>OY757905.1:125309047-125369047 GCA_963585895.1 Sepioteuthis lessoniana | reverse complement strand
ATTTTTAAGATACAAGTTACAAAAAATACTAATTATACATTCATTTAAACTTTACAATAGAAGCTGGAAAATATTTGCTTTAACTTGAATTCAAGTTCTTGTCTCTTTCAATATAGCTGGAGGGAGAATAATTAGATTCATACCTTTCCTCGGGGTGTTAGTGCTATGTGAAATGCAATCAGCCTCGTTTCAATGCAGCCTGAACAGACCCATGAAAATATAAGATCTTTAGGATTGGAGGTTTTTCCTACATCCTCCATACTTTTTAGTTTTAGTTTCTACAGATTTTCATCTTTCTTTCTTTCATTCTTTCTTTCTTTTTTTTCTTTTGTTTAATAGCATATCAACCTTTGTAGGTTATTTAATGCCAAAGCTATTCTCCGAGAAGAACAGTAGTGGTACTATTTAACCCATAGCTGGGAGGTTGAGGGGGTTCATACCTTTCCCAATAGTATTTGCCCGAAAGTGAACACATTTTCATTTGTTTCGATCCACAGAATATTTCATAAATGACTACTTTCAAAAATTATTTAGCGCAGACTGCTACAGCAGTTCAAAACTTTTGGCTCATCGTTTTTTGTTGTTTTCTTACATTTCTAAGAGAAGACCAACCGTTCATTCTTTGACAGAGAACAGTTTAGTCATGGACCTAGCTTATTTTGCTTAGATATAACTCCACACCGTATAAATGGGGCTGTCAATGACACTCGAACTCACTCTTAAAGGTTTGTCAGTCTCGCTTACTAACCATTAAACAACCCAAGCAGAGGTGCCTTGCAACTCAATAATATTGTAATTTACAAAGCTCTTTGCTTCGATGTGGCACAAGACCGAATGAATGGGGCGCCCAATGAGACTCGAACTCACTCGTGTAGGTTTGCTAGTCTAGTTTGCTAACCGTTACACAACCAGAGGTGCCCACAACACAATAATATTTAAATTACATAATTTAGACTTGTTTTTATATACTCTCTGATAAACCTTCCGAATCCTCAAATATTTACATAAATTAAACTTACGTATGTTTTTAGATCCTTTCTGGTAAAACGTGATTACCTTCCAATTAGCTTATTATTCAAATAAGTGTGTGCACGCACGCGCGCCTGTGTGATGTGTGTGTGTGTGTGTGTGTGTGTGTGTGTGTGTGTGTGTGTGTGTGTGTGAGTTAATTTACTCGTTAGCATGTAAGTTGCCAAACAATAACACATCTCTAAAGATATTCACATAGGCTGAAGTTCATTACGACTGGTTCACAAAAGTACGTATCCAGTTTAGACACGTTTAGACACACAAGACCCAATCGTACACAAAACATTCATTTACTCATGTACTGGGAACACCTAGATCCACACCATTTACGACACACTCATACGCCCACACTATTTACGACACGCACCTACAGCCACACAATTTATTACATACACCTACGTCCACACCAATTACGACACACACCTACGTCCACACCAATTACGACACACACCTACGTCCACACCATTTACGACATACATATATGTACATACCATTTACGACAAACACCAATGTCCTCAACTTTTACGACACACACCTACGTCCAAAGCATTTACGACACACACCTACGTCCATACCATTTACGACTCACACATACATCCATACCATTTACAAAACATACATACATCCACACCATGTACGACATGGACTTACATCCACACGATTTACGAAACACACATACGTCCACACCATTTACGACACAAACATTCGTCCACACCATTTACGACACACACCTACGTACACACCATTTAAAATATGCTCAGTCCACACCATTTACGACGCTCACTTACGTTCACATATCTACGAAACACACATACGTCCACACCATTCACGTTGCACACATACATCCACACTATTTCCGACGCTCACGTACATCCACACCATTTACGACACACACATACGTACACACCATTTACGACATACACTGACGTCCACACCATTTACAACACACATATACGTCCACACCATTTACAATAGACTCATACATCCTCACCATTTTCGACATACACATACGTCCACACCATTTACGAAACATACCTACGTCCACACTATTTACGACACACAGTTCCCACGATTTACAACACATACCAACGTCCACACCATTTACGACAGTCCTCACCATCTACGACTCACACATACGTCCACACCATTTACGACACACAGCCCACACGATTTACGACACACACCTACGTCAACACAATGTACGACGCTGTCCTCAGCATTTACGACTGACACATACGTCCACACCATTTACAATACACACATACATCCTCACCATTTACGACACACATACGTCCACACCATATACGATGCACACGTACGTCCACACCATTTACGACACACACGTACGTCCATACTATTTACGATGCACACGTACGTCCACACCATTTACAATGCACACACACGTCCATACCATTTACGACACACATGTACGTCCACACCATTTACGACACAGTTCTCACCATTTACGATGCACACGTACGTCCACACCATTTACGATACACACATACGTCCTCACCATTTACGACATACATACATCCATACCATGTACGATGCACACGTACGTCCACACCATTTACGACACACACATTCGTCGACACCATTTACAATGAACACATAGGTCCACACCATCTACGACACACAACTACGTTCACACCATTTACGACACAGTCCTCAGCATTTACGACTCACACATACGTCCACAGCATTTACGATGCACACGTACGTCCACACCATCTATGACACACACCTACGTTCACACCATTTACGACACAGTCCTCAGCATTTACAACTCACACATACATCCACAGCATTTACGACTCACACATACGTCCACAGGATTTACGACTCACACATACGTCCACAGGATTTACGACTCACACATACGTCCACAGGATTTACGATGCATACGTACTTGAGTACACCAAGTACCAACGAACTCATGCGCACATAAAACATCCATGAACTCAAATACGTAGTATAGACATCTACATTTACGCAGTTTCCTGATCAAATGACAAGACACTTTATTGGGGACATCGAATCACACGCAGGTGGTCCTTGATGAAGTCCTAACTCCACCAACCCCGGGGGCCTCTGTGCACTTATGGTTGATGCAGGCCGAAGTGAAATTAGAAGGTTTGGGGTTGGGGGTTCTAGTTTGAACGTATAATTAAGCACCGAGGTGTCCAGCAAAAGCTCCGACTAATTCGTTTATAGCAAAATGGTCAAAAGACGACGCTAACCAGTCAGTGACTTTGGATGTAAAATGTAAAAAAAAAATGTCCTTTATTTTTCACTAGCCTATTTCTCCCACTTCCAAATTCTCTCTCTTTCTCTCTCTCTCTCTCTCTCTCTCTCTCTGTCCCTCTCTCTCTCTCTCTCTCTCTCTCTCCCCAACCATCATATTTGGCCACTCATTTTCTCCCGCGTCAGCCATTTTTAGGTTTCTTAGCTTCGTTTTCGTAATACGGTGGCGTATTCGTCTCTTTTCCTTCCTTTTTCGTTGCTTTACTAGTAGTTTGCGTCTTTTAATACAGTCAGACCGACCAGCCTGCGTCCATTTTGTCGCGTTTGGGCTGATGGCGGTGAAAAGCCCTGAAGGAAGGCCGACGGCACGCCTTGTTAGCAAAGCTAAGAAGAGCACAAGTAAAGATGTCTTGCACCGGCTGCTAAGACGAGTAACAAGATTGCGAACGTCTGAGTTGCAGTCAGGATAGCGGACAAGACTTGCCCGCTGGCCTTCTTTCTATTGCAAACACACGGCGCGTCTTTGGTGCCGTCTGGGAGGATTGGGGAATGGGAGAAGTAAAAATAAGCGGCCAATATAAGAGTGTAAGGAGACAGCGAGGCCATTAATTTTTTCCTTCTTTCTTTTCGTCTTTTCACTCTTTCTTTTGTTTGTTTGTTTTTTTATTCGTCTTTTTTCTTTCTTTCTTTTTCCTTCTTTCTTTTCGTCTTTTCACTCTTTCTTTTTTTTTTTGGCGGGGTATTCGTCTTTTTTCTTTCTTTCTTTTTCATTCTTTCTTTTTTTCGATTACTTTTTTCTCGTCATTAATTCTTTCTTTTTATCTTTTTCTCGCTCTTTCTTTTTCGTTCCTCTCTGAAACTCTTTTCAGGTTTCTTATCTTTTATGATTCTTTTAAAACGTCATTTTAAAAATTTCTTTTACCCCTTTCTTCCTTTCTTTCTTCCTTTCTCTCTTTCTTCCTTTCTTTCTTTCTTTCTTTCTTTCTTTCTTTCTTTCTTCCTTCCTTTCTTAAATCTTATTTCTATCATTTGATTAATTATCTATTATTTTATTTCGTTCCATTTTATTCGATATCACCTATAAATAAGAATACTCTTCATATCTTTTTTACAAAAAATTAAATTTCTTTAAAAACCAAAGATACCATAATTTTGCTCTTCCTGGTGGAAGATTATACAACTAAAACGGATGTTATTATGTATTAATCATTACCAAACTCAACAGCATTGGAATTCTGTAACCAAAAATAAAATTGTATAGATCTATATATGGGGTTTATAGAGTAACCCTCTACAACGAGGAAAATACGATACAAGGTCAATTTTTAAGCGGAATATACCTGGTTTGATTTCTGAGTTTCCTTCTCCTAAACTAGTTGCCATACTAAGAAGAAAAAATAGACAACCATACTCTTTACCTACAATTGGGAGATGAAAATGGATTTAGCCTTTTTTAAGAGTGAAGGGAAAAACAAACAAGCTCGTCCTGTATTTGTACTCAGTTCACCAATTCCATTTCAAATGACGATAAACGTTATGCCTCAAGCGTATCTTCATTAAGTGTACTTTTTTTGGGACGGTTAAATATTGATATTTTTGTTCGTTTGATTTATTGATTAGTCAATCGATTTTAATCACATGTCAACCCGTCTAGGGGTACTTTAAGCCTAGAGGTCAGGTAACTACGTTCATTGTATGTTTATATTTAATTTTTTTTTGTGTAGCAGTTTCTTGAGAGTGAGATCTGATTCTGATAGCATGTCAACCCGTCTCGGGATATTTTATGTCTCGAGATTAGGTAACTGCGTTTATTGTACGTTTATATTTAAATTTTTTGTGTAGCTGTTTCTTAAGAATGAAAACTGATTCTAACGGCATGTCAACCCATCTAGCGATGTTTTATGTCTCGAGATTAGGTAATTACGTTCATTGTACATTTATATTCAAATTTTTGTGTAGCTGTTTCTTGAGAATAAAATCTGATTTTAACGGCATGTCAACCGATCGAGGGATACTTTATCCCGAGAGATCAAATCAATGCGTTCATTGTACGTTTACATTTAGATTTTTCTGTGTAGTTGTTTTTTGAGAGCGAATATTGATTTTAATGGTATGTCAATCCATCTAGGGATATTTTATGCCAAGAGGTTAGGAACTGCGTTCATTGTACATTTATAGTTATATTTTTATACCTATGTTTTGCACATAGTTATATAATATCATGTATTCCTATCTTATACAAACAATTGTAACATAGTCGTATGGTTTCAAGTATTCCTATCTAATACTAATAATTTTCAAACATCTATTTTACCGATAGATAGGACCCTAAGAAGGACAACCACCCCGATTCAGAGTGGACCTGGAAGTAATAAGAATGAAACCATATTTCACATCCTCCTAATCTCAAGAAGTGGAGCCTCACCATTTGATACGATTTAGTGCAATACCCAGGGCACCTATATTATCTTTACAGAGTTTCAATACGATAGAGTTTAGTGGTGAATAATACTCAATGATATCCAGAGGAGTCCCTGGGGAGTAGAGGCTAAAATGATTGACTGCAAGATCGTTGTATGCAAGTTTGGTGTCCAGTCCCACCGTAACGTTCATTTTGGACGAATGCCCTTGGGGAAGGTATGAACCCCCTTATCCCAACAAATATGCTTAAAATATTACAAATACTGTTCTTCTACAAGGATGGCTTTGACATTAAATAACCCATGAGGTTTGTAATGCCTTTAGAAAACAAAACAAACTGAAACCAATAATGTTCATTTTGTTCTTCTCGAAGTAAGAAAAGATCTCGTTATTATGGTTTAAAAGTAAATCATTTTCAGTTTTCAAAAGTTATTGGCGTACTTGCTTTTTGGGTGAGACTGTATTTATTTGTATAAATCTTTTTCTTTCTTTCTAAACTTTCTCTTTTCTTATCTTCTTGTCTTATTTCATTCAATCAGTCCTGATCTTTAGATTAGTTTTCCTTCCTTAATCTTTGTCCTTTGTTTACGCACCTTCAGATGGACTGACCCCATCTGGTCGGCTAAATTTCTACGTTGTTAACATTTCGCTCCAACAATCCCAGCTGGCCGTAGGAAGGATCGGTTTAATTTGATTTCTTTGATTAATAACATATCAACTTTCGTGGGTTATTTAATGTCAAAACCATTCATGTTGAACAGCTATAGTGGTGCTATTTAACCCATATATGGAGAAATAAGGAAGTTTCATACCTTTCCCAAGAGAGTGAATGTAATAGCGAAACTAGAGTTCGAACTCGCTTACGACCCAGGCACTGTGAAGCACGTTAGCCACAACACCAAAGAGACTCTAATCCTTTAGGGGGTGTCCTCGTGGTGTATTGGTTAAAGCGATGGACTGCGGAATCGTAGAACGCGAGTTCGTACTCCAGTCGCGCTATTACGTTCACATTCGGGCAAATACCCTTGGGAAAGGTATGAACCCCCTTATCTTCCCAGCTATGGGTTAAATAGTACAACTACTGTTCTTCTAGGAGAATATTGGTTAAAGCGATGAACTGCGGAATCGTAGTACGCGAGTTCGTACTCCAGTCGCGCTATTACGTTCACTTTCGGGCAAGTACCCTTGGGAAAGGTATGAACCCCCTTATTCTCCCTCCAGCTATGGATAAATAGTAGGACGGACTAGGTTCTTCAGCCTTGGTGAGGCAACTAGTCTAGGAGAAGGAAAACTGAATTCAAAACCTGTTAAACTCCGCTTAAAAATTGACCTTGTGTCATATCCTGCCCGAGCGGAGGGGTTGGTAAATAGTACCTTTGGCATTAAATAACCTACAAAGGTTGATATGCCATTAAACAAAGAAACCAAACCAATCTAATACTTTAGAAAGGGGTACACGTGATACTAAACTGTTTTCAATCTGTTTCAAACTTATTTTCAAGTTGGAATTTGTTTTACCTCAAAACTTGTAAAGTTTAAAAATAATTACAGTGAAGACTATATTTACTTCTTCACAAATTGTTTAACAATTTTTTTTTTTTTTTTCAAATTCATTCTTTATTTCTTTCCATTGTGTCTCATCGTTTTCTTACTCTCTAATTACACTTTATTTTCAGTTGGTTAGTAAAACATTGTTCGTGTGTTCGATTGTTACCGGGAGCCAAACTTCTGGTAAATTATAGATCTGACATTTTTTATGCTATTCTCTAAGCTTTGCTTATTCTCATACCGAGGTTTCAAAGTTGCGCACAATACTTACTGTAAGAAAGTGGTCACTCATACATACCGCGAATGTTCATTGTGGCTTAACTTGTGGGAGCTGATGCTTTCAGTGTGACTTCATAATGAATTATGTTGGATTTTAATAGTCTTCTTCTTCTTCTTCTTCTTCTTCTTCTTCTTCTTCTTCTTCTTCTTCTTCTTCATTTTATTATCATTATTATTATTATTATTATTTGTAGTAGTAGTAGTAGTAGTAGTAGTAGTAGTTGTTGTTGTTGTTGTTGTTATTGTAGTATTTTATACATTGCAAAATTTTCAAACTCGTTTTAAGTGGTATCGTTTTTTGTTGTTTTTTTTTTCCTTTTTAATTAAATTCTTTGAAATAGCAAGTCTCTTCAGGTTTTCAGGGGAAGAGTCTCAGTAAAGAAGTGACCAAAGCATTCGACTGCAATATCGCTGTAAGGTTCATTTTCGGATTTGTACCCTTTGGAAAATAATGAAACCCCTAAGCCCTTGAATTAAGGGTTAAATAGTACCACTATTGTTCTTCTAAAAGGGTGGCTTTGGCATTATATAACCCAGGAAGGTTGATGTGTCATTAAAAACAAAAAATAAAATAAACCAAACAAGGTCTTCGGGGCTTTCCAAAGTATTTTAACGAAAGAGTCCTCGTTGTGTAATGGCTAATACGATGGATTGTGATATCGTAGGAAGCAATTTCGAACTCCAGTCGCAGCATTTTGATCATTTTCGGAGTAATACACTTGGGAAACGAATGAAATTTCTTAATCATCTAAGTAAGGGTTAAATAGTACCCCTATTATTCTTCCACAAGGTGGCTTTGGCATTATATAACCCAGGAAGGTTGATGTGTCATAAAAGAAAGAAAGCAAATTAAAATACCCAAGCTGATCTAAAGAGTGCAGTAGAATAGATCCGATTTTTCCGAAAATTTCAATTTCAAAATATTGACAATGAGCTTCATAATTTTGTTAGTTTTTGTTTTTTGTTTTTTTTTGTCTTGTGTTTTTATCTTTGTGGAGAGGGAAGGTCTTTTTTAATGACACTGACTTGATTTTCCTTTTTTTATATAGGTTGCACGATTGAATCGCTTGTTCATTTGAATTTGAGATTTTAAAATCTTAAGATACTTAAAGCTTCAATTTCAATACCTTTGGAAGACACCTTATATATATATATATATATATATATATATATATATATATATATATATTGTAACAGTGTTGGTTGTCACTAATTTACTTTGTGGGTTTGTGCCGAACTAAGTGCGATAAAATTTGGAGAGTGCTCAATATCTGAGATAGAGCTATCACATAATAATGATAAATAAATATTTATTAGATTTATATATTTATTGCCATGGAAGTTTGTCTATGATCTTTCGTTATCTGCCTAATGATTGTAATCTGTAAAACTTCATGAAACCAAAAGTCGCAGACAAACTTCCATGGCATAAAATATATAAATCTAATATATATATATATATATATATATATATATATATATATATGGAAAATATTTTGTATAAATGAAAAATTTTAAGCTTCAATCTGGTTAGTTTTTAGTCCTGCTGGTATTTATTGTATTCGACTTGAATAAACATTTTTTAAATCTACAAACCAAAATTTGTTTAAGAAGTTCAAGGAGTAATGAAAAATCCATGAAATCAAAATGCATTTCGCAGTGTAATGGTTAACGAGTTAACCAAGCAGACCATTTTTTGTTTGATTCATAAGTAGTGCCTCATTTTTGTGGCTTTTTCTCAGACAAATTTCTGCTTAGAAAAGTAGTTTTCAAAATAAGATTTGGGAGCTATATTTTTGTGCCGTTAGTATTTTCTACATCCTAGGAGAGAATGTGCAAAGACACAATAACCGGTTTTGAGGTAAGCCAAACAATTTGGGGACAAATGGATAAGCAGCAAGGAAAAGAAGTTGTAAGGACCTGAAGTGGTGCTAAGGCAAAAATATAACTTGATTCACTGAGAGCAGCGCTAAAAAAATATCAAATAGGAAAACACCTGGCCATGATGGCATATTTAGATTCTGGGTTAAATGTTCTCTTCGATCGACAACAAACTGCTTATCGAAATGAATAGACACATGAAGAGACAGACATATAGGAATGGATAGCCCAAAGAGAGTCCACACCGATCTAGAAAGAAACCCTCAAAAGGAACACCCCTAAAAAGTATAGATTTAACATGCCTGTCTATATGATGTAGAAAATACTAACGGCACAAATTAAAAATGACCAGTCAAAAATAAATAAAGACAGAAAGAAAAAAAATGAGGAAGAGGCAACGCCTTCTTCTCAGCTGACTCGCTTTCACTCTTGTTACCATTTAATTTACATCGAATCTAAATGCAAATAAAATCTACAGGAGAAAATATAAATAATTGGTATTTGTATATCTCCCCAACCCGAAGAGGAGTATGGTTCAAGGCCTTTTTAAAGCGGGAGCCGTACACGGACCAAATCGCACATGACCAGCAGTGCTAGAAATTATGGCACCAAGCAATAAACTTGGTCCTGTCCAAACAGGTGAAAGCCTTGTGGACAGCACTCTGAGGCCAAGGAGTACCAACCTCAGGTCCCAAGCGAACGAGATCACACGAGCCGGTCCGTGCACCACTTAAATACGGCTGACGAGTGAATGGCTCGTCTCTGATTGGTTTGGTTTCTTTGTTTAATGGCATATCAACCTTTGCAAGTTATTTAATGCCAAAGGTATTCTTCTAGAAGAACAGTAGAGGTACTATTTAACCCATAGCTGGGAGGATAAGAGGGTTCATACCTTTCCCAAGGATATTTGCCAGAAAGTGACCGTAATAGCGCGACTGGAATTCGAACTCGCTTACTACGATTCCACAATCCATCGCTTTAACCATTACACCACGAGGACACCCCCACTCCCGTCTCAGAAGACATTAATAAATAACGACCATTCACCAAGATCCCACAACTTAATACTATTGGTCTAATGACGGGTCACGTGATTGAGTTTTATTGACTGATTTACATACGAAGTACACTTTAGTCCGAAAGCGTTCCTCTCTTCTTGTCTGAAAAGAGATTAGTAAAATTTAAAAACTTTAGACCCACGATGTCGATAAAACCTCTTAGATTGTTTTGTCAGTGATATACTCTCTATTCACAAAGCTTTGCTTCGTTCAGTAAATTGATCTCAAGGTGTCGATAATTCTTATTATATGCACATTATTAAATGGTCTTTCATCTGACTACTTAGCCGGCTCTTCGCTGCTTTACTCGTGGTAACCTGGCCGAAACAGATGCTTTGAACGTGACATATCTTCGCTTCCAGTTTCTTTGTTTAATAGCATATAAACCTTCATGGGTTATTTAATGCTAAAGCCATTCTTATAAAAGAACATTAATGATACTAATTAACCCATTGCTGAAGGGATAAGGGAGTTCGTGCCTTTTTCAAGGGTATTAGTCCGAAAGTAAACTGAAGTTTGAACTTGCTTACTACGGTCTCGCAGTCAAGCACTTTAGCCACGCCATGGAGATTCCTGCGGTTATCATTGGGTATCATTCATTGATAAACTCTATTGTATTGAAAAGAAATATGTGTCCTTAGTATTACTCTCAACAGCATGTTTGCTCCCAGGTCCACTTTGACCTGAAGTGGTAGAATCTGATAGGGTCCAGTCTATGGGTCAAATTGAACTGATTTGACGTTTAAACTAAGTGCAAACAAATGACTTATGCTCAATTGAATTGTTTGAAATAGAACAGTTTGAAGATTTAACAGTATAAACAAACGGCTGACGTAATATTGAACTGGTAGTTATACATTGCCATACATGGAACTTTTTAACTTTGAATCATTCTAAAATGAATTGTTAGAAATTGAGCTGTTTGATCATTTAACTGTGTGTATCTAAAATTTGTGTTCACTAATCATATATTTAATATATATGCATAAACAGGATTTGGCATTAAATAACCTACAATGGTTGATATGCCATAAAACCCAACCCAACGAAAACCTCTAGATTAAACTGCTCTTGTGTTACTCACCAGTACTATGATTGTGGGGTGGATTGATATCTTCTCAATATGTTTTACTTAATAGACGATCGACTGAAGTTTCGATCTTCCCAGATTGATTGATTGATCGATTGATTGATTTTAACGGTATACAGTTCAATCCAATACAATTAATCCTTTAGCCACAACTACCACTCCGGGGCAATGTAGATCTTGGTTTGATGACCATGAAGGTTTAGTTTGGTTCAGTTTTATGGCACATCAACCATTGTTGGCTATTCAATGCCAAATCCTCTTTATACACATATATTAAATTTGTTTTGGCTTGGTTAGGTTTTATGGCATATCAACAATTGTAGGTTATTTAATGCTAAATCCTCTTTATACATATATATTAAATATATATGATATAGTTTGGTTTGGTTTTATGGCATTTCAACTATTGTAGGTTATTGAATGCCAAATCCTCTGGTACTGGTAGGTAACGCAAGGTCAGTTTAATCTAGAGGTTTTGTTTTGATTTGGTTTGGTTTGGATTAGTTTTATGGCATATCAACCATTGTTGGCTATTTAATGCCAAATCCTGTTTTTACATATATAGTCACTATATGATTTGTCAAATCACTTTTCAGATACATTTTTAATGAGCCTGAGCTCATTTTTTGCTCACAGTTAAATGGTTTCAAGTATTGCTATCTAATACAAATAATTCTATTTACTGTAAATTATTTATTTGCACATAGTTAACTGGTTTCAAATATTGCGATGTAACATTAATAATTTAACATCAGTCATTTGTTTACACTCAATTAAATTGATATGGATTATATGTAAGAGACTAGATTATCGGTAATTTCATTTTTAAACGAGTTAGAACTAATTTGTTTGCACACATTGCAATTGTTTCTTCACAGATAAATGCTTTCAACTATTGCTATCGAACATTTATACTTCATTCAATATTAATCATTTATTTGCACACAGTAAAGTGGTGACAAGTATTGCTATTTAGCACAAATAAATTCTATTCAATATTACTCATTCTTTGCACACAGTTAAAAGGTTCCAAGTATTGCTATGTATCACTAACAATTCAGTTAAACATCAGTCATTTGTTTATACACAATTAAATGATCAGTTCTATTTCAAATTTGTTGGCACTCAGTTTAAATGTCAAACAGACTATTTGACCCATAGATAGAACCCAATCAGTTGCTAACATCTCGGGTCTGAGTGGACTTGGGAACAATGGCAATGAAGGGGTACTCCGCATTCCCCTAAGCTCTATCGTTACCAGAGCCTCACCATGAGCTTGCTTTGTATCATATCCCGGATAATTGTTGTGGGAAGGGGTCTTACCCATCTACACAATGAAGGGTTACCCCACATTCCTTAGATCACCAGAACAGAAGCCTCACCATCAGATGCAGTTTAGGACATCACTCGAGGGTAAAGCTTATACTTCTCCGCTGGGAATACAGTCAGTGTGTTCTAAACCCCGTTAACAGAGCGAATTTACCCAGAATGAACACCTAACATCGACTTCCCCGAGCTCTTACTAATGAGAAAACAAGCTTCAAGAAGTTTTGGTTTAGATCAAAGTGCAGTATCTGTTCTTATCAACTTAATATCTGACACGTTTCAGATATTAAACTATTTTTCTGGAATAGAGAAGAGTTAGGGTCTTTTTCCGTCTTTGGCATAGGTCAGCCAGGCATTACAATACCTCCAGGAAACAGATCAGTCTCCCCCGCCCGGGAGAACAGGAAATGGATTTTTGCAGCTGTCTGTAAGGGTTTCGCATCAGAATCTGTCAATAAACTAAGAAACAAAATGAATGCTCCTTAGATCTCCACAAGACATTTACAGGAAATTGAACAACGTTTCGATTTGATAGCAGAGTAGCCATCATTTTTTTACACTGAAATCACCAGAAAACCGTTCCCTGAAATTATTGCTTTACTGAAACAAATATTGCCTCAACTAAAACGACATTTGTCAAAGGATGGGCTGCGCTAAAAAAAAGAAAAAAAGAAAAAAAAAAACACGAACGCCAGATGTAAGAATATATTTTGAGGATATAAGCTTACCGCTTCACTCTGTTTAAAAATTTACCTTTTGTCACCTCTTGCCTTTGGCAAAAAGGTTGGGTAAACACACAAACGTAGACCCAATTAAAAAAAACAACACTTAAAAAATGATGAAGTGAAATATCTGACGGAAAAAAATGGTATATCTTAGATTTTACAAGAATCAAAATGCAATAATATCACTTACTAAAGCCAATATGATTCGGTTGGTTGTGTTTTATAGCATATCAATCCTTGGAGGTAATTTAATGCTACATATTATATATATATATATATATATATATATATATATATATATATAGTGTGTGTGTGTGTGTGTGTGTGTGTGTGTGTGTGTGTGTGTGTGTGTGTGTGTGTAATTCGTAATCGAACAGTTTTTTGGTAACATTATTTTAAACAAGCCAGATATCATTTGTTTGCACATAGTTAAATGGTTTCAACTATTGCTATCCAACACTAATAGTGCTACTTGTACACAAGCAAATGGTTTCAGATATTGTCATTTAATACTAATTCTATTTAATAATAATAATAATAATAATAATAATAATAATAATAATAATCCCTACTAAAAAGTTTAAGGATAGCTATCTTACGCTAAAAATTTTATTCAACATTATCCATTCGTTTGCCAACAGCTAAAGGGTTTCAAGAACTGCAGCGAAATACTAATTATTCAATTTAACATTTATTATTTGTTTGCACTCAGTTAAATGGCTTCAAGTATAGTAAATGATTCATTCTATTTGACACATAGATGAGACCCAAACAGGTAGTAACCCTTTGGGTTATGGTGGGCTTGAAAGTAATAGTCATGAAGGGGTACTACACATTCCACAAATTCCAAGATTAGAGCCTCACCATCTGATGAATTAGTGTCATAAACTGGGCATTCGTTGGGGTCAGGGGGTTATTCCCCCGCAGAAGTGAAAGTATTAAAATAAAGCTGTAGTGTTGTTTCCTTTAGGACGACAATTTTATCGTTCCACCCTGTATGTAGGGTCGTAAATAGAGTTTACTAACCTCCGTTGCTATTTTCCTTCTCGTATCTTTCAGGGACTGACCCGAATCCGATACTTCCAATGAGGAGGTGCTGCTTGGAGGAACGTTACCTCTTAACTTGGGATTTTCCTTTCTGGACATTATAGGCATCAGGGATTGACCCTGACCCGATACTTCTTGTATGAGGTACTCATGATGATGGACGGTGAAATAGTGATCACTGGCCTCAAGTCTCGACAAATATCTGAAAATGTATGGATCACATGAAAAAAATGGTGGAAAGTTAACAGTGCCATGATGTAATAAAATTAAAAATGATGGAATAATAACAGTGCCATGATTAAATAAAAGCAAAAATGGTAGAAAGTTAAGTGTGCCATGATGAAATAAAATCAAAAATGGTGGAATGATAACAGTGTCATGATAATAGTTGTCTAAATTTCTGAGAGGAAGCTTGTTGATTTTTATCAGTAAGGTTTTCGAACTGCTGTCTTCATCTTTGTTGTCAAGTATTCCTGTATATTACTCGCCTGTAGGGAGGGTTGAACCTGCAACACATAGATGATTGTCTTCTTAGAAGCTCAGGGAACCAACGCCTATAACCGTTACGCCATGTGTGCTGCTGAACAATTCAGAATGAATTTTTGGGTATTATAAACTTAATGTTCTTACTTTAGCTAGAATTACTACTATTATGTATGATTTTTAACCTGTGCTCATATTCAGATTTTTTAAATTTTTATCCAGCCTTCTTGATTATCGGTTCCCATATTGTATTCAACTCTATACTTGGTCTACTCAGCAGGTCATTGTAACCCAACTTATGTGCTGATTCCTTAAGGCGTCTAATCCCCCAATGTTCAGCCCTATCAATTATTTCAACTTTGTCCCATAAGGGCAGATGATTTCTATTTTCCTTCCATATATGGTCCGCCATACCCGATTTTTCAATCTCCCCTCGTACTATTGCCTTCCGATATTCTAGCCTTACTTAAAGTGGCCGACCAGTCTCACCTTTGTATATTTTACCACAACTGCAAGGGATGGAGTAAGCACAGTTCTTGGTCATGTTGAATTCCGTTGGTGCTTTAACCCGGAAGAGATACCTCCGGAGAGTTGAACCAAAAATGGTGGTATGATAACTGTGCCCTGATGTAATGAAATAAAAAAGGGTGGGATGATAACAGTGCCCTGATGTAATAGAATCAAAAATGGTGGAATGATAACAGTGCCATGATGTAATAAAATAAAAAATGGTGGAATGATAACAGTGCCCTGATGTAATAAAATCAAAAATGGTGGAATGATAACAGTGCCCTGGTGTAATAAAATCAAAAATGGTGGAATGATATCAGTGCCCTGGTGTAATAAAATCAAAAATGGTGGAATGATAACAGTACCCTGATGTAATAAATTCAAAAATGGTGGAATGATAACAGTGCCCTGATGTAATAAAATCAAAAATGGTGGAATGATAACAGTGCCCTGATGTAATATAATCAAAAATGGTGGAATGATAACAGTGCCATGATGTAATAAAATCAAAAATGGTGGAATGATAACTGTGCTCTGATGTAATAAAATAAAAAAGAGTGGAATGATAAGAGTGCCCTGATGTAATAGAATCAAAAATGGTGTAATGATAACAGTGCCATGATGTAATAAAATAAAAAAGGGTGGAATGATAACAGTGCCATGATGTAATAACTTCAAAAATGGTGTAATGATAACAGTGCCCTGATGTAATAAAATAAAAAAGGGTGGAATGATAACAGTGCCCTGATGTAATAAAATAAAAAAAGGGTGGAATGATAACAGTGCCATGATGTAATAAATTTAAAAATGGTGGAAGGATTACAGTGCCCTGATGTAATAAAATTAAAAAGGGTGGAATGATAACAGTGCCCTGATGTAATAGAATCAAAAATGGTGGTATGATAACAGTGCCATGATGTAATAAAATAAAAAAGGATGGAATGATAACAGTGCCATGATGTAATAAATTCAAAAATGGTGTAATGATAACAGTGCCCTGATGTAATGAAATAAAAAAGGGTGGAATGATAACAGTGCCCTGATGTAATAAATTCAAAAATAGTGGAATGATAACAGTGCCATGATGTAATAAAATCAAAAATGGTGGAATGATAACAGTGCCCTGATGTAATAAAATCAAAAATGGTGTAATGATAACAGTGCCCTGATGTAATAAAATTAAAAACGGTGGAATGATAACAGTGCCCTGATGTAATAGAATCAAAAATGGTGGTATGATAACAGTGCCATGATGTAATGAAATAAAAAAGGGTGGAATGATAACGGTGCCATGATGTAATAAATTTAAAAATGGTGGAATGATTACAGTGCCCTGATGTAATAAAATCAAAAATGGTGGAATGATAACAGTGCCCTGATGTAATAAAATCAAAAATGGTGTAATGATAACAGTGCCCTGATGTAATAAAATAAAAAAAGGGTGGAATGATAACAGTGCCATGATGTAATAAATTTAAAAATGGTGGAAGGATTACAGTGCCCTGATGTAATAAAATTAAAAAGGGTGGAATGATAACAGTGCCCTGATGTAATAGAATCAAAAATGGTGGTATGATAACAGTGCCATGATGTAATAAAATAAAAAAGGATGGAATGATAACAGTGCCATGATGTAATAAATTCAAAAATGGTGTAATGATAACAGTGCCCTGATGTAATGAAATAAAAAAGGGTGGAATGATAACAGTGCCATGATGTAATAAATTCAAAAATGGTGGAATGATAACAGTGCCCTGATGTAATAAAATAAAAAATGGTGGAATGATAACAGTGCCCTGATGTAATAAAATCAAAAATGGTGGAATGATAACGGTGCCATGATGTTATAAATTTAAAAATGGTGGAATGATTACAGTGCCCTGATGTAATAAAATCAAAAATGGTGGAATGATAACAGTGCCCTGATGTAATAAAATCAAAAATAGTGTAATGATAACAGTGCCCTGATGTAATAAAATAAAAAAGGGTGGAATGATAACAGTGCCCTGATGTAATAAAATAAAAAAGGATGGAATGATAACAGTGCCATGATGTAATAAATTCAAAAATGGTGTAATGTTAACAGTGCCCTGATGTAATAAAATAAAAAAGGGTGGAATGATAACAGTGCCCTGATGTAATAAAATCAAAAATGGTGGTATGATAACAGTGCCATGATGTAATAAAAAAAAAAGGGTGGAATGATAACAGTGCCCTGATGTAATAAATTCAAAAATGGTGGTATGATAACAGTGCCCTGATGTAATAAAATCAAAAATGGTGGAATGATAACAGTGCCCTGATGTAATAAAATCAAAAATGGTGTAATGATAACAGCGCCCTGATGTAATAAAATTAAAAAGGGTGGAATGATAACAGTGCCCTGATGTAATAGAATCAAAAATGGTGTAATGATAACAGTGTCATGATGTAATGAAATAAAAAATGGTGGAATAATAACAGTGCCATGATGTAATAAAATCAAAAATGGTGGAATGATAACAGTGCCCTGATGTAATAAAATAAAAAAGGGTGGAATGATAACAGTGCCCTGATGTAATAGAATCAAAAATGGTGGTATGATAACAGTGCCATGATGTAATAAAATAAAAAATGGTGGAATGATAACAGTCCCATGATGTAATAAAATCAAAAATGGTGTAATGATAACAGTGCCCTGATGTAATAAAATAAAAAAGGGTGGAATGATAACAGTGCCCTGATGTAATAAATTAAAAAATGGTGGTATGATAACAGTGCCCTGATGTAATAAAATAAAAAAGGGTGGAATGATAACAGTGCCCTGATGTAATAAAATCAAAAATGGTGTAATGATAACAGTGCCCTGATGTAATAAAATAAAAAAGGGTGGAATGATAACAGTGCCATGATGTAATAAAATCAAAAATGGTGGAATGATAACAGTGCCCTGATGTAATAAAATAAAAAAGGATGGAATGATAACAGTGCCCTGATGTAATAAATTCAAAAATGGTGGTATGATAACAGTGCCCTGATGTAATAAAATCAAAAATGGTGGAATGATAACAGTGCCCTGATGTAATAAAATCAAAAATGGTGTAATGATAACAGTGCCATGATGTAATAAAATAAAAAAGGGTGGAATGATAACAGTGCCATGATGTAATAAATTCAAAAATGGTGTAATGATAACAGTGCCCTGATGTAATAAAATAAAAAATGGTGGAATGATAACAGTGCCCTGATGTAATAGAATCAAAAATGGTGGTATGATAACAGTGCCATGATGTAATAAAATAAAAAAGGAGGGAATGATAACAGTGCCATGATGTAATAAAATAAAAAAGGGTGGAATGATAACAGTGCCCTGATGTAATAAAATCAAAAATGGTGGTATGATAACAGTGCCATGATGTAATAAAATCAAAAATGGTGTAATGATAACAGTGCCCTGATGTAATAAATTAAAAAATGGTTGTATGATAACAGTGCCCTGATGTAATAAAATAAAAAATGGTGGAATGATAACAGTGCCCTGATGTAATAAATTCAAAAATGGTGTAATGATAACAGTGCCCTGATGTAATAAAATAAAAAAGGGTGGAATGATAACAGTGCCATGATGTAATAAAATCAAAAATGGTGGAATGATAACAGTGCCCTGATGTAATAAAATAAAAAAGGGTGGAATGATAACAGTGCCATGATGTAATAAAATCAAAAATGGTGGAATGATAACAGTGCCCTGATGTAATAAAATAAAAAAGGGTGGAATGATAACAGTGCCCTGATGTAATAAAATCAAAAATGGTGGAATGATAACAGTGCCCTGATGTAATAGAATCAAAAATGATGGAATGATAACAGTGACCTGATGTAATAAAATCAAAATTGGAATGATAACAGTGCCATGATGTAATAAAATCAAAAATGGTGGAATGATAACTGTGCTCTGATGTAATAAAATAAAAAAGGGTGGAATGATAACAGTGCCCTGATGTAATAGAATCAAAAATGGTGTAATGATAACAGTGCCATGATGTAATAAAATAAAAAAGGGTGGAATGATAACAGTGCCCTGATGTAATAAAATCAAAAATGGTGTAATGATAACAGTGCCCTGATGTAATAAAATAAAAAAGGGTGGAATGATAACAGTGCCCTGATGTAATAAAATCAAAAATGGTGGTATGATAACAGTGCCATGATATAATAAAATAAAAAAGGGTGGAATGATAACAGTGCCCTGATGTAATAAATTCAAAAATGGTGGTATGATAACAGTGCCCTGATGTAATAAAATCAAAAATGGTGGAATGATAACAGTGCCCTGATGTAATAAAATCAAAAATGGTGTAATGATAACAGTGCCCTGATGTAATAAAATTAAAAAGGGTGGAATGATAACAGTGCCCTGATGTAATAGAATCAAAAATGGTGTAATGATAACAGTGCCATGATGTAATGAAATAAAAAAGGTGGAATGATAACAGTGCCATGATGTAATAAATTCAAAAATGGTGGAATGATAACAGTGCCCTGATGTAATAAAATAAAAAATGGTGGAATGATAACAGTGCCCTGATGTAATAAAATCAAAAATGGTGGAATGATAACGGTGCCATGATGTAATAAATTTAAAAATGGTGGAATGATTACAGTGCCCTGATGTAATAAAATCAAAAATGGTGGAATCATAACAGTGCCATGATGTAATAAAATCAAAAACGGTTGAATCATAACAGTGCCATGATGTAATAAAATCAAAAATGGTGGAATGATAACAGTGACCTGATGTAATAAAATCAAAAATGGTGTAATGATAACAGTGCCCTGATGTAATAAAATTAAAAAGGGTGGAATGATAACAGTGCCCTGATGTAATAGAATCAAAAATGGTGTAATGATAACAGTGCCATGATGTAATGAAATAAAAAAGGTGGAATGATAACAGTGCCATGATGTAATAAAATCAAAAATGGTGGAATGATAACAGTGCCCTGATGTAATAAAATCAAAAACGGTTGAATCATAACAGTGCCATGATGTAATAAAATCAAAAATGGTGGAATGATAACAGTGACCTGATGTAATAAAATCAAAATTGGAATGATAACAGTGCCATGATGTAATAAATTCAAAAATGGTGGAATGATAACAGTGCCCTGGTGTAATAAATTCAAAAATGGTGGAATGATAACAGTACCCTGATGTAATAAATTCAAAAATGGTGGAATGATAACAGTACCCTGTTGTAATAAAATCAAAAATGGTAGAATGATAACAGTGCCCTGATGTAATAAAATCAAAAATGGTGGAATGATAACAGTGCCCTGATGTAATAAAATAAAAAATGGTGGAATGATAACGGTGCCATGATGTAATAATATCAAAAATGGTGGAATGATAACAGTGCCCTGATGTAATAAAATCAAAAATGGTGGAATGATAACAGTGCCATGATGTAATAAAGACATGCCACAAAGTCAACTTTTGATCAGTGAAAAGATAGTTTGAATTTAGAAATTAATTCTCGACTGGTCTTCTTGCCAAAACGAAATTAGTCAATACAGTCTGCCTTACTATTTACTAATAGATGGCAGGAAAAAAACGATTGGATTCTTGCCTTTTCTTTGGCAATTTGTGCTATATCAAAATGATTGTCTTCCAGGCAGTGAACTCGGGTCACTGTTTCTACTTCCTACGACGTTAGTTCCAAGTTATAAGTGTCTTTAAAATAATCTGTCTCAAAAATATGATAATCATTTTTGAGAATTACATATGCTTTTTTATGACAAAGCCTCATTTCTGTTCAATTAGTCAATTAACAGTATCCAAGACCAATCGATTGGAGTCGCAGAATACACCGACTGCATCTCTACTCAAGGATAAGACTCCCCCAACCGGTGTCTTGGATTTGACATTGATGGTGAGGCTCCAATTAGCCAAGAGCTTTGGGGAATATGGAGTAGCCCTTTATTACCAGTGCTCCAATGTCCACGCTGGCCTAGAGTGGTAGCACCTGATATGGTACTATCTATGGGTCAAATAGAGTTAAACTGTGCACTTAAGTTTAATTGGATTCTATGAAATAGAAGTGTTTTTGATATTTAAACGATGTAATTATTTTTAACTGAATTGTTCGAAATAGAAATACTTTTGACATTTAAACTGTGTATTTTTGTTAAACAGAATGGTTTGAAATAGAACTGCTTTTGTGTATAAAAATGGATCTGACATTAAATAACGTACAATGTTTGATATGCCATCACACCAAACCTAACAAAACTTTTGTCCGTTTTATTGCATTATATTCCACTTGAAACTATAAAAATCCTGGTATATCTAGTTTAGGAGAAAATTAATGATTTAAAAATTGTTCATGATGAACTTATTTGTGAGTAATACTCTTTCTCTCTCTATATATATATATAAACATTGAGAGAGAGAGAGAATTACTCACAAATTTATATATATTTTAATCCCGAGACAGACTGTTTCGTTGTATCAAAACTCTTCAGTGTGGTTAGACACGTAGGACGGTTGAAGCTTGGATCGAAACCCACCCAACATTACGTTAGACTTAGTCTCACACCGCTCAGCCAACAAGTGAACCACGCCAGCTCGGGAATTATAAGGGATTAAGTAGTAGCTTTAGTTTGTTTACATTTTTATACCTTACCGGATACCAGAGTGCTCAATTAGTTCGAAGAGTTATTGTATTATGCAAGTGGCAGCCGAAAATTCCTTCGCTAGAGTGCTCAACCCCCGTGGTGGATCGTATGTATATATATATATATATATATATATATGTACGTGTGTGTGTGTGTGTGTGTGTGTGATCCATGAAAAAACAGCAAATCATTGATTTTTATTAGAGAAATAAAATTATGATTCACTTCGAGGATATCAATTTTCAATCTAACTTGCTACTGATTGATACTTTTTGTGCTAAACATGATTTTTAAAAATCTTCCCCATTTTTGATACAACAGAAATGATGATGTAATACGTATCAAAACTTAGCGTCACGGTTACCGTCGTAGAGAGTGGAATCAGCAACGCGAGTTCAAACCCTTGATAAGACTGCGTTTCTATTTACACTAATGCCCTTGAGAAAAGCTTGAAACCATATTTACCCAACCCCTCCGCTTTGACAGGATATGACACAAGGTCAATTTTTAAGCCGAGTTTAACAGGTTCGAATTCAGAGTTTCTCTTCTCCTAGACTAGTTGCCTCACCAAGGCTGAAGAACCTAGTCTGCCCAACTATTTACCCATAGCTGGAGGGAGAACAATTGGATTCATACCTCTCCCAAGGGCATTAGTGCAATGTGAAATGCTATCAGTCTCGTCCAGGTTTGAAATCGTGTCGCCGTGTCCATATCCTATGATGATAACCACTACACCACGGGCACCTACCAAAGAGAAAAGCATGAATCTATCAGTTCTCTTTTTGCTATGGGTAAATATTAGAATAGTGTTCTCTGACCTTGGCTTGACAACCAATATAAGAGAAAGAAAACTATGATTTCAAACCTGTTTTATTCCTCTTTAAAATTTACCTTGTGTTATATCCAGCAATTATAGAGGGTTTGAGCAAATTTCTATGACAAATTCCAATTTTTTTCTCTCCTTTATAAATAGGGATTAGCGCAATAGGAGATCAAAAATCAGAAACTTACATAAATAGATAAATATTTCTTAAATTAGATTCTAATTTCTTTTCTTTGCACGGACTGTGTGTAAAAACTGGATCGGTTTCTTTGTTTAATGACATACCAACCTACGTGGGCTTTTTAATCCCTGAGCTATCCTTTGTGGAAAAACAACGGTGATACTGAGATTGGGGATAAGAGGTTTCATGTCTTTTCAATGGGTATTAATCTGAAAGTGAAGGTAACAACACAACTGAACTCGCATATTCCGAGGGCCTCAGTTCTATAGTTTAACCATTAGGCTATGAAGACTCCCTTCCATCAGGATTATCTGGTTATAATCCAATTGATCTAATGATAGTAATTAATCCGAGAAAATTGCTGTGTTCATTTGTATTGATAAGTGACGATGGGCTTATTTTCAAAACGCTTTCTTTTAAAACATTTTCCAATGTCTTGAAAATGGGCCAAAGTTTAGACCCCTACCCTCATCAACCGAACCTATAAGTCATTTTTCGCTTCCTATCATAGAAACCTGCAAAGACAATAAGTTTTTAACAAGATCAATGAACAAATCAATTAATCAATACAAATCGATTAGCTTTTTTACTTTCTGGACAGATGTTTGGTGAATCGTGAAAAGCCATATCTTTCTTGATTATTTAATTAACTGATTCCCTGCTCGGTCGGCTGGGCTGGTAGAAGAATCCGACTGTATCTTTGCAGAGTAGGAAAATTCACTCCAACGAATGTCCTTTTAATGACGCTAAACAGTTTTATGGTGAAGCTTCAGCCCCGGAGCCTAGGGGAATGTGTAGTAGTACCCCTTCATTGCCATTACCACAAGGGCTACTCTGAATCGGAATGGTAACACCTGACAGGGGCCAATGTATGAGGTGCCCGTGGTGTAATGGTTATCGTCGTAGAAAATGGACACGGCGACACGAGTTTAAATCCTGGACGTGGCTGATTGCATTTCACATAGCAGTAATACCCTTGGGAAAGGTATGAATCCAATTATTCTCCCTCCAGCTATGGGTAAATAGTCGGGCAGACTGTGTTCTTCAGCCTTGGTGAGGCAACTAGCCTAGGAGAAGGAACACTGAGTTCAAACTTGTTAAACTCCGCTTTAAAAATTGACCTTGTGTCATATGCTACCCGGGCGGAGGGGTTGGTAAATATGGACAGGGCTAATCTATGTGTCAAATAGAACTGTTTGATCATTTAAACTGAGTACAAACAAATGATATGTTAAATTGAAGTGTTAGAAACAGAACTGTTTGACCATTTAACCATGTGTAATAAAATGATTGATGTTTAATTGAAATGTTAGTGATACATAGCAATACTTGAATAATTTGATCGTGTCCAAGTGAATGGGCGAGGTTGTTAGAGTAGCATAGCTATACTTGAGACTCTATAACAGTGTGTCTAAATTAGATTGTTAGAGTTACACAGCGATGCCTCAATATTACGTTAGAATTCTACGGAAATAAGACGCTACTTAAAAAAGAAATTCACGACACTATAGATAAGAAAAAATAATACCCTGTCCGGTGGCCAAAGCTGCCAGTGTGGTGCCAGGAGTTGCAATTCCGCTTTAACCATCGAAACTGTGGTATCGCACTGGGTTAGCAGCTGAGGAGGCAATTGCAATTGTGTGAGACCATTTTTTAATCATGTACCCTCTTTATTAAGAGGATGGCTTAATTTGGTTTCTTTGATTAATGTCGCATAAACCTTCCTGGGTTATTCAATGCCAAAGCCATCTTTATAAAAGAACAGCAATTATACTATTTAATCCAAAGCTGGAAGGATAAAAAAAAGTTCATGCCTTTCCCAAATGTATTTGCCCGAAAGTGAACGTAGAAGTGCGACGAGATTTCGAACTCGCTTACTTCGAGGCTGTACGCGAGCACATTAGCCATTAGCCATTACACCACGGAAACTTCGGGATAGGGGTTCTCTCTGCGAACATAAAAAAAGTCGAACTAGCTTGATTTTGGTTTCAGACTTTTCTATTCAAATACCCTCTGAAGAGAACACGAGAATTTCATTTTGTTTGTTTTCCCACATTCATCGGGTAACCCATTTACAAGGCCTTGTGCATTATATGTTCTCTGGAGAAAGCAACAAGCTAGAAGCATATACGTATGTAAATAAATTTAAAAAAATACAAATCTCTTCGTGGACCTACTCATTTAAAAATATTTTTATTCTCTCTTTGGACTCACAACAAAAAATTTATGGTCCTTTTGAAAATATTTCCTACAGTGCTAGTTACTTTAGATACATAGACGACATTTTACCTATTTATCTACAAGATCTTAATTCAAATAGTATCACTAACAGACTAGATAATGTAGAACCTTCTATAAAGTTCTTATGAGAACTGGTATCCAACTATACTCTACCTTTTTTGGATGTCTAACTAAAACGTAATAATGACAAGTTAAAATTCAGGGTTTACCGTAAACTAACCTGTAAAAATGACCCCATACATTACCATTCACACTACAAAATTAGTGCTAAAAAAGGAGTTATCATAGGTTTTTTCATTAGAGCCCTACATATTTGTTCCCCGAAATATTCAAAGGATTAATTTAATAGCATAGAAAATTCCATTCTTAACCATCTTTACCCCAAACCTTTTATACATCCTGCCAAATTTAGAGCACTTAAAATTCACTTTGGAAATCGACCTCGAACTAATGTCAACACACCCTTTGATGAAATTAATCTCCCTCATACACACATCACTTTATCAAACGAATCTTCCACTAACATAAACAACTTAAATGTACTTTATCTTCTGATTGGATTTGCGATTTTCTACACTTGAGTCCTCGACGCGATAACATTTTTTGACGCTGGTGTTAACTTCATTCCTTGAAAAGACTGTAAATTGAAATAAACAGGCGAAACGTAAAGGGGCACTCATTAGTGTATATGCAAACATAGAAGAGATATTAGAATTGGTAACCTTAGAAATGCACTTCTCCAACACATTTCTAAATCTGACCACAACTTCGATTTTAATGCGGCAACTGTGTTAGCTTATATCCATAACAAAAGACTGAGACAAGTTTTTGAAGCTGGTGCAATTTCGCTTTGTCGATCTGTTAATGATCGATCGGGCTTTTTCATCATTTTCCTGTATTTGGGAAAATCGTCTTAAATAGCTACAATATTTCACATCTTTAATTAATTACTTTCTGTAAATATTTTCACAATCTCACTATTAACCCATATCTGCTTATTTCTATCTCACCGCCTTTTTCACGCCAATATCTCGAGTTTCCACTTTTCTATTCTTTTCTGTTTCTCAAGTAAATATTTTATCGATTTACTTATCCTACATTCAATAAAAACTTCATCCACCTTTCTCCTGCTTTTCTACTTTTTAAATTTTCTAATTTATAGGCATATCAACTGACATAGGTTTGTGTTTTTTATTTAACATTGATTAGATATTTATGTATGATATGTTTGCTTGTTTCCTCTTCCTTTCCACCCCCTCTCCTATTTCTCTACAATTCTCCCTCTCTCCTCTCTTCTATCACCTTTCTCTTTTATTCTTCCGTTTTTTCCTTTCCTTTTCTTTCTCCTTTGATTTACTTATTTCTCTTGATGGTTCTATTTGTTCCACATCGTTGCCTTAAACAGTCAGGTGAAATATTTTCAAATATGAATGCAGATTTTTTTATTAAACGGTTACTCTTTTCTGTGAATAAATAATTTCCTCCTTATTTTGTATTTCATTAAAAATCTATCGAAGATCAAACGTCACTCGATATCATGCCTTCTAAGCCCTGATGAGGGTTCATTAGAACCGAAACGTTAAAACGTTGACTTTTTTGACATTAAATTCTTCTCATTGGATTACCTTGTTTTTCAATTTCTTTCTATAGATTGATTTATACATACATACATAGGAAATTGATAAAGTCTTGCATCAGTTTTAAAACGTATTAAAAAATAATAGCTGGTCACTTTGAAAAGTGATTATCAAAAAGAACAATTAGAATAAAACTTTAAAAGCTGGACATTCATAGCTTTTTCCCTTCTTTTGTTTTCCTTTTATTTTTCTTTCTTTTTTCTTTTTTTTCTGTTTTTTTTAATTATATTCTTTAAAATCTGGTTAAAAAATCAACAACACTTAAAAGAGTAAGTTTCTTAACAATCAGAAAGAGTTTTAAAACTAGAAATTTTAATGTCCCAAATAGACTTAAACAAAAAAAAAAATCATAAAAAAAGAAGAAACTGATTTTGTCTTGTTGAATTACTTATAAGCAACCAGAATTTCCGATAGTTTTTCTGGGCATTAAACTTCAGCAAACAATCAAACAATTAAACAAACAAACGTAAGTACATTCTCTTATTCACTCCTCCTGCATTTGCATGTCAAGTAATTGATATTCTTGAGAATGAATGTAGATAAATTCAGCGGGCACCCTAGATGATTAGCAAATTATGTTAAGCAAACCGTTCTTAGTGTTTTCCATTATCACTGGGTGCCTCATACATCTAACGTTGAGTTAAACTATTCTAAGCTCAACAGATGACATCTTAAACCTTATATATATATATATATATATATATATATATATATATATATATATATATATATATATATATATATATATGTATATATATATATATATATATATAACACACGTAGATATGTAGTTAGATAGATTTGTGTACATTTTCATGAATAGCCATCTCTGATTATCAGAATAACACTGCAATATATATATATATATATATATATATATATATATATATATATATATATATATATATATATATATATATATGTGTGTGTGTGTGTGTGTGTGTGTGTGTGTGATGGGGCATTTATTAATAGTCAGATGCCTGTAACTGAAATATCCTTTCAATTACAAGCGCTGGTTCCAATTTTTAAAAAGGTCGATAACACAACGACAAAGACACCATTTTAAGCAACAAAAGGAAAAAAAAACAGCCGATTGCTCTCCAGATATAAAAAAAATAATCAGAACGCCAGTTGCAGGATCTTTTGAGAAAAACCATTTTTAGAAAAACCTATCTCCCCTAAATAATTAACTTCTGGATATTTTCAGACCCATTTATTAAAATAAAATAAAAGAGATTTTGACCACAACGTTGTGTAAACATCATTAAAATAACCCCAATCGTTTTACTGCGCAAATACTCACCGCCAAGTCGGGTGGGGCTGTAGAATAGGCCGACTACATCTCTGCAGAGAGGTAAGACTTCACCCCTACACAAGTTGTCCTGGGTATGATCCTAAACAGCATCTGATGGTGAGGCTCTATTTCTGCAGCTTTATATCCACTCTGATCCGAATTGACAGTACCGGTTAGGGTCCAATCTATGGGTCAAATAGAACTGTACCATCATTTATCAAGGCTAATTGTTATTAGTTATTTAAAACCACAAACAGCAGTGTGCAAATTATTTATATTACATTGAAATAATTAGGGGTACAATGAAACAATCTCTGTGCAGAGATGCAGTTTTTGTCTGCTGTCTTGAAGTTAGGGATTTCAAACACCGATCTCGTTACTTCGTTCTTTTTCAGACTTGATTCATACCTTGGGAAAAGTATGAATATATCTTATCTCCCCAAGATATGCGAGGGGGTGCGATGGACTGCGGAATCAGAGTACATGAGTTCGAACTCCAGTCGCGCTATTACGTTCACTTTCGTACACTGGGGAAATATATGAACCCCCTTATCCTCCCAGCTATGGGTTAAATGGTTCCACTACTGTCCTTATATAGGGGTAGCTTTGGCATTGAATAACCTACAAAGGTGGATATGCCATTAAACAAAAAAAAAACTAACACCAAACCAGATACAGGCTAAATAGTATCGCTTCTATTCTTTTACAAAGATGGTTTTGGTATCAAATGAAATTTGGAGGGTATCCGCGTGGTGTAATGGTTAAAGCGATGGACTGAGGAATTGTAGTAACAGAGTTCGAACTCCAGTCACACTATTACATTCACTTTTGAACAAATACCCTTCGGAAAGCTATGAACCCCCTTATTCTCCCAGCTATGGGTAGTACCACTACTGTTATTCTAGATTGATGGATTTGACATTAAAATGAAGGTCGATATCCCATTAAACATAGGAATACTCCATAAAAAGAATTACAAATGTTAAATTGCAATACTTAAAACAATTGAGTAGAGTTTTAAAAAATATGCTCAAATAACTCGTTTGAAAATGAAGTTACCTATTAAGATATTCGCTTACAAATCATATAAATATATGATTTGGTATTAAATAACCCACAAGGGTCGATATGGCATTAAACACCAACCAAGATTCAAATACGCACTAACCAAAGTTTTATAAAAGAATCTCGGATGGTACCGAATAGAATGCAAGAAATTCTATTCAAGCAATAACTTCAGGGGAATATATCCCTTAAGTTTTATAAGTAAAGTAAAGTTGGCGACCGTAGTCGAGAGCGACCAGAAGGTTCCCTTTTCAATATCAACTACACCAAGGTGTAGGGGGGGCACTACTCCTTTCCCTGAATTGCTCCACTTTACCCTTGATACGCACCTTATATTGCTGAGAGTTAAGCAAGGAGGTATCAAGTACCATCTTTAAAGTCTTTGGTATGACGCTACTTGGTATCGAACCCAGGTCTCTGGGACCACTGGCGAACACTCTAGCCACTAGGCCAATGAGCCGGTTGAAGTTTTATAATCGATATAAAAAAATCTTTAGTTAGCCGACCGATGTCGTGAGATACCCGAAGGTTCAATTTTCAATAGCTACGACATCGAGATGTAGATGAGGGTGCTCCTCCTTTTCTTGGATTACTTCAATTACCCTTCATTACTACCTTATAATGCTGCGTGTTAAGCAAGGAGGCATCAAGTACTATTTTTTGAGTCTTTGGTATGACTTGACCTGTGATTGAACCCAGGTTTCATGGGCCATTAAACGAACACTCTAACTATTATGCCAATGGGCCGGTGATCCTCAGTTCAGTATTCTCAAAAAGATCCCCCTATACAACGTAGAAATAAATAAATGTTTTGTGTCTAACATCTAGTCCTGGTAAAGAAGAAACAGTTACTCTCTAAAGATTTTATTTGAAAAATACTGAAATATAATATTATGGCCGAGGGATTTCGTTTTCTAGCCTTTGGGTTTAGTTAGGCTGAGAACATGGGTTAGTTAGGTGCAAACTTGAGCGCTGGTGTTAACGCGCGTGCGGGGAGGATGTGTCGTTCACAGATGTCAAAATAAAAATCCCAGGACCAGGGGATTTGAATGACGAGATGCACCGGAAGCGCGCGCGGGGGATTTGAAAAAATCAGTTCGTTGAGAACTAGACTCCGAACGGGAAGGGTCGACTTTTGGTGCTCGCCGAGGCCAGACGAATTTGTGCACTACGGGCGCCACACGTGTTGGGGGGGGAACAGATGGAAAAGCCAGCATAGAAAGATTTGCATCTCTTTTCCTTTTGTCAAAACCTTTAACTCAAAGGTAATAAAAAGGTATTGTACCTGAACTAAGAAGTCGTTACGTGTTTTTCGTGTTTCGGGATTCCTATGTTCTATGGATATATGTTATGAACATTCTATGTACGTTTCGCATATCCGGATATCCGGCTATGGTACAGTAAGTCTTGTTTTCGAGTTGAAGTAACTCACAGAAGAACTGTGTACTTCAAGAGGCTCAAACTAATTATCATATTCTGACACCACTTTGCTATCCATAAAACCATGACCAGGTCCTGTCGAGGCTTTAAGTAGTTAGATTATCTTCATTTTTGGAGATACTCGTGATGTAATGGTTATCGCCGTAGAAAATAGACACGTTACCTCGTGTTCAAATCCTAAAGGAAGCTACTTGCATTTAATATGGCGCTATTACGCTCGGGAAAGATTGTAATTCAACAATTCTTCCCCAACGATGAGTAAATAGAAGGGCAGACCGTGTTCTTTGACCTTGGTATGGCAACATGTCTAGGAGAAGGGAAATTCAAACTAACTTAACTCTGTTAAACTTTGCTTTAAAAATTTGTCATCATGCGCGTAGTAAATAAAAATATTATCTTTATTTTCGACATTTTTTCCCGATTAACTCGATGAGTTTTAAGAATAGTCTCCATTTTGTTTTTGACTTTCTTAAAAGTTACCCTCGGTGTTCGATATCAAACACTTCACTTGTTGCCTGAATTTCTGAGACGAAGTTTGATGATTTTTATCATTAAGGGTTTTCGGACTATTGTCTTCATCTTTATTGTTATTGTTATTTCCACAACGTTTCTTCAGGTGTTTGTCGAACTCGGGAACCTTCACGGAACTTCGACCTTTATTGAATCCACGGGGGTCACCTATTCTGATTCTGTTTGGGAGGCGCGCTTAAGTTAACCGGATACAAGCGTTAAGTATTTCTGTAATGTTACTCGCCTGTAGTCAAGATTGAACCCGCAAACTCCATATGATTAGAAGCTAAGGGAGCCAACGCCTATATAACCGTTACACTATGTGTCCTGCCAGACTGTTTTGAGAGAATTTTTGGGACTTATAAACTTAATGTTCTTGCTTGACAAGGATTACTACTAATATGTATGATTTTTACCTGTTCTCATATTCAGAGGGTTTTTTAAACAAACCTTTTTGTCGGTTCCCATATTATATTCATCCCTATACTTGGTCTACTCAGCTGGTCATTGTAGCCCAATATATGTGCTAATTCAAGGCGTCTAATCCTCCAATGTTCAGCTCTATCAATTATTTCAACTTCATCCCATAAGGGCAGATGGCTTCCCCTTTCCTTCCATATATGGTCTGCCATACCCGACTTTTCAATCTCCCCAACTACTACTGCCTTCCGATATTCCTCAAACTTTACTTTTAGTGGGTGACCTGGAAATAACAATAAAGATGAAGACAATAGTCTGAAAACCCTTAGTGACAAACACTTCACATTTATTGATATCAGGTTAGAATTATTTGCAAATGTTAATAATCACTTTTGTTTCTTGTATGCCGCTAAAGCAAATAAATAAGACAGGTCAAGGGAAAGTTGACAGAATTGAAGTTATCTCCCCTGGATAGATACCTTTTTTTTTAAATTTCCGTTATTCAAAAATTACTTGTGAAACTGCTGGTCCAAATAGACGGGAAATCGTTTCATTCTGCAAATTAAAGCTCGGTGTTGCGCACTCAAAAACGATGAGCCAGTTTGTGAGGCGCACTTAAGGTAACTGTTATTATCATTGGATATGGAATGTGCGACCCGAGTTCAAACCCTGGCTGAAGCTGTTTGCGTTTCATTGCGTCTCCTATCACATCCAGCTATGAGTAAATTGTAGAGCAGATTGGTTTATCTAACCTTCGTTAGACAACCAAACTGGGAAAAAGGAAAACTGATTTTAAACCAGCTTTACTTCGCTAGAAAATTGATATTGTGTCACCTCCTTTTGGTGACAGATGGGTTGGGTAACTAAATTCCATGAGCTGTTTGTTCTGTGTTATGTTGAATTATAATATCCATTGTAAATCATATTTGGTTAATTGTTATATATATTGTTAGATTATTCCCATTTTTTTCTTATCTGTAGATTGATGAATATTGACAACTTCAAAATGTCCAGGAATTGAATATTGGATATCCAATATCCAAGGGGCTACTGAAAAAAAGGTAACTGATATCATAAACGTTACTGTTAAATTATATATTACTAAAGACTTTGTTATGTTTGCACACAGACACACACACACACACACACAACGAGTTTTCTTCCAAGTTGTAAGTGTAACAATACTACTGCATGGATGCACCTGCAGGACGCTAATGAAATGCATGGAGAAAAAGCTAAATGGGAACTACACTCTCCGCATGTCTTGTTTGTCTTACTTGGATGGTTTGTAAGATAAGAGGAGAGTGGCTGAATAGATGCTGCTTTGTGGAGTGCTGCTTCCAGCATTTGCTCAGAACAGTTCGTAGCATCCTTACGTTTCTCTGTTTGTATTCCATAACATCTTAGCGAGTTGACATGGCGTTTAAATTATGGCGGTGGGTAATTATACCCTGGTGTAATGGTTATCGTCGTAGGAAATGGACACAGCGATAAGGTTTCAAATCGTGGACGAGGCTGATTGCATTTCACATAGCGCTAATACCCTTGGGAAAGTTATGAATCCAATTATTCTCCTTCCAGCTATGGGTAAGTAGCAGGGCAGACTGGGTTCTTCAGCCTTGGTGAGGCAACCAGTCTAAGAGAAGGAAAACTCTGAATTCAAACCTGTTAAACTCCGCTTAAAAATTGACCTTGTGTCATATCCTGCCCGAGCGGAGGGGTTAGTAAATATGGACATATCGTTTAAATTTATCTGCTATGTCTTTAAAAATAAATATTGTCCAGTCGGCTGGGGCAGTAGAATACACCGGCTATATCTCTGCACAGGGGTAAGACTTCACCAACGAGTGTCCTGATATGACACAAAACAATCTGATGGGGAGGTTCTAGTAATGCAGGAACTTTGGGGAATGCGGAGTACTCCTTCATTACCATCGCTCCCAGGTCCAGTTTGGCCCGGAGTGGTAGCACCTGATAGGGTCATATCAATGAGTCAAATAGAATTAAAATGCGTACTTATTTTAAACAGAATTACTTAAAATAGAACTGTTTTTGACATTGAAACTGTACTTACGCTAAACTGAGTAGCTTGAAATAGAAATGTTTTTGACAATTAAACTGAGTACTTATGCTAAACTGAATTGTTTGAAATAGAACTGTTTATTTATATAAAAATGAATTCGGCAATCAATAGCCAACAAAGGTTGATATGCCATAAAACACATTCAACTAACCCGCCAACCATATAAAAATAAATACATACTAAATTCACAGTTAATGAATAAATAAATAAATAAATAAATAATTTTTTTATTTAGACTAAAACCACACGGACACACACTCACGTACACACACATACCTAATAATATTCTTATTAGTGTTACAAGGGGAGTAACGGTTTACAAGCTAGATTAACATTCCTTCGTTAGTAAGATCGAATCTTACAGCGAGTCCAAAACTTATGGCTGCTTGCCACAGCTAAGCTTAGTAAATAAGAAAATACCACTACAAAAAATTAGAAACAAGTTTTATTTGTGTTTTATTTTTCGTCCTTTTTTTTTATTTTTCTTTCTTTTTTTTTTTTTTTTTTTTTTTTTTTTTTTCACTTTAACCTCCAGTGATATATTTCTAGGTCAGTGGAACAACAATATCCGGTTTTGTTTTAAGCCATAATCACCGCATTCCAACGTTTGGCTCGTCTGTCAGAAGGCGTGTCAGTCTGGCATCCCATTCACTGTTTTCTCACCCACGCAAAATAGCCGGGAACTGATAAAATGAATAAATAAATAAAATAACAAAAAAATGAATCGGTCTATATATATATATATATACTGCCAAAAGTCACTGATTTTCAAAAAAGCAATTCCGAAAAACATGTTTATGATTATTCAATATTTAATCTTAAAATCTAAAAAAATTGAGACTGGCTTTTTACGTATTTCAGTGCTTATTTATACTGCATATATGTCAGTTGGTAGGGAAGCTATTTTAGTAACTTACAAAGCATTCTCTTCAGATGTGGCACAAGGCTGTATGAATGGGGTACCAATTGAGACACAAACTCACTCGTGAAGGTTTGCTAGTCTGGATTGGTAACCATTACACCACCCGAGGGGTAGGGAAGATATTTTAAACGAGTTATAATTCATCACGGACTAATATTAATATTAGTACATCTATGATGTTGGGTGTCTCAAAATAGATGCAACCCAATAATATGATAATGATTTATTACTGAGATGTGCGCAATGGCGGTCATTTGGAACACGCCCTGTAAAAAATATATCCTTTGAGTTAGAGACATCAAATTAAGTTGGGTTTTTTATTATTATGTCAGCTTCCAGGATATGGAATCTTTTTTGGGGTTTCGTGCCTCAGTAATAAACCATTATCATATCAGTGGGTTGCATCTATTTCGAGACAGTTTTGAATGATTTTGTCCCCAAATAAGTAGTGATGCAAAATATTTTTCCTCTCTTCTACAAGGCATTGTGATCAAGGATTAAAAGTTATTCTTGTATACTATTTTCAAATCTGAAACAAAAAACAACACAACATTATAATTAGTAGACTTATTAGCAGTCACATGGGTCCCATGTATATTGAGACACCTAATACTAACACTGAATACAAAGGAAGGAAAAAGGGATAAACTCATTTCTACAAACAAGAATATTTAAGCTTTTAAATATATGATATACGTCGAAGAAGTATTAAAAGAAAGAATACGTAAACATGTTTCATAGAAGAATTACACACATATTGTTTCATGAACAAGCAGTATGTAGAAGGGGTACAAAATGGAAAAACACTTAACAAGTGTTAATAAAATAGTTGTGTGATTTTACCGGTTCCAGTGAGAGCTATCGACATCGTCCCAAGTCTTCAAAAGACAGAGGCAAATAGATGTCGAGGTGTTTCTGAAATTGTCTAGTGATACTCTTAGACTCCCACTCGTAAACTTGTCAATCCTCTTAGATAAATAATTATTTATAGTATCCCGACATCTGTATCATCAAAATATTAAAGCAAAAAGTGATTTTACATGCATATTTATAATAATATAAGTAAAGTACATGACGTTGACTGAGGAAAGATAAGAAAGAATACGCTTTGTTGAAATTAATCTTATATATGTTTACGAAGGACTTATCGACCGAGAAAAATGAACTAGTAAAACACGCAAAGAGGATTTTTAAACACAAATAAAAGTTTCTATTAAATTCTGAGATCCTCTTTGTATGCAATGTTTATTGTCCTTCCATCTTTTGACAAATATGTTGATTCTTTTTTACTGGTTAATCAGGAAAATCCAACACACAGCTGGCTACGAAGGAAAATAATGGATCTGACCTCGTCAGTCCCAACTTTTATGGGATTAGAAACAGTTTCGTATTTCATACCCTTAGTCAAGAAATGATACATTTTATCATCTGATGACCTCAAATGAGGCCACACACATTCTCATTGGCCTAGTGGGTAGAGTGTTCGCCAATGATCCGGGAGACCTGGGTTCAATCCTAGGTCGCGTCATACCAAAGACTTTAAAACTGGTACTTGATTCCTCCTTGCTTAACACTCAGCATCATTAGATACGTAAAGTGGAGCAATCCAAGGAAAGGAGTTACGACCTCCCCAACACCTCAGCGTAGTAGCAATTGAAAAGGGACCCTTCTGGTCGCCCTCGACTACGGTCGCCAACTTATATATATAAGTCCTTCATTTAAGCATGTTTGATTCAACAATAAAGACACATTTTGTCGAGATAATTTTATTTGAATCATTTCATGTTTTTGGGTTTTCGGTTAGAGTTAGTAAATGAATATACCAAAATTGTCTCGGGAACTTTCGGACCTTTCATAGGCCATCATCAGGGGTCGCTTGCTAATGTAAAGATTGATTTTTGTTTTATGGCTATTTGAAACTCCAGTTATTTCGGAATATTTTGTTAGGTTTCTCGTTAAGCAAATCATAGATTCTTTGTCGTTTCTTTCTTAATTACTCACTCTGAACCGAATTTTAATGAAAAAGTAGTTGAATAATAGAGCTAATCATGAAAATTTTGATTTATTATATTTTTTCAAAAATTGGATTAATCAGTCTAAAAAACGTTTTAAAAATTATTCCATATTTTGCTTCCGCAACCTATATATATATATATATTAGTAAAGTAAAGTTGGCGACCAGAACGCTCCCTTTTCAATAACTACTACACTGAGGTGTAGGGAAGGGTGCTACTCCTTTTCCAGGATTGCCCCACTTTGCCCTCGATACCTACCTTATATTGCCAAGTGTTAAGCAAGGAGGGGAGGTATCAATTACCATTTTTAAAGTCTTTGGTATGGCGTGACCCGGGATTGATATATATATATATATATATATATACACACATGTATATAGTACTTCTTTCTTTCTTTCTTTCTTTCTTTCTTTCTTTCTTTCCTTTTCTCTCTCTCTCTGAATATATATATATATACACACACACATACATATATACATTACTCGTTTCTTTCTTTCTTTCTTTCTTTCTTTCTTTTCCTCCCTCCACTTCTTTCTCTCTCTCTTCCTACCTTCCTTTCTTTTCTCCTTTTTTTTTCTTCCTTCTATTTCAATAAAGCTGACGATTAACATCTCTGACGTTGTCACTTCTATCTCTTTCTTTTTCTTTCTTTCCTTTTTTCTTGCTATTTTTGCTTTCTTCTCTCTCTCTCTCTCTCTCTCTCTCTCTCTCTCTCTCTCTGTTCTCATGTTCTTTTATTTGCCTTTCATTTCTCATAAATCATTCAGTTAATATTATGGATTTCAACAATATCGGATTTCATCTGATTATAAACTTAAAATCATTAGGCGCTAAGTGGTCATATATGCATCACTTCCTGTTAGGTTTCGTTTGATGTTTTTCTTTGTTTAATGGCATATCAACATTTGTAGGTTATTTAATGCCAAAGCTATTCTCCTAGAAGAACAGTAGTGGTACTATTTAACCCATAACTGGGAGGATAAGGCGGTTCATACCTTTCCCAAGAGTATTTTCCCGAAAGTGAACATTATAGCGCGACCGGAGTACGAACTCGCTTATTAAGATTCTATCGCTTAAACCATTACACCACGAGGACACCCCCATAGCAGAGTGTGTGTGGGGGGGAGTAATCTTTCTGACTGATTCGCTGTAGCACTAGTCGTTATTGGAATACCCAGCGTGGACGGTTCACAAACCAATACTCGAACTCAGACTCTAATTCAATTTCAGAAACACCTTCTCGACATTTATTTGTCTCTGTTTTTGGAACAGTAGAGTGATGTCTCTCACTCTGCTGGGGATCAGTAAAGTCACAGAGCAGTATTATCTACATTTGTCAAGTTGTTTGTTTGTGTTTTATGGCATATCAACCTTTGTAGGTTAATAAATCCATTTTTACGCAGATAAACAGTTCTATTTCAAACAAATCAGTTTATAATAAGTACACAGTTTAATTATCAAAAACATTTCTTTTTAACGCTATTTAGTTTATTCAAACAGTTCTATTTCAGACAATTCCGTTTAGAATAAGTATAGTTTTTGTTTACACGCAGTTAAATATCAAAACAGTTCAATTTCAAACAATTAGCATGAGTACAGTTTCAATGTCAAAAACAGTTCTAATATAAACAGTTCCGTTTAGCATACAAAAACAGTTCCAATTCAAACAATTCAATTTAACACCAGAGCGCAGTTTAAGTGTCAAACAGTTCTATTTCATGCATTTCATTTTAGCATAAGTAAGCTGTTTAAATGTCCAAACAGTTCAATTTCAAGGATAGTTTAGCATAAGTATACAATTTAGTTCTATTTGACCCATAGATAGGGCCCTATTAGGTGCTACCACTCTGGGTCAAAAAGGACCTGGGAACGATGGCAATGAAGGGGTACTCCACATTCCCTAAAGCTCCATCATTACTGGAGTCTCGCCATCAGATTGTTTTGAGTTATATCCGGGAAACTCGTTGGGAGCGGAGATCTTATCCCTGTGTAGAGAAGCAGTCGGTGTATTCTACTGCCCTAGCCGACTGGGCCACAGGACACTCGTTGCGATGAGGGGTCTTATCCCTGTGCAGAAAAGCAGTCGGTGTATTTTACTGCCCCAGCAGACTGTGTCACAGGACACTCGTTGTGATGAGGGGTCTTATCCCTGTGCAGAGAAGCAGTTGGTGCATTCTACTACCCCAGTCGACTAGGCAAATATAATTTGTGAACGCATTTTGTTTATAGTATTCTTAAACAAACCTCTCCTCTTTTTTGTACTCTGTTGAATGGTTTCAAGTATTGCTGTACAACTGTCACAATTTAACCTCAGTCATTTGCTAACACATATAGTTTGATCAATTTGATCCGTAGATAGGACCCAATTAAGTGCAACCCCTCCAGGTCGGAGTGGACCTGCGAGCAATGGCAATGAAGGTGTACTCCACATTCCCTAAATCTCCAAGGCTAGAGCCTCACCATCAGATGGTTTAATGTATTATCTAGGATATTCATAAGGGACCAGAGTCTTACCCTTCAGTAGAGATTTGGCAGGTTTATTCAACAGCCCCAGAAAAAGTCAATGTGGGTTATTATATAAATGAGGCGACAGAAATAGCTACTGCATTTTTAACTGTAACCTGCGTGGTGCTTGTAAACATAGGCTAGTGGTAATGGTAGCTCCACCTACCTATGGTCTTACCATTTTTTTTTTCCTTTAGATACAATCAGTTAACACCATGTTTTGAACCAGCGCACAATGTGCTTTTGCTGTTGAAATGATTTTTAAGGCAAGAGAATCTGTTGGCTTGTTTTTTGTTGTTGGGGGGGGGCTAAGTTTTTTTTGTTTGTTTGTTTGTTTTTCGGACTGGTGTAATTGCTACACTAATAGTTTTTAATTGCTCATTTCATGTAACGTCGGAATGATTCAGTTCCGGATAGAAAATCAATACAGCTGTTTATTTAAAATTTCAGAAGCACAAATTCCTGGATCAAAAGAAAATCAACTGAAAGACCACGAAGCGCTCGAACACCAAAAAATGTCCCGATTGTGCGGAAAGCTGTTGTAAAATCTCTTTTACGTTTAACCCGTAAAAAAAGATTCAGTTTTAGGATAGTCTGATTGAACAAAAAATGGATAGACGTTAGCGAAATGGAGCTAGCATTGCCACTTACCTATATTCACTAACGCCACAAAGTGTGACAGTATAAAATGTAAAAGGTGTTTCTTTCCTATCCTTTGAAAAGGGATGAAATTACTTTGTTTAGCTTTTTTAAAGATAAGTAGAAGTAGTAGTAGTAGCAGTAGTGTTAGAAATGTTTGAGAAACGTATTTTCCTATTTTCAAACATGTAGCAATAGCGGTGTTAGTAGAAGAGTTATAAAAACGTATTTTCCTATTTTTCAACATGTCACAATTGCGGTGTTGGTAGAAGCGTTATAGAAACTTATTTTCCGTTTTTTAAACATGTAGTCATCGCAATGTTAGTAGATGCGTTGTAGAAACACGTTTGCCTTTTTTTAAAAACATGTGGTAATTATAGTGTTAGTAGAAACGTTACAGAAACGTATTTTCTATTTTTAAACATGTAGTAATAGCAATGATGATAGAAGCGTTAGAAAAACGTATTTTTCTTTTTTTTAAACATGTAATAGCGGTTTTACTTAAAACGTTATATGAAGGTATTTTTCTTCTTTTTTTTTTTTTTTTAAACATTTTGTATGTGCGGTGTTAGTAGAAGTATTATAGAAACATATTTTCCTTTCTTTCTTTTTTGTTTTACTCGCGTAGTAATAGCGGTTTTACTTGTTGCGTTATAGAAACAGGACACTGCTGGAGAAGCAGGGACGAACTCATAAGAGATGTACTCTTATGGACCCCCACACATGGCCGCGCAAAAGCAGAACGACCAGCTCGAACGTACATTCAGCAGCTATGTGAGGATACGGGATGTTGTCCTGAAGACCTACCTAGGGCGATGAACGATAGGGAGGAGTGGCGAGAGAGGGTCAGGGATATCCGTGCTACCAGCGCGATATGATGATGATGAATAGTGGTGTTTAAGTAGAAGAGTTAGAGAAACGTATTTTCCTATTTTCAAACATGTAGTAATAGTTGTGTAAGTAGAAGTTTCAGAGAAACGTATTTACACGCGTCATCATTTAGTTCCGTTTATCTTATTTTCCATTGACGCCGGCATTTTATTCCATTTTTTTAGCAGCGAAGATTACTAAGTTAATTTTTTTTAAATATCAATCCTTAATATTTTATATTTTTAGTTTAATGGTTTCTTAGTTCTTTCTTATTACGTGTTTCGGCAAATAGCGTGATAGAGACTTATTTAGATATCTACATATATATGTGCTTGTATGAGGTAGACTTGATGGTTGGATAGGCGAGAAACTAGCTGTCACCTAGCACTGCTGAATCAGTGTAAACACTTTTTTGATTTCGACCTACATATGCTCCTTCGCCGATATTGAGCACTGTTTATAGACAAATATAGTATACTACATTATATATATATATATATATATATTTACCAACTCCTCCGTTTGGGGAGGATATGACACAAGGTCAATTTTTAAGCGGAGTTTAACAGGTTGGAATTCAGAGTTTTCCTTCTCCTAGACTAGTTGCCTCACCAAGACAGAAGAACCTAGTCTGACCTACTATTTACCCATAGCTGGAGGGAGAATAAGGAGATTCATACCTTTCCCAAGGGTATTAGTGCTATATGAAATGCTATCAGTCTCGTCCAGGATTTGAACTCGTGTCGTCGTATCTATTTCCTACGACGATAACCATTACAACACACACACACATACACACACACATATATATATATGTGTGTGTTTGTTTGTGTGTGTGTGTGTGTGTGTGTGTAAACACATGCATATATATACATCTGTATAATTATGATAGATAATTTTTTATTTAATTAGAAGTCTTGCTGTGTGAAAAAACCGATTAGCACACACACACACACACACACACACACATATATATATATAGCCAGCAACATGATCTTCTGGTTTTAAAATTACTGCCGCGGATGCGCTCGTGGTGGTGTCGAGTGGGAGGTATTACTTTGCACAGTAACAGCCATTCCATTTTATTAGCCATGATGGCGATGAATGGTGAACACCATGCGTTTGTGATTGAGACTTATTTTAAAAAATGGTAACACAATCATAGCAATGAAAGCATTTTGGAGAAAGTAACCACAGAAGAGTTAATGATAGGAAACCCATAGTATTGTGAGTTGGAAATTTCCTTTGAAGATATCGGAACCCAGAAATTTTTAAACATATGCCAAAGATAACTGACAAACTGAAAGGTTTTATTTGTCCTGAAATCACAGCAATAACAGATCCAATGAAAAGCCGGGCCATGCAAAATCTCAAGGAGGGCAAGAACCTCGTAAAGTTAAGCATTTGGACGATATAATCTAATATTATATAATATAGAATAAAGTCGTAAAGTCATATAATATAATATAAAGGAAAGTCATAAAATCATAAAATATAATATAATGTCATAACAATAGCAAAACCACTCTATTGACAGGGCTTAGGTTGAACGTCCCCTAAAGAAGAGTAACGCCCCCCAATCCCTCAAAAAAAGGGATTCTTGGATATGATGCTAAACTGCATTTGGTGGTGAGGCTCATCTCTAGATATTTCGGGAATATGAAATAGCCTTTCATTACCATTACTCTTTGATCCACTCTAAACCGGAACGGTTATAGTTGTTAAGTTTGATTTGGGTTTAGTTTTAAAACATATCAACTATTCTAGGTTATTTAATGACAAATCCATTTTTATACATATAAACATTTCTATTGCAAGCAATTCAGTTGAGCAAAAGAACACTATTTAGTTCTATTTAAACCATAGATAGGACCCTATCTTGTGCTACCAGTCTGGGTCACAGCGGACCCGGGAGCGATGGTAGTAAAAGGTTCACCGTACTCTACATTCCCCAAAGCTCCAGCATTACCGAAGCCTCACCATCAGATTGTTTAGTGTCATATCTAGGCCACTCATTGAGGAAGTTTACCCCTCTTCAGAGATGCAGTCGGTGTATTCTGCAGCCCCAGTCGACTGGGCCATGTAGTAGCTGTTAGGATTCGTCTCTAGGTCAAATAGATCAGTGAAAATTATTTGTATTAGAAAGGAATACTTGGTATCATATTACTGAAACTACAAGAAAAAAGTAAATATTAACGTATACTGAACGCAGTTAATTAAGCTCTATGTATAAAATTACCCAACACTGTTTGATGTGCTGTTAAAATCAATCAATCACTCAATAACCCAAACAAGATAGCAAATATTATTCTTTTATTTGTTTCTGAAATTACTGGAGATCGAACCAACAACCACAGTATGCAGAAGCCGAAACTCTGCCACTGAGCCACCGGTTCATGCCACATATAGGCGACGCCGAATTAACAAGTCATGGTAATTATATATATATATATATATATATATATATATATAAAGTGAGTATTTCTTGTGTGTGTGTTTCTTTTGAGTGTGTTTTGTGTGTCTTTTCGTGTTAAAGGGTTACTCGGCACGAAGCATTTGGCTGGAATTATCATGCTACATCAGCAAAACGGCGTGAGAGTGTTTATCTCTCACATTTGCTCATTCCAACTTTCTGCGCGGCAATGACAACAACTTTAATAATAATTACTTACCCTCTAAGGCACCCCCACCCGCATCTCTGATGATTTTCTTGTCTCAGAATTTTAAAAAATCGCACTGACCTGCCTTTGTATTGTGATGATCGCTTTAGACGGAGATTAATATTGCCCGACCTGATTTCACCAGATTTTGTGTGGGTGGAGGTGATTGGGTGCCCATGAAGAATTGAGAAATGAGGGATCGTAGAAGGAGGTTAAAAGAAGGGGAAAAAACAAAAAAGAAAAAAGGCGAAAATGAGGTTTACATTTAAAGAAATCCAACGTAGGATGGTATTAGAGGAGAAAGTTTTTATCACCATTTCCGCTATTTGCTTCTCGCCCGATTTTTATCTAAATTGGCCGCCCCCCCCACCTTTTTTTTGGTAATCAGTCCCACATTTTGTTGGACAGTTTATTTACTACTGTAATTCTTTGTATATAATACGCACTCATGTATAACACGCTCCCCAAACTTTGGACTACGAAATTTTGGAAAAAGTGCCAGCAAAATAAATCGTCCCACAAATAGTCCCAAAATCTTCAGCAGACAAGCCCCACACAATCACGGACTGATGATTAAAGACGATCTTCTTCGCATACAAACTTAAGTGACCGACAAAATAGCTTGGGGAGAGGTGTCTTCGTAGTTGCTAACGTGCTGAAGAGTGACATCGTTGTCACGAGGTTCAAACTCATATCGCGCTATCACGTTGTCTTTCGGACAAATACTCTTGTGAAAGTTATAAACCCCCAGATCCTCCAAGTTATGGGTTCAATAGTATATCTACAATTCTTCAAGAAGGATGCCTTAGGCATTAAATAGCACATGAACGATGATATGCCATTAAACAAAAGAAACCAGACTTAAATGACGAGTAGCCCAATCAACTGGGTTGTAAAATACACCGACTGCATCTCTGCTCAGGGTTAAGACCCCACCAACGAGTGTCCCTAAATTATGACACTAAAAAATCTGATGGTGAGGTTCCAGAAATGATGAAGCTATGGGAAATGCGGAGTACTCCTTCATTGTCATTGCTCCCATGTCCACTCTGGCCAGGAGTCGTAGCACCTGATAGGCGAATCTCTATGGCTATCTAACACTGATAATTTTATTTGCGCACATTTAAATAGTTTTAAATATTGCTATCAAACACTGATATTTTTTTTATTCCCATACAATTAAATGGTTTTGAGTATTGCTATTACATAATTCAGTTTAACAATAATCTTATTTGCACACAGTTAAATGCTTTCAAATTTTGTTATGTAATACCAGTAGTTCAGTTAAATATTTTTCATTTATTTGCACAGAGTTAAATGGTTTCAAGTACAGTTAATGATTTGATAGTTTTATTTCACCCAAAGATGGGATCCTAACTGGTACTACCACTCCGAGTAGACCTGGAAGTTATAGCAATACAGGGATTACTCCAGATTCCCCCAAAGTTTCAAAGATAAAATGAATGGTCGATTGAAATGTAAAGATTATTCTGTGATAATCTTTTAAGAGCTGAGGTCCTGACAGCCTCGAAATCAAAATGTTTATAGCAGCACTCGAACTCTCGTACCAGTTGGAAATTGGCTGTTATCTAAGACACAACGCTGGCGCGTTTTCATATTTATGAATATTTATTAGGTGTAACTAAGTCTGACATGAATTAGAAAGGATGTAATTTGAGAAAGACAGTTTGTATTATGCTAATATTTTAAATCAAGGGAAGCTTCTTTTCTTGAAAATTATTCGAAATATGGCTCCATTTTGCCATCAAAAATATCTCCGCATTTTTGTTCTATCCTGAGATCTGTACTCTTCTTCTTCTTCTTCTTCTTATTATTATTATTATTATTATTATTATTATCATTATTATCATTTACAAATATTATTAGTAGTAAGATTATGATTATCATTATTATCTAACTCCTTTAGAGTTTTTCACATCAGTTTTAGCTGATGGTCTTTCACTGGAGCCTGAGAAACAGCAAGTCTCCTCAAGTCTCCAGGATTCTTCTCAGTATTCTGGTCGTTCTCAATAATGCCGTAGTTTGAATGGTCTCCACTCGTTCTCCAACCTCCAAGTCCTCCAGCCCCTTTTAATCTTTTTAGTTACTATACCAAGAGCTCCAACCACAATTGGTATAATTGTCACCTTCATGTTCCATAGTTTTTTTCAATTACCTAGCAAGATCGAGGTACTTATCCTTCTTTTCACATTCTTTCAGTTTTATTTTGTGATCAGCCGGGACAGCAAAGTCCACCATTTTACAAATTCTCTTTGTTTTTGTTGATTATTAAAAGGTCTGAGTTTTGACTGAGATTAGGTGATCCGTTTGTATGTCAAAGTCCCAAAGAGTTTATGCGTGTCATTCTCTCGGACAGCTGCTTGGTTGTGCATATACCATTTATTCGTATTATTATTATGATTATATTAGTCTTTGTGAATTTTTCACACCAGCATTTGCTGGTGGTCTTTCATAGGAGTCTGAGTGTCAGCAAGTCTGGTCGAGTCTCCAGGACTCTTCTTAGAATTCTAGCCAATATGTATGATTTCGACTCTTCCTCCGATCTTTAATTTCTCCAGTCTATTTTTCATGCCTTTGAGAACTGTTTTGAGCACACCAACAAAAATCGGTATCACTGTCACCTTAATGTACCATAACTTTTTCAGCCCTCGGGCTAGATCTAAGTATTTATCTATCTTTTCACGTTCATTTATTTTTCACTCTGTGAATATGGAACAGCAAAACCCATTAACAACAATGATAATAATAATAATAATCCTTTAAAGTTTTTCGCACCAGTTTTAGATAATGGGCTTTCCCTGGCGTCTGATTGACTGCAAGCCTTTTCATGTCTCCAGGACTCCTCTCAGCATTCTGGCTAATCTCAACAATGCTATTGACTGGATGGTCTCAATTCTTCTTTCGATTTCCAACTGTTCCGATCTCCTTTCAGATACTTAGAGAATGGTTCCTAGTGCACCAATTACAATTGGTATCACTGTCACTTACAAGTTTCAAATTATTATTATTATTATTATCATTTTCCGCCTACGATTTTTTTCATGCCAATTGTAATTTTTGTCTTTACTGAATTCCGAGGGAAAGCAAGTCTCTTCGGCTTTCCATGAATTTATCAGAATTCTATCAGATTCTATCAGAGCTGTGGTCAAGACAATTTCTTTTCTTTCTTAGATTTCCAATCACTTAGTCTCTTTTCCAAGTTCTAGGAGATTTTTTCAAGGGATCCGTCAATAATCGCTATCACTTTCGCCCTAATATTACATCGCCTTTTCTGATATTACTCAGTGTCCATTTTTTCCCCTTCATTCTTATTCTATGATCAGCTGGGACAACCAAGAAATCTGGTTGAGCAGTTCTTTTGATCAACTAAATTCGGTCTCTTATTATTATTATTTTTACTCCTTGGCAGTTTTTCACATCAGTTTTAGTTGATGGTCTTTCACTGGAGTTTGAGTGACAGCAAGTCTCCTCAAGTCTTCAGGATTCTTCTCAGTATTCTGGCCGTTCTCAATAATGCTGTAGTTTGGATAGTCTCCACTCGTCCGCCAACTTCCAAGTCCTCCAGTCCCTTTAATAATCCTTTATTTACTTTACCAAAAGCACCAATCACAATTGGTATAATTGTCACCTTCATGTTCCACAGTTTTTTTTAATTTCTTTGGAAGGTCCTGGTATTTATCCTATGGTCTGCTGGGACAGCAAAGTCCACAATTTTACAAGTTATCTTTTTCTTTTCTTTTTTTTTTTTTTTTTTTTTGATTATTATAAGGTCTGATCGTCTGGCTAAGATTAAATGATCCGTTTGTTTGTCAAAATTCTAGAGACGTTTGTATGTGTCATTCTCCAAGACAGATTTTGGGTTGTGCATATACCATTTGTTCGTATAGTCAAATTATTATTATTATTATTATTATTATTATTATTATTATTATTATTATTATTATTATTATCTTACTCCTTGGGAGTTTTGAGTTTTCACATCAGCGTTAGCTGATGGTTTTTCACTGGTGTTTGAGTGACAGCAAGTCTGCTCAAGTCTTCCAGACTCTTCTGAGTATTCTGGCCGATTTCGATAATGCTCTGGTTTGGATAGTCTCCCCTCGTCTTCTTATTTCCAAGTACTCTTGTCCTTTTACCAATTGAAAGAAAGCGAAAAGAAGGATAAGTACCAGGACCTTGCTCGGGAATTTAAAAAATAACTGTGGAACATGAAAGTGACAGTTATACCAATTGTAATTAGTACTCTTGCTTCAGATCCCAATCACCGTCACTTTCATGTTCCACAGTTCTTTTTTCAATTACCTAGCAATGTCCAGGTACTTATCCTTCTTTTTGCTTTCTTTCAATTTTACTATGTGGTCTGTCGGGACAGCTAAGTATACAATTCTGCAAGTTCCTTTTTTTTTGTTTATTATTATAACGTCTGGTTATCTGGTCGAGATAAGGTGATCTGTTTGTGTTTTAAAATCTCATTGGAGTTTGTGCGTCTCATTTTATAGGGCAGATTCTGGGTCTTGCTTATACCATTTGTTCGTGTGGTCAAATTTCAGTTCTTTGCACAATTCCCAGTGGATCACCTTGCCCACCCATTCGAGTCTAATCTCAACAATGCTGTGGTTTGTATGGTCTCGATTTTTCCACTGATTTCCATTTCTATCAAGAATTTTTCCAAACATTTGGGGACTATTCTAAGAGCGACTAATATCACTATCACCTTCATGTTATACAAATTTTTTTTCTGGAAGTTCCAAGTATTTGTCTATCTTTTGGCTTTTTTTAAGATTTTCACTCTGTGGTCCGCGTTAACATCGGAATCCTTCAGTTGACAGCTTTTTTTCTCTTGTTAATTAACACAAGGTCTTGTTTCTGGCCGGCACTGAGTGATCAATTTGCATTTCCGAAGTACCAGGGAATTATATGCGTATGAGATACGTAAAATTCCCTGGGACTGATTCTGGTTTGTGTATGTAGTATCGTCAAGTTTTACTTTTCTCTTGAACAGTTCTCAGTGGATCAACTTTCCAACGCAGTCATGCCTAGTTTGTATAATAGTACTAGTTTAATGCATCCATTTATAATGAGATTAACCATTTCATGTTTATCTACACAAAATCAACACGAGGTACTCTGTTGCGTATTATCAATTTCCGCTTTGATATATCATATATGACAGCATATAAGGCGCACTTTTTTTTTACTAAAAATATATTTTAAGATTTCCCCGTGTCTTATATACCATATTTAGATTTAAAATTCGTGATAGATGGCTGAAATTAGCTACCTGGCAACTCCTATTAGCTTAGAATTAACGTTCAGAAACGAGGATCATTAAATAAGTTTCCAGACTTTTTTCGTACGGGCACTTTTATTGATAGTACACACATGAAACTCTAGCCCCCTTCGAAGTAATCTCCTCCGGCTGCAATGCACTTGTTGTACCGTTCCAACAACCTCTGGAAGGCCCCATGGAAGTCCGCTTGTGTGAGCATGTCAATGACCTTTGTCATAGCCTCTTTCATCTCCTCAATTGTCTCATAACGGCAGCCTCTGAACTTAGGGAATGACCAAAAGTCACAGGGAGCAAGGTCTGGACTATAGGGAGGGTGAAGAACTGTTTTAATGCCCATCTTGGTCAGATAGTCTATGTCAAGGATGGAGTTGTGGACTGGTGCATTGTCCTGCTGGAAATGCCACTGACCTGATTTGAAGAGTGCTGGCCTCTTCCTACGGAATCTCTTCCTGAACTCCCTTAAAACCTCAACATTGTATTCCTTGTTGACTGTCTATCCAGTGGGAACCCAACTCTGATGTTCTGACTTCTTTACTCTTCCTACACCTCTCATCATCCCTCACAAACTCCCTACCTTCCTTGAATCTCTTATGCCACTCAAAAACTGATGCTCGATTCATGCAAGATGCTCCAAAAGTAGTCTGAAGCATTCCATACGTTTCTGTGGCATTTTTTCCAAGTTTAAAACAGAATTTTATTGCATATCGTTCTTCTAAAGTGTCAGATTGCATTTTTGAAATTCACCAGCTGTGACAATCAGGCTTTAGTAGGATGTATTCCAATTGCTGCTGTGGCTGTTCATTTGAACCTGAAATCATAAAAATTGGTCAGTCATCTCATAAGATGTATAGCAATAACATACTGAATTTAGAAGGGTCTACGACAACTTTAAATTCCTGTAAAAAATAGTATGGAAACTTATTGAATGCACCATTATTTAAAAGGTTATTATGCTGATTAAAAGTGTTATCATTGATAATATTCAGTATATTAATTCCGTCACGTTTAATACTAGTACTTTGTTTTTGTTTTATTTGCCCTGCTAAAAATGGGGGTGCATCTTACACACCCGTGTGTCTTATAAGCCATCAAATACCGTTAATCGTCTTTTATAATTTTTTGAATATTTCTAAAATTGCTTTGATTTTTGTCTACTCATTGTCATGTTTTGCAGAAAGATTTTTAAACTTTAATATGTTTTGCTAACACTTGACTCATTCAACCAATACTCGTCGCACAGACATTTGCGAGGCGTACCGACAGCACGGACTCCTTTGACTCTTTCTTGCCATCGGTCCCAATTGAATATCGTTCTTGCCAAGTCCTTTAAACGGCGTCCAGAGTCCGTACAGAGGTGGTGGATGTAATTTTTTGATAAATGGTCTATGCTGGTGTGACCATGCCTAGGAGTTCACCAGAGAACGTCGTTTATGAGTGCATCCTTATATCGCTAGTATGCCTTGTTTTTTTTAACGTGGGTGGTTGGCGAGACAAGAGACAAGTGGCTGCACAGCAGCTTTGTTTTTTTGTTTTATTTTTTTAGAGTGCTGCTAACACGATTTTTCAAAAGAGCAAGTGGCATCTTTGTGTAGGTCTCATTTAGATTTTTCTCCAAGCATTTTGTTAAAGTCTAAGTGGTGCAACCTTACAATAGTACTGACACGACAACAGATTGGAAGAATTCCCGTTTTACTTTATCAAAGTGATGAAATTTCCATTTAGTCGCTAATCTGTTGAGAGTAGCCAATCCTTTACCTTAGCCCGTGTTGATATTGCTTTCAGTAGATGAGATATTGTTACCAAGGTATATGAACTGGTCTACTAATTTCACATGTTTGCCGTTTAATGAGTTGCCCAGTCAGCTGGGTATGTAGAATAAACCGACTGCTTCTCTGCAGAGGGGTAAGACCCCCCACCTAACAAGTGTCCTGGATATGACACTAAAAAATTTGTTGGTGAGGTTCCAGTAATGCTGGATTTTTAGGGAATGCAGTGTACCCCTTCATTGCTATCACTCATAGGTCCACTCTGTTCCGGAGTGGTAGCACCCCATCTATGGGTTAAATAGAACTAAACAAAGTATTTATGTTAAACTGAATTGCACGAAATAGAACTTTTTTGACATTGATGTCGGACTTATGCTAACCTGAATTATTTGAAATAGAATTGTTTTTGACATTGAAACAGTACTTTCGCTAAACTGAATTGTTTGAAATAAAACTGTTTTGACATTTAACTGTGTATGGACAAAAACTATACTTATACTAAACTGATTTTTTTAGATTAGAACTGTTTGACTAAACTGAATAGCTTGAAATAGAAATTTTTTGACAATTGATCTGTGCACTTATGGTAAACTGAATTGTTTGAAATAGAACTGTTTGTATGTAAAAAATGGATTTGGCATTAAATAACCTGGAAAGGTGGATATGCCATAAGACATAAACAAACAAACAAAAATTTAATGAGGTGATTGTACCATTTTAAATTGAAACCTTTTCAATCACTTTTTCGTTTATCTTTTTTTTTTTTTTTCGGTAAAGGATCTTCTCGACAGTTTTATGCATTACAGGAATGAATTATATTATCGTTTCTTTCATATTTCACTTCATTTTTCCTTCTCTGACAAGTTTCAGATATTTTTCCAGTTTTTTTTGGGTTTTTTTACTTTCTATTTCACACTGCAATCTGCTTGAATAACTCCGTCCATCATCTGACAGATAATCCGTAGTTATTTTACTACAGGAAGTCTCATAATCAGACTTTTTTGCAGCTGGATATTTCGCTCCGAACAGAGTGTGTGTATACTGATCTTGATTGAAACTAATTGTATTGATAATGGAGCAAGGAGTCTGCATTTTTTGTGGGGGGGGTAGATTTAGCAGGTGTTCAGGAAGTGAACCAGACCTCAAATTTGCCAAGAATCTTCAAGACGTCATCACGTAGCGTGTTGAATATACCTTCTTGGACTTCTCCAGAAACCATTCTACACAAAATTTGCAAAGGTTGAAAGATATTATTTTAGAAGTAGTCAAAAACAAACTACGAATCTTCGGAAATATTCATTTTTTCTATAAAGTCGCTGATTTTAATTATTAAAAAAATACGTGTTAACGAGGGTTACCAACCCGTGACACGAATTTAAATTAAGATATTTCCATTATTGTCCGTAAATTCGACAACATACCGAGTTAATATGTCACATTTTTTTATTTTTTCTTTGTTGATTTTTTTTTTGGACAAATTTATGGTTTTGTTTGTTTGTTTCGGTTCTTCTTCTTCTTCTTCTTCTTCTTCTTCTTCTTCTTCTTCTTCTTCTTCTTTACAGTATTTTTCCCAATTTTCTTTAATTTTAATATTTTGCCGGGATCTTTTGTTTTTGATTTTGTTTTGTTGTTGATTTTGCTTTGTTGTTTTTTCTGTTCATCTTTTTTTATGTGCTAGGGGTTGTCTCTGGTTTTCTTTTCTGATTCAGCTATCTTTTCTTTGTTTCAATATTTAACCATGTCTTTTTTTTTTCGTTTTTTGTTTCATTTATTTATTTGTTTTTTCTTTAAATATATTCTTGTTTCTGTTTTTATTCTGGTTTTTATATCCCAAATATTTTCTGTCTTTCGTTCTTTCTTCATTTTCGTTCTTTCTTTCGTTCTTACTTTCTTTCTTTCTTTCTTTCTTCATTTTCGATCTTTTCTTTCTTTCTTTCTTTCTTTCTTTCTTTCTTTCTTCACTTTTGGTCTTTCTTTCTTTCTTTCTTTCTTTCTTCATTTTCGATCTTTCTTTCGTTCTTTCTTTCTTTCTTTATTCATTTTCGATCTTTCTTTCTTTCTTTCTTTCTTTCTTTCTTTCTTTCTTTTCGATCTTTCTTTCGTTTTTTCTTTATTCATCTTCGATCTTTCTTTCTTTCTTTCTTTCTTTCTTTCTTTCTTGATTTTCGATCTTTCTTTTGTTCTTACTTTCTTTTCTTATTTCCATTCTTAGTTTCTTTCATTTTTTTTTTTCAATCATTTTATCTTTCTTTATATTTTTCGTTATTTCAACCTACATCTGCTGTTGTTTCGCGTCTTATCCATTCTTACTTAGATATGATTGGTCCTTATGGTGTTGTTCTGTACAGCTATTAGAAGAGATTCAGTTTCTCACTCAAACTTTCCCTTTCTTTGCCATGTCCACATTTTCTCAAGCTACATGTCGCTCGTTAGTCGCTTAGTGGTTTATCCTTCCATTTTTTGATTTCTATTTATTTCTGGTATGCTGGTCCTCGTGTCGTTAGGATTGTTTCTGGTGGCTGTGATCAGTCTTCATCCGTGTTTGTGCATGTAGTCTTCGAGTCATTGTATTGATGCATCAACGCTGTCCTCAATGCTGTCAAGTCCTCTTCCTCCTTCTTTTCTTGACACATATAGTCTGTCAACGTCATCTCTTGGATGTAATGGCTTATACATGGACATTTGTTTTCTTGTTCTCTCGTTCATTTGTTTAAGGTCTTCTCTGGTCCATTTCAAGAATGGTTCCGAGTATCTTACGAGGGGACAGCACAAGTATTTATCCCTTTTATAAAGTTCCTGCTCTTATAGTTTGGTTTCGAGTTGCTTTGTTGTTCTCCTGAGGCACACTTTTTGTTACTATTATTATTTTTACTCCTTTAGAGTTTTTCACATCTGAATTAGTTCATGGTTTTTTCCTGGAGTTTGAATGACAGCAAGTCTCCTCAAGTCTCCAGGACTCTTCTCAGTATTCTGGACGTTCTCAGTATTGTTGTCATTTGGATCGTCCCTACCCGTCCGCCAACTTCCAAGACCCCCAGGCCTTTTAATAATCCTTTAGTTATTGTGCCTAACGCACCAATCACAATTGGCACAGTCGTTACTTTCATGTTTCACAGCTTTTTCAATTCTCTAGCAAGGTTGATTATTATTAATATTATTATTCCCACGTCAATTCATTCATCCACTCCTCTTTTTCACTCACAAAATTCTTCTTCTTCTTCTTCTTCTTCTTCTTCTTCTTCTTCTTCTTCTTCTTCTTCTTCTTCTTCTTCTTCTTCTTCAAACGCGTATTAATTAGCTTGATAAGTGAGACAGCTGTTTACTTCCCGTCCGCACATCAACATTTAAGCCCAGGTTAAAACTAGAATACTGATTTTTCTTAGATGATTGGAGAAAAATATACCATCTGTGTCACATCGAGTTCTGTCCCAGACTTAATAAATATCTCTGTCGTTATTTATCCCAAAGCCTACTTGGTGAATCTTGGAAATACTAACATGTTACGTTTTAATCTTAAATTAATTGTCATCACAGAAATTAAGTTTTATCCTGTAAAATATTATTTGTGCTGGGGGAGAAAAGTTGACACGAAATTGCATCCGGTGGAAATGCTCCAGTCCTGGAGTTCTGAGAAGAGTGAAGTTCTCAAATCATTGCAATTACTCCCAGGTCCACTCTGATCCAGAATGGTAGTACCTGTTAGTATCCTATCTGTGGATCAAAAAGATCTGTTTGAGATAACATTTAAAAGAAGTTTGAATTAAATACATTGTCTTTTAAAAGCTGTTAATTGCAAAGAAAGATGAACTGTTTACCAATTCAGAATGATTGTTAAGAAAATTACATACCATAATTGTCAAACTGACTTTGGCATTAAATAACCCAACAAGGGCTGAAATACTGTAAAAAAAAACAAACACTGAACCAACGAACCAAAATATTGTTCACACGAAATAACACTCGATCTCAACGTTAAGATATAGAATTTCATTGAATCTTTTCCTTCTGACAATTGGTTCATTTTAACAGCAACGATTGAGTAAATTCGTTTTGCTTATTAAAAAAGATACAGCCAAGTCTGCTGGAGCAATAGAATAAACCGACTGCTTCTCTACAGAAGGGTAAGACCCCACAGTGAGAGTCCTGCTTATGACAGTGAAATATCCGATTGCAAGGCTCCAGTAATGCTGGAGCTTTGGGGAACATAGAGTACCCTTTCATTGACATTGCTCCCAGGTCCTCTCTGACTAGCAGTGGTTGTACCAGATCGGATTCTATCTGTGGGTCGAATAGAACTGATTAACATTTAAACTGAGAGCAAATAAATGATTAATGCTAAATTGAATTTTTAAAAATAGAACTGTTTGATCATTTAACTGTGGGTAAACAAATGATTATTCTTCAATTGAATTTTTAAAGATAGAACTGTTTGATCATTTAACTGTGGATAAACAAATGATTATTGCAAAATTGAATTTCTTAAAAAAGAACTGTTTGATCATTTAACTGTGGATAAACAAATGATTATTCCTAAATTGAATTTTTAAAAATAGAACTGTTCGATCATTTAATTGTGAGTAAACAAATGATTATTCCAAAATTGAATTTCTTAAAAAAGAACTGTTTGATCATTTAACTTTGTGTAAGCAAATGACTGATGTTTATTGAACTGTTCGTTATAAATTGCAATTCTTGGAACCATTCAACTGAAAACGAATGAGTTAGGTTCAATAAAATAATTAATGTAAAATAGCAATACTTGTAACCACTTCACTGACTGTAAACAAATGATGAATATTGAATAAAATTAAAATTGTTTTATAGAAATAATTGAAACTATTTACTTACGTAGAAACAATATCTATAAAAGTATGCAAACAAATTTGCGACTCATTCTAAAATTAAATTACCGACAAACTAATAAAAACTAATCTCTTTGAGGTGCCAGTGGTGTAATGGTTATCGTCGTAGGAAATGGACACGGCGACACGAGTTCAAATCCTGGATGAGGCTGACTGTATTTCACATTGAACTAATACCCTTGGGAAAGGTATGAATCCAATTCTTCTCCCTCCAGCTATAGGTAAAATAGTAGGGCAGACTATGTTCCTCAGCCTTGGTGAGGCAACTAGTCTAGGAGAAGGAAAACTCTGAATTCAAACCTGTTAAACTCTGCTTAAAAAATTGACCTTGTGTCATATCCTGCCCGAGCGGAGGGGTTGGGTAAATATGAATAAAAAATAATCCTTTACATATCATGTATATCTATTTGGATGCGTGCAAACAAATGACTAATGTTTGTAACTCTTACATGGCAATACTTAAAACATTTAACTATATGCAAATAAATGATTGATAGTGAATAGAATTATTAGTATTTGATAGCAATACTTGAAACCATTTAACTGTGTGCAAAAATGAAAAATGAGCACAGACTCGTTTAAAAATGTTATCATCAAAATGAGTTTGAAAATTATGTATATTTCCTGTGTATAATCCGGATTTGGCATTAAATAATCAACAATGGCTGACAATATGCCATAAAACTAAACCAAACCAAACCTAAAACGGATCAACACAATCTAAATAATTGATGGATTTCTCAACTAAAATTATATAAAAGAAATATGAATCAATGACAAAACACGATATCAAAACATAGAGACATTCTGAGAGAGAGAGAGAGAGAGAGAGAGAGAGAGAGAGAGAGAAAGAAAGAGAGAGAGAGAACGGAGGGAGTAAAGGAGAGATATTAATATATATATAGAGAGAGAGAAGTGAAGAGTTACTGATGTATAGAAAGACAAACTGGCTATATATATATATATGGGTGCGTGTGTGTGTGTGGTGTGTTCACATAACACTACTACCCATTGGAAAAGTATGCATCGAACTATCCTCCCTGCAGCTTTGGATAAACAGCAGGGCAGACTGTGTCCCTTAACATTGCTATGGTGACACCTCTAGAGAGAGAACTCTGAATTAAATCCTCTGAAACTCCGCTGGAATGTTGACCTGGTTTCGTATCGTGCTCGCGTGGAGAGGTTGGATATATATATATATATATATATATATATATATATATATATATATATCATCATGTCCCGCTATCACCACGGATATTCCAAACCCTCTCTCGCCACATCTCCCTATCGTCTATTGCTTTCGGCAGATCCTCAGGGCTACATCCTGTATCGACACAGAGCTGCTGTAAGTAGGTTCGAGCAGGACGTTCTGTCTTTGCTCGTCCATATGAAGGGGTCCACAGGAGTACATCACTTATGAGCTCGTCCCTACTTATCCAGCAGTGTCCTGCGTGTCTAGTTCGTCTAATTTTGATAGTTTTGGTGATGGGTAGTAGGTGGCCGTATAGCGGCTGCTTTGTGGGGTGCTGTCTCTAGGACTTGTACAATATTGCTTGCAGCACTCTTGCGTAATTACCGTCAAGCCTTTTCTCCATCCGTTTAGTAGGTGCTTGTGTTTAAGCTCTTCTCATGGATTAAGTACTCCGGTAGCCGATAAGCGTATATGATCATTTACCTAAAAAAATCCCTTCGCTTACGATGAGATGACGATAGATCAGGGTGAGATGTCCGACTGATGTAAAATTAACCGGGTTTCAGTTCCAGCTAGAAGCATCTCCCGTGTCTAACCACAATGAAGAGTTATGATACTATGGAATAGTCTGTCTGTGGATGACTGCATATACGCTCCCTACTGTGGGTTGAGCACTCGAGTGAAGAATTGCCGGCTACCATATACACGTAAATGCAAAGCTCTTCTTATGAATTGCGCACCCCAATAGCCGATAAGCTAATATGAATATATACCAAAAAATTCCTTCGCTTGCACTGAAATGACGATAGATCAGTGTTAACATGACGTAAAAATCACCCGAGTTTCGATTCTCGTGAGAAGCATCTCACGTATCTATCCCCACAGAAGAGTTGTGCTTCAACGAAACAATCTGTCGGTGGATGACAATATATGTATATAAGTAGGAGGTGCCCGTGGTGTAATGGTTATCGTCGTTGGAAATGGACACGGTGACACGAGTTTAAATCCTGGACGAGACTAAATGTATTTCACATTGAACTAATACCCTTGGGAAAGGTATGAATCCAGTTATTCTCCCTCCAGCTATGGGTAAATAGCAGGGCAGACTAGGTTCTTCGGCCTTGGTGTGGCGACTAGTCTAGGAGAAGGAAAACTCTGAATTCAAACCTGTTAAACTCCGCTTAAAAAATTTGACCTTGTGTCATATCCTGCCCGAGCGGAGGGGTTGGTAAATATGAATAAAAAATAATCTCTTACATATCATGTATATCTATTTGGATGCGTGCAAACAAATGACTAATGTTTGTAACTCTTACATAGCAATACCTGAAACCATTCAACTGGATGCAAATAAATGATTATTAGTTAATAGAATTATTAGTATTTGATTGCAGTACTTGAAACTATTTAACTGGATGATATTAAATGATTGATAGTTAATAGAATTATTTGTATTTGATTGCAATACTTGAAACTATTTAACTGGATGAAATTAAATGATTGCTAGTGAATAGAATTATTAGTATTTGATAGCAATACTTGAAACCATTATGGTAAAAGAGCTTTTATTGATGTAATACCTCATCTGTACCTAAAGCTACACCCCGATGTTTTAGTTGACATTAAACTCACTGGTGTATGATGGCAAAAAAAAATATATATATATTGAATTCAATTTCAACCCCGTCTGGGAACTTTGCTTTACATTCTTTTTCATCTAAGATTTGATTATAGGAAACTGAATATTTCGAGGTTAAAATTGCAATGAAATTACAATATCCAACCTCAGTTGAAAATACTTCATTCTGCTATTTTGTCTCATGGATATTTGTACTTTTCAACCTTTATAGGTTAACTGCTGATGTTGTCTTCTGATGTCTTCTGTTTGCTTCGTAATGTGTTCTGTTTACTGTTTTTATAATTAACCAATCAGATAAAGAAGTTATGACGTTAATTGATTAAAGCGATATCATTTGGAAATACGAGACGCCGTTCGAAACCAGATATGACTTAGAAATCTTCAGTGACATCAAACAGCGCTCGTTTATTTTCCAAGTCGAGTGAATGTTTCAGACTTTTGCCTCCTTTATAAAAAAAAAAAAAAGGAAAAGAAAAACGTCAACCTCATTGGTTGAGTTGCTGGGTATAGCGTTGGCTGCCGCAGAGAAATTTGCCGATGCACATATATAGATAGAAACTTGACAAAAATCAAGCAGAAAAAAGAAAAAAAAAAAAAAAACAGTTTACAATCAACAAAGATGTGTTTTCAATTATCCACTTTTACTCAGTCTTAAAGGACAAAAACAAATAATGCCTTATCTCTCAGTCTTGTTATTTCTCTTTTAATATTCTTGTGCCAGTAAGAAGATATATATATATATATATATATATATATATATATATATATATATATATATATATACGTATGCATTTGTGTATATATATATATATATATATATATATATATATACGTATGCATTTGTGTATATATATATATATATACGTATGCATTTGTGTGTGTATATATATATATATATATATACGTATGTATTTGTGTGTATATATATATACGTATGCATTTGTGTGTGTATATATATATATATATATATGTTTGTGTGTGTGTGGGTGTGTGTGTATGTAGGTACGTATAGAAGATGAACGAAAGGGTTAAGACGAATAGGAGTATTTCCTTTAAAACGTTTACTTTTTATTCTTCTCAATTAATTTCATCATTTATTCTTCAGGAGGAAAAAAGATTTTTTTTGCGGAAAACAATGTTTTTTTAAGAGATGTTAACCAAAAATTTTCAAAGAAGTTGATGCGTCCGAAGAGAAACAAGAAATCTCATGACGTGGAAAATGCTTTTGTGGAATGAAATCCAACTTCTGGTTGAAAATGTATTCAATAGTTTATTTACGTATTCTTGTGGAGAATGAGTTTTTCATTAGAGTAGAATATATATATAGTCATCCACAGATAGATCTGTTTCGTTCTATCAGAACTCATCAGAGTGGCTAGACAGTATCTCCCCGTAGCTGGGATCGAAACCCGGTTGACTCAAACGCCAAGCCAAAGCTTCTAACCATTTAGCTACGAGGAGATAGCTACGAAGTAAATTTTAAACGGTTATGAATCACAATTACTATAGTTTACATACATCCGTTCAACGGCCGCCGAGATCTCAATTCGAATACAAAGAGACTTGCAAAGGCGCTAATGGCAACACGATTACTTCTTCGCTAGAGAACTCGACCCTACGGG
>OY757905.1:125296547-125306547 GCA_963585895.1 Sepioteuthis lessoniana | reverse complement strand
AACAAGTTGCATTAATAAAAATCAAATGAAGTATTCTTATCACTTTCAAAGAAATAATCAAAAACCAAAGAATAATCAAATTCAAAAATTAATTTAAAAAATTATGGAATAATCAAAAACCAAAGAATAATCAAAACCAAAAGATAATAAAAAATTATGGAATAATCAAAAATCAAAGAATAATCAAATTCAAAAAGTAATTTGAAAAATTATGGAATAATCAAAAACCAAAGAATAATCAAAATAAAAAAAATAATCAAAAATCAAGGAATAATCAGAAATAAAAGAATAACAAAAAATTAAGGAATAATCAAAAAAAAAAAAAAAATTAACGAATAATCAAAAATCAAAGAATAATAAAAAGATCAAAGAATGATTAAAAAAATCAAGGAACAATTAAAAATCAAGTTATAATCAAAAATCAAGTTATAATAAAAAAAAGATTAAGGAATAATCAAGTATCAAAGGAAATATTCTCATTCGTCTCCTCATTTTCGTTGATCTTGAACTCTTCAAGGTATCATCGATTACAGCGGCACTTAAAAAAGAATGTAACAAATAAGTTTTTTTGATCCTCAAAACTTCCGAGTCTTAACAACCAAATCCAATATTTTTGTCATCTTGGAAAGTTTAGATGGATGGGAAAATTCGAATATCTCTTTTCTCTGACACTTTTGTAAGATTTATACTTAAAATAGCTGAAACAATTCAGATAAATGTATGTTCGAAAGATGCTCGGGCACAACACAATCATTTTAACTGGAGAAGGAAGTTACTTACCAAGTAACAGAAACTCACCAAAAAGTGAGCGGATAGAAAACGTTCCTTTAGCCATTCTCATTTCCACCGAGCAGTTTTAACTCCATGCTTGTTTTGGGCTCATCAGGACCGTTTCGGGGGCCTTCCTCTCGACAGTTTTATTTGCACATCGACCCCCCACCTCACTGATGAGGCCTCATTGAAGCATCCTGACAAATCAACGTCTAACAGCAAAATGCTATTGTTTTTTTTTTTTATCACTGTGTTGCTGTGTGTCTAATACTGCAGCATGAAATATCTATGAGTTTGTAAATTTTACTTTTTTATCAATTAAGTTACTTTTGCCATATTCCGAGGAACTGAAGTGTCGGTTACAAAAATCGGTAAACACAAAATTTCCGTACGTTTGAACTGCTCTGGCTCCGCCATATTTCGGAAAGGTTTTCGAAAATACCATCACCTTGCGTTCACGCTGGATGGGTTAAAATTGGTTATCTGGTCCCAACGGGGCTTTGCCTCCGCAAGCACCTGCTAACCATGGCTGAGTGTATTGCTTAGTGTGAGAGGTGCCTTTAAATGGGAATACCAAATGGCTGAGTGAATTGCTTAGTGTGTGAGGTGCCTTTAAATGTGAATACCAAATGGCTGAGTATATTGCTTAGAGTGTGAGGTGCCTTTAAATGGGAATACCAAATGGCTGAGTATATTGCTTAGAGTGTGAGGTGCCTTTAAATGGGAATACCAAATGGCTGAGTGAATTGCTTAGTATGTGAGGTGCCTTTAAATGGGAATACCAAATGGCTGAGTGTATTGCTTAGAGTGTGAGGTGCCTTTAAATGGGAATACCAAATGGCTGAATGTATTGCTTAGTGTGTGAGGTGCCTTTAAATGGGAATACCAAATGGCTGAGTGAATTGCTTAGTGTGTGAGGTGCCTTTAAATGGGAATACCAAATGGCTGAGTGAATTACTTAGTGTGTGAGGTGCCTTTAAATGGGAATACCAAATGGCTGAGTATATTGCTTAGTATGTGAGGTGCCTTTAAATGGGAATACCAAATGGCTGAGTGAATTGCTTAGTATGTGAGGTGCCTTTAAATGGGAATACCAAATGGCTGAGTATATTGCTAAGAGTGTGAGGTGCCTTTAAATGGGAATACCAAATGGCTGAATGTATTGCTTAGTGTGTGAGGTGCCTTTAAATGGGAATACCAAATGGCTGAGTGTATTGCTTAGTGTGTGAGGTGCCTTAAAATGGGAATACAAAAAGGGATCAAACATTTTTTGGTTACGTCTAAGCATGAGTCTTGATTCGTATGTGCCTCTAAACTTGGGAAAGAACCTTCGTGTTCTTTTCTAAGTTCAGTAGTGGGAAGACAGATTGATTCATACCCCTGACATCCAGTTTAAACAGAGACCCTGTTTTTTAAGCAGAATCTGTCCCTTACACTCTATGTCTGACTGTATCCCTTGATCTCAAAGGGTGTTCGTATAACAGCTCTCACTCACTTTCTTGGCAATCCTTACGATATGCAAATAACTCACTTTCACTCGATATTCGACCCTCTCTTTCTCTACGGAGAGTCGATCCGCTCAGACAGTCTCCATTTGATCTCAATGGTCACCCGAAACAAATTAAAAAAAAAAGCTTAGAAACCTAATTTTTTTTTATTTAGATTAATATTACTTGTTCAAATCAGAGGGGAAATACAATTTATTTTTGATTCGAAATATTTATTAATTTTCAAACGCTAATACCTGAAGTAAAATAAACGATAAAAACAAATAAAATGTCCTTTAAAAACAAATAAGGATGATTATCCTAAACTTTGATATTAGGGACTCAACACCCTTTCTTTTTAATAATGACCATCTTACAAATGAACCGCCGAGGAATATGGAGTACCCCTTCACTACCATTACCACCCCCCAGTCGACTCTGACTCAAAGTGGTAGTACCTGATTGGATCACATTTTTGATTCGTTTCTTTGTTTAATGGCATATCAACCTTTTGTAGGTAATTTAATACCAAAGCCAGCCTCCTAGAAGAACAGTAGTGGTACTATTTAACCCATAGCTGGGAGGATAAGGGGGTTCATACCTTTCCCAAGGGTATTTGCCCGAAAATGAACGTAATAGCGCGACTGGAGTACGAACACGCTTACTATGATTCCGCAGTCTATAGCTGTAACCATTACACCACGAGGTCAAATTGAACTGTTTAATCATTTAACTGCGCGCAATCAAATAACTGATATTTAATCTAAATATTAGTGTTACACAGCAATGCTTGAAATCATTTAAATGTGTGCAAATTAATGAGTTATAGTTCGTTTAAAAATGTTATCTATAAACGATTCGTTTACAAATCATATTTGATATTTATATGTATAAACAGAATTTAGCAAATAAGACTTGATATGCCCAACTTTACGTAAGACTTAGTATATATATATATATATATATATATATATATATATATATATATATATATATATGTTACTGGCTATATATATATATATATATATATATATATATATATATATATATATATATATATATATATATATATATAAGTTACTGGCTGAAAGTGTAAATAGCGTTACATCTGTTTTTCTTAACAGTAAATATATATTTCTAGTAGTTATTTATATATGACTTGAAAAGATGTACTGTTAAATTTTCCTAGCTGGCACAAACAATATTAAGCATCGGCGTTTCAGAGATAATTCCTCGTAGTGCGATATTTTTCGCTGCCTCCAACTAGACAAGATTTGACACAAGGTTTTTTTTTATAGTGAGGGCCTTAGGGAAAAAGGAGGTCGAGTCCGAGTCAAGACTCGTGCCCAACTGGACTGTGTTGGTCACAGTCTTACTAGGTGCAAGCCACATGAACATACTTGCACTTGGACACATTAAGAGCAATGGGAACCCCCCCTCTCTCTCTCTCTCAGTTAAATGGTTTCTAGTATTGCTATGTAACAGTAACAATTTAACATCAGTCATGGCTTGAACTAGATCAAAAAGTCTAGTGCTTTGCCATGCTGTAAATGACTCTTCGCCAACCCGAAGGTGGCCCGGCCGAAGCTATCATCGACCTAGATACCCCATCCGGCACGTATGCCAGACGGCACAGACAAGATGGGCCAGTGGTATCAATTTCTTGTAGTGTTTTGGTGAATGTGCTGGACTGTGATATTATAGTGAGCGAGTTTAAACCCTTTAGCGCTATAACGTTAACATCCAGACTAATACCCTTGAGAAAGGCATGAACCCCCTTATCTCCCAGCTATGGGTTAAATAGCTCTACTATAGTTCTTCAACAAGGTTGGTTTTGGCATTAAATAACCTACGAAGGTTGATATGCCATTAAACAAAGGAAAGTGAGTTTTAAAGCCACTGATAGTGAGACATTTCCTCTAAAAGTTCTAACTCTCATGATTTTGTGAAAGATGATAATAGACAAGGCAACTATTTATGGAAATGAAATTATGTATCTTCTGCAACAGTATAATAAAGATAATGTTTTTAAAAGATTCAAAAAGAAAAAAGGAAGTAAAAAGAAAAGAAAAGAAAAGAAAAGTGCACACGCTTCATAATTAATTTCTACCGACAAAATAGTGAACAACGTACAGATTAAAATCAGAAAGAAGGTTAGATAACAGCGGAAGAAAAAAAAATATACACAACAATTGAAACTAATATAAAAAAAAACAACAGATAAATAAAAGGAAAATAAATTAATAAAGGAATAATACAATGTAAAACGGGTATCAGTAAAGCTTAAGTGATGACAGGTCGTCAAGGTATTTTTCATCACGTAATCAACCAACATGAAGATTAAAGTGACAAAAATCTGGCGGGAAAAAGGGAAGGTTCCCGCGCTTTGTTATGATGGCGAGATGAAGGAAGACATTTCGATATCAGCAAATCAATTTAGCAGCTGTTGGCCGTCTGATTAGTCGGGACGACTGTTCGCTCTGCGGAAACCACGGTTGGCCGATGTCACAATTTTATTTATTCCATATGTTGCTGAAAAAAAAAACAACACACACACACAAAAAACAAAAAAACAAAAACAAAAAACAAAACAGCAAAAGGCATGTGCGACAACTATTTTTTAAAGAAAGAGGATGAATTTTACAGATACATATGGATACCTGCTGTAGAGAGGTCTTTTAGGAAAACTAATCTGCTGGTATCACCTAATTATTCTGACGCAGCCAATTCTTATGAATATATCCATTCATTTTATACGTATCATCATCATCATCATCATCATCATCATCAAGGCGAGAAGATTGATATACATATGCAGAGTGTTTCTGAAAAAAAGACATGATATCAATTCGTAATCTTATAACTTGACCAATTCTCATTCAGGTGAATCACAGTGGCGTAGTGGGTAAAGTGCTGGACGATGACATCTTAGTAAGCAGGTTTAAAACTTCAGTTACATCATTACATTGACTTTCGGACTCGTAAAAGTAAAGTTGGCGACCTTAGTCGAGGACGACCCGAAGGCTCCCTTTCCAATAGCTACTACACCAAAGTGTAGAGAAGGGCGCAACTCCATTCCCGGGATTGCTCCACTTTACCTTTGATACTTACTTTATACTGCTGAGTGTAAAGTAACGCGATATCAAGTCCCATTTTCTGTGACTTTGGTATGACTCGACCTGGGATTGAACCCCGGTATTCCGGACCATTGGCGAACAATCTCATTAGGCCAATGGCCCGGTATTCATTGACGACGACCAACCACTACAATTATAGTGATGCTGCTGTTGCTGCTGGAGCAACAGCAGCGGCAGCGGTGACGCCTCCAAGGAGATAAGACACGCAAAGCATGTTTGTGAAAAGCGTGTCTCCGGGACCTGCATATACTCCGGCCTCAGCAATGGTTTAAATAACACTACTACAAGGACGCCTTTGGCATGACATAAACTCCGGTGTTTGATATGCCTTTAAACAAAGAAACCAATCAAATTCTCGGTCAAATATTTTCAAATTTTTACTGAGAAATAACTAAAAAAAATTTTCTAATGTTTTATGTTTTTTTTTCTTTTCGGGGAGACAAATACAATTCATTGGGGAGCACAAAAAGGTGTTTAAACATTAAACAAAAAATCTGAGTTATTTCGACATATGATGTAAAAATAGGAAATCATTTGAAAGATATATGGTCAAGTTATCATCATCATCATGTCGTGCCGCTAGCACGGATATCCCTGACCCTCTCTCGCCACTTCTCCCTATCGTTCATCGCCTCTGGCAGGTCTTCAGGGCTACATCCCGTATCCTCACATAGCTGTTGTATGTATGTATGTATGTTCGAGCTGGTCGTCCTGCTTTTGCCCGAGCATATGTGGGGGTACATAGGAGTAAATCGCTTATGAGCTCGTCCTTGCTTCTCCAGCAGTGTGCCGCGTGTCTGTTTTGTCTAACTTGGATAGTTTTCGTGATGGAAGGCAGGTGGTCAAGTTATAAGAATACAAAATTACATGTTTGTCTGAAACGGCCGGTTCATCTGAAATGATATCAACTTTTTGTATTCATACAAACAATTCCAACACCGAGAATAGTAATTTACGAAACTCTTTGCTTCGATCTAGCACAAGGCCGAATGAATGTAGCATACAATGAGACTCGAACTCACTCGTGTAGGCTTGCTAGTCAAGCTTGCTAACCATTACACCACCAAAGGTGCCCACGCCAAGAATACGTATTTCACTTTACTCCAGATTAAACGTTAAGGTATTGTAGCTGTATTGCAGTCAATAATCACTAATACGTGTAGGGGTTAAAAAGAAATTATAGTGAGTATCAGCAGCACACAGTCCGCATATTAAAAGAGTGTATATCCTCCTTGGGGGTTGATACATCCTTCTCGTCAGAGTATTGAAGGTGGTGCATTGTTATTAGTGTTGATATGTCGCTAGATATCAGGAGAATTGAAACATTTTATCTGTTTATTAACTAGGCCATAATGAAAATTTGAATTGCTCTTAAACATCAAGTAAATTTGTTTTCTCTCAGCGTATATTTGCAGTATAACCGGCTCATTGGCCAAGTGGGTAGAGTGTTCACCAATGGTCCAACAGATCTGGGTTCAATCCAAGGTTGCGTAATACCAAAGACTTTAAAAATGGTACTTGGTACCTCCTTGCTAAACACTCAGCAATATTAGGTATGTATCAAATGTAAAGTGGAGCAATCCAAGAAAAGGAGTAGCGACCTCCCCTACATCTCGGTGTAGTAGCAATTGAAAAAGGAGCCTTCTGGTCGCTCTCGACTACGGTCACCAACTTACTTTTGTATATGCAGTTCGGTAGATATCTTCACCTGTCATTTATATATATACATATATATATATATATATGCGCATATATTTTGCTATATATATGCACACTCACGTTCACAGACACGCACACACACACAAACACACTAATATATATATATATATATATATATCAGTTTATATTTCACTATGTATACGTACACATACGTACACACACACACACACACACACATATATATATAATCCAAGATCAAGTGGACGAGAAAATAAGTCACGAAGTATGGTTGACGCTGTGTCTACGCGTTATCTTCAAATATGGCGACGATTAATGTTTCGTTATATATATGTGTGTGTGTGTGTGTGATTCTTGGTTGATGAGACGCTGCTTCCGAGGTAGGTGAATTTGTCCGCAAGTTTCAGAGGACCACTCTCTTTAGTGAGGAGATGTCACCTCTTTGATTAAAGCTCATGTGTTCTGTCTTGTCTGCATTTTCATGGAGGCCTATGCCACCTGTTGCTCGTTCAAGGCTATGTTGTAGGGATACACGTGACTAGCAAAGGCCTGGACAGCTAGCGATTGTCTATCGGTCATATGGAAGTCAGAGCTGACCGATAAAATAAAACGCAGTTTTTTCGAAGCGGCGGTCGTGTCGATACTGCCATATAGATGCACCACATAGACCCTAACTAAACTTATGGAGGAAAAGCTTAACGGCAATTACACAAGAATGCTGCAGATCATATTGAACAAGTCCAGGAGGCAACATCCCACAAAGCAGCAGCTGTACTGCCACCTACCACCCATTACCAAAACTATCCAAATTAAACGAACCAAATATGTGGGACACTGCGGGAGAAGCAAGAACGAACTCATAAGCGATGTACCCCAGTGAACCCCTTCACATGGACGAACAAAGCCAGGACGACCAGTTAGAATCTATATACAACAGCTCGGTGCCGATACGGGATGTAGCCTGAAAGACCTCCTGGGAGCGATGGACAATGAAGACGGGTGGCGGGAGAGGGCCAGGGAGATCCGTGCAAGCAGCGAGACATGATTATATATATATATATATATATATATTATATAATTATATATATATATATATATATATGTATAATCATGTCGGTTATCATTATCATGATTATATATATATATATATATATATAATCAGGATAATGATAACTGACATGTTTCTTTAGTGTACATGCCAAAATTCTGAAAGTTTGCTTTGAACCCATTGGCCTAGTAGGTAGAGTGTTCGCCTATGGCCCTGGAGACCTAAGTTCAATGACCAGGTCGTATCATACCAAAGACTTGAAAATGGTACTCGATACCTACTTCCTTAACACTCAGCACTATAAGGTACGTATCAAAGGTAAAGTGGAACTATTCAAAGAAAGGAGTAGCGCCCTCTTCAACACATCGGTGTAGTAGCTCTTGAAAAGGGAGCCTTCGGATCACTCTTGACTAAGGTCGACAACTTTACTTACTTATATATATATGCACTTACCCAACCTCTCCACTGGGGCTGTAGATTACACCGGCCGCATCTCTGCTGAGGCATAAGACCGCCCCAACAAGTCTTCTGGATATGACACTAAACCATCTGATAGTGAATCTCCTGTCCTGGAGCTTTGGGGAATGCAAAGTACTACCAGGTCTACTCAGACCCAGATTGGAACTATCTATTAGAATCCCTTCTATGGTTGAAATAGTTATATTTAACCATTCTCTATACTTGAAATCATTTAGCTGTGTATAAACGAATGAATAATGATGAATAGAATTATTACTGTTAAATAGAAATACTTGAAACTATTTTACTGTATACGAACAAACGAGCTCTGGCACGTTTATAAAGGTTACCAACGAATCATATATATTCAATATATATGTGTATATATGTGAGTGTATGTCAGTGCATGTGTGTGATTGAAAACAGTATTTGGTATTGAATAACCTGCAAGGGTTGATATGCCATAAAACACAACCAACCAACTGCCTACCACGGGCGTGATGTAATGATAACAGAACTTGTTAATTTAATTCATCATTGAAACAGACGCTGAATGCCGGTTTCAAACGAGCTTTAAAATTTTTAGATTATTTGAAAATCTTTTTTGTGATTACTATGGGATATAAGAAAAGTTAGCAACCAGGATCGAGGGCGACCCGAAAGCGCCCTTTTCTATAGCTACTACACCGATGTCTAAGGGAGAGCGCTACTCCTTTCCTTGGATTGCTCCACTTTACCCTTGATTCATACTTTATAGTGCTGAGTGTTAAGTAAGGAGGTATCATGTACCATTTTGGAGTTTTTGGCATGACACGATCTGGGATCGAACCCTGATCGAAAAATATATGTAACTAGTTGATAATTTTATTTAATATAACTTAAGAGAAGGAGGAACTATGGTGTGGTGGTTAACGTGCTGGAGTAGTAAGCGAGTTCGAACTGCAGTCACCGTATTATATTCATTTTCGGACAAATTCTCTTGGGAAAGGTATGAACCTTCCGACTTTTCCCCCAGCTTGATAATAAATAGTACCACTACGGCTCTTCTACAAGAATGGTTTTTAACTGAATAACCCATGAAGGTTGATATGCCATTAAACAAAACCAATCTTACCAAAGCAAAGACCGCCGACTATTATTGAAGCAAAAAAAAGTGTTGAAGTTGTTCAGTTTTTTTTTGGGGGGGGGCGGAGGGTATTTTTATTTCTAAACTGATGGACGAATTTTAAGGAAGCAGAACAATTAAGATTCTTTATAATCTTACACCTCTTTTATTTCGTCCATCTTTTTCTGTATCTTTATCTTAGTTGTCTAAATTTTGCTTAGTGATTTTTATCCTTAAGGGTTTTCAGACTATTGTCTTCATCTTTAATGTTATTTCCACAACGTTTCGGTCGATATGTCCTCCGGCCTTCTTCAGG
>OY757905.1:125214047-125294047 GCA_963585895.1 Sepioteuthis lessoniana | reverse complement strand
TTTTGTATCGTTTCTTTCGAACTTTCCTACCGTCTACCTTTAAACCTTCACAAATCGTTTTTATCCCCCAAAGCTAGTTAGTTTTTCCAAGTTAAATAATTGCTGTTCAGATTAGTAATCGTTAGAACAGTCACTACACTGTGATCCTATGTAGAAAGCAGTGGTGGCTTTTCATACAAACAAGCAGAATAATCTATATTAATATCTGTGAATAAATTGTCTATCTGTCAGTATGTCTGTCAGTCCGTCTATCTTTTATCGATCCGACGGTCATTCACTAAATAAAGGACATTTTTTAAAAATCAAAATACATTTTTTTTTCAGATTTTTTTTTCCATGATTGTAAACGTTGGGATGAGGTGGGGAGTCCCCGTGCTGTAATGGTTAACGTACCGCTCTGAGGCTTCGAAGTAAACGAATTCGAACTCCAGTCACGTTATTACCACTGAGAAAGGAATGAACCCACTTATCCTTCCACCGCTGGGTTAAATAGCATTCCTTTCTTCTATAAGGATAGCTTTGGAATTAAATAATTCCCGAAGGTTGATATGCCATTAAATAAAGACGCCAAAACAAACGCTACATTTTTTTAGAACTGGTTTATAACAAAAACTATTTCGTTTTCACAATATTTTGGCTATAAATCAAACAGAGTGTTTCAGGCGTGAACAGAGTTCTGTCATCAATTTTTTGGTGGATGGGAAGTGCAAATCATGTCGAATTTACAAAACAATGTTTACAAATGAGCTAAACATGTGTTTATCTCTTCGTCGTAAAGTCAGTTAATTTAGTGAAAACACAGTGACTCTCTGGTAAAGAAAAAGTCTGGACGCAGCGACCAGAAAATAAAGTCGTATTGACAATCTTCTTGGACATGAAAGGACCCATTACAACTAGTTCCCTCGAAAAAGGTGCGGCTGTAAACAGAGTCTCATACTGACAGCTCCTAAGGCAAAATTTATTTACTGAATGACCCTCGTATTTAAAAATAGTTTGATATTTAAGCAAACAAATTCACTAAATATATAAATCAGACCCAGTGGAATGGCTAGTCACTACGCCACGATTATTCCTCTCATTTAGCGGGAGTAACTTGCAATAATTAATAATCAATAGGATGTTATCCTCAACACGAAACTTGCCCAGTCGATTGGGTCTGTAGAATACAGAGACTGTACCTCTGCAGAGGGGTAAGACCCCCACCAATGAGTGTTCTGCTATGACACTAAACAATCTGAGGGTGAGGTTCCAATGATGCTGGAGCTTTGGGGAATGCGAAGCACTGCTTCATTGCCTTTGCTCCAAGGTCCACTCTCGCTCGGAATGGGGCCCTATCTATAGGTTAAATAGAACTAACTGCATACTTATGCTAAACTGAACGGTTTTAATTAAGATTATTTGACTAAACTGAATTGCTTGAAAGAGAAATATTTATGACAATTAAACTGCGTGCTTTTATTAAACTGAATTGTTTGAAATGGAACTGTTTTTCACATTGAAACTGTACTTACACTAAACTGAATTGTTTAATATAGAACTGTTTTTGACATTTAACTATGTGTTAACAAAATCTGTACTTATACTAAAATGAATTGGCTGAATTAGAATTCCTTGAATAAACTGAATAACTTAAAGTAGAAATGTTTTTAACATATAAACTGTGTACTCATGCTAAACTGAATTGTTTGAAATAGAACTAACTATTTGCATAAAAATGGATTTGGCGTTAAATAACCAAGAAAGGTTGATATGCCATAAAACCCAACCAACCAACAACCAATCAGCACGAAACTCGTCATAAATGTTGCCCGGTCGGCTGAGGCTGTAGAATACACCGTCTGCTTCTCTGTAGAGGCGTAAGACCTCCCTCCTAAAAATTATACTGGATATGACACTAAAAAATCTGAGGGTGAGGTTCCAGTAATGCAAGAGCTTTCGGGAACGTAGAGTACCTCTTCATAGCCATTGCACCCAGGTCGACTCTAGTCCCGAGGGGACGCACCTGAAATGGCCGTATCTATGGGTCAAATAGAACTAAACTGTGTACTAATGCTAAACTGAATTGCTTGAAATAGAACTGTTTATACATTTTAAATGCGTACTTATGCTAAGCTGAATTGTTTGAAATAGGACTGTTTTGCCATTTAAACTGCGTACTTCTGCTAAACTGAATTGCTTGAAATAGAACTGTTTAGACATTTTAAATGCGTACTTATTCTAAACTGAATTGAAAACTGTTTGAAAAAAAACTGTTTTTGACATTGAACCTGTGTACTTTTACTAAACTGAATTGTTTGAAATAGAACTGTTTTGACAATTAACTGTGTGTAAACAAAAAACTATATTTATACTAAACTGAATTGTTCGAAACATTTATCAAAATCACTAAATTTAGCGTTAAATGACCCGATAAGGGTTGATACGCCGTAAAACAAAAGCATCATTATAGATGTTTAAATCTCCTAGCTTCAAAAGAAGAGAAATAGAAGTCTTATTAGTACAATAATTATTCCTATTTAATTAAAAATTAGTAATTAGCTTTATAAGTCGTAATTAAAACTGGAAATATAAAATAATTACATAGAATCATTGATTAACTAGATCTAACACACGGACAAAAATGTTTAATTATTTAAATCGACAAAACACTTAAGTGGCAGTCAGTTAAATCAAAAATATTTCTTTACGCTATTTAGTTCATATTTCCATTGGACGATATCAAATCTATATGATAATATCAAAACAATATTAGTAATTCTCTTTTCAGCTATCCATCGTGTCGGCGAGGTTTATTGAATACCAACTGTATCTCATTCGGAAAAAATGGACACTAAGAAAAAAAATGGTATCCTGGGTATGACTCTAAACTGAGTCTCGTTTGGTTTTATGGCATATCAAGCATTGTAGGTTATTTAATACCAAATCCTTTTTATACATATATATTAAATATAGATGATTTGATTGAGTTGGGTTTTATGGCATATCAAACATTGTAGGTTATTTAATACCAAATCCTTTATATATATATATATTAAATATAGATGATTTGATTGGGTTGGGTTTTATGGCATATCAAGCATTGTAGGTTATTTGATTCCAAATTCTCTTTTTACATATATATTAAATACGTATATGATTTGTAAGCCCATTTTGGTTATCTTTCGATGGCTGTTTTATTCTCTTCTATAGAAGCCACTCTTATAGAGGAGCAGCAGTAGTTCCCCGATCGAACTAACGATCCTGAGCGTAAAGTCGTCAAACTCACGTCCAGGACCCGTTTAGGTATTGAGTTTGGTCGTCCATGGGTTTATTCAAATACCTTTACGTACATCATGCTGCTTCCCATGTGTACAAAAAAAAAAAAAAAAAAAGCGGGGGGGTAATTTTGGTTTAAGTTTTAACTTAGTTAAAGTCCAACATTAAGGTACTTTCGTATGACTTTCACTGGTACTGACTTTCGCTTTTTTTTGCTGTATTCGGACTTTTCCTAGGCTTTTTATTTATCTTATTTTTATTTTATTTTTTTTTACTACAGTTGGGAACCTAGCAGGCTTCAGGAATTATAGAGCTTAATTTTTTTTTTTTCCTCTGGACGGGGGCTGTGGTAGCATTAGGTGTTTTAGGCTTTTTCTTTTTCTTTTAAACTACTGTTAGGGCTTTCTTTACGTATTTTTAAATTATTCGATAGAAGAGATTCAAAAACATTCTGCCTTGTTCGCTGACTTTTGGAAAGGCTAACATCAATTTGGCTTTATAGTAGAGTAAGCGTGTCTTTACATTTAAAACGCATAGTTTAAGCATTATTTCACAAACAAAATACAGCATAACATTTTGTAAAATTCAGCATTTTAAATTGATAGGACTTAAAGACATACTGACCAATATTGATATTTCTTCCAGTTGGCTCCTGAGTTCAAATGCTTCTTCTTCGTTTTGACTTTTATTTACTACTGAAATTTTAGGTAGCTTTGGAGGCGGTCTACTGGGGGGGGGGGAATTCATTTCATTTCTTTTTTTTTTCTTTTTCCCTTTCTCTGGGGGGGGGCTGTAGTAGCATTAGGTGTTTTAGGCTTTTTCTTTTTCTTCTAAACTACTGGACGCTAAAAAAACGACTGGAGAAGAAGCTAGATGGCAATTACACAAGAATGCTGCGTGCAATCCTGAACAAGTCCTGGCAGCAACACCCCACAAGACACCAACTGTACGGCCACCTACCCCCTATCACGAAAACTATCCAAGTTAGACGAACCAGACATGCAGGACACTGCTGGAGAAGCAGAGATGAACTCATAAGAGATGTACTCTTATGGATCCCCACACATGGCCGCGCAAAAGCAGGACGACCAGCTCGAACGTACATTCAGCAGCTATGTGAGGATACAGGATGTTGTCCTGAAGACCTACCTAGGGCGATGAACGATAGGGAGGAGTGGCGAGAGAGGGTCAGGGATATCCGTGCTGCCAGCGCGATGATGATGATGATGATGAAGCCCATTTTCTAGAAAACATTCTTAAACGAGCCGAAGCTCTTTCATGCACATTTAAATGGCTTCATGTATTGCTATATAGCAGTCTCAATTAAACATCAGTTATTTATTTGTACATGGCTTGTTCAATTTGGCCCATATATATAGGACTCTATTAGGTGCTACCGCTCCGGGCCAGGGTGAACCTGTGAGCAATGGCAATAAAGAGGTACTATTTACCAACCCCTCCACTCGGGTAGGATATGACACAAGGTCAATTTTTAAGCGGAGTTTAACAGGTTTGAATTCAGAGTTTTCCTTCTCCTAGACTAGTTGCCTAACCAAGGCTGGAGAACCTAGTCTGTCCTACTATTTACCCATAGCTGGAGGGAGAATAATTGGATTCATACCTTTCCCCAGGGTATTAGTGCTATGTGAAATGCAATCAGTTTCGTCCAGGATTTGAACTCGTGTCGCCGTGTCCATTTCCTACGACGATAACAATAAAGAGGTGCCTGTGGTGTAATGGTTATCGTCGCAGGATATGGACACGGCGACACGAGTTCAAATCCTGGACCTGACTGATTGCATTTCACATAGCACTAATAGCCTTGGGAAAGGTATGAATCCAAATATTCTCCCTTCAGCTATGGGTAAATAGTAGGACAGACTAGGTTCTTCAGCCTTGGTGAGGCAACTAGTCTAGGAGAAGGAAAACTCTGAATTCAAACCTGCTAAACTCCGCTTAAAAAATTGACCTTGTGTCATATCCTGTCCGAGCGGAGGGGTTGGTAAATATGGTAAAGAGGTACTCCAGATTCTCCAAAACTCCAAAGCCGGATCCTCACCATCTTATATCATTCCAGGACACCACCCGTTGGTGCAGTCTTACCCCTCTCGATAGAGATGCAGTCGGTGTATTCTACAGCCCCTGCCAACTAGGCTGCTGAATCTCGTGATGAGGCTGCATTTCTGAATCTCTGAGGAGTGTGAAATATCTTTTTATTGTTATTGCTCTCAGGTTCACTCTACCTAGAAGTGGTTGTATATGTTAGGGTCCTAAGGGTCAAATAGATATGTTCAAAAATTATTAGTATTGGTTAAGAATACTTGAAACCATTATTATGTGCAAGCAAATGATTTCTGACAATAAAAAGGGCAATTTTAAGAAATGCAATAAAAATTTTAAAATAGAGTCTTTGAAATGAATCAAATTTCGGCATTGAATAGCCCATGAAGAGTTGATATGCCGTTAAACAAATAAACCAAACGGATTATTTTGTTATAGTAACAACAACCGCTTGTAACCTTTTCCTTAAGATTATTAATAAATAGAAAAAAATTGCGAGGCCAGAGTTGATCCCTGACCCGTCGTTGAGTAGATATACCGTATTTGACGGCATATAAGACGCACAGGTGTATAAGACGCACCTAAATTTCAGCAGGGCAAATCAAGATATAATTTTAGTGAAACAAAGTACAAATATCAAATTAGTATAATGAATATTATCAATGACAACATTTTTAGTCTGCTTTATAGCCTTTTAAATAATGAAAATAGGTGCAGTTACTCTATAGTCTAAGCTTATAGGAGTTGCCTGAAAACTAATTTCGACCGACTATCGCGAATTTTAAACTTACTTTAGGTATATAAGACGCAAGGGAATTTTAAAAGATACATTTTGTAAAAAAAGAAATACGTAAGTGTGCCTTATATGCCGTCAAATACAAGAATTCTTAAATGTATCAGTTTTTCAGGCATTATTCGTATCACAGAATATATATATATATATATATATATATATATATATATATATTGATGAGTGTATATTTAGGCAGCAAGTTATTATTCAAGCATCCAAGTTAAAGATGGAATACTGTTTATTGATTTTTATTTTATTTTTTCAAGATTCCTTGTTATTTTTCTAGAATCAGAATCGAGATGGTAAAGGAATTGTCCAATATCTTCTGTCCAAGCGCTTTCGACCATACTTTTGGTTGTCATCGGGGGTCGTGTAGTTTTGTGTTGACTGTTGAGATTTTACTGTTTAAATAATTTGTAGTATTTTATTTTGAAGTTGTCGGTTGGAACGTTTTCAGCGTTTTGTTTTAAAACGTTCCTGTAGGAAAAATGTTTACAAATAAAGTTAGTGTTTTTTAGTTATAAAAAATATTTAATATGTTGATGCCTGTGTTAAATGCTCTTTTATTTATATTTGGTTTATGTGCGTGCGTGCGTGCGTGCGTGCACTCGAGTCACTTTAAAGATTATCAGTCTTGACAACAGAACACAAGTCTTCGGAAAGCACCTTGCAAAAATCCATTTTGAAATAATCATGTTCGAATGGATTCAAATTTATTGATAGATTTTTTTTCTTCTTCAATATGACATATTTTATTCCCCACTTATAAGCCGTCATCAAATAAAAGAAACACTTTTGTGTAAAGTTGATTTTCTCGCGCTCTACCATCCTAAGACACCTCTCTTTTGTTTGTTTGTTTGTTTGTTTGTTTTGATCTGTTGCTATTGACACCTTCAAAGAAATAAGCGTTTATTTCATTATCATTTATATCGCCTCAATTATTGTCAAAAGCGACGGAATTCGTATCGGAATATGACAACACTATCAGATACGCGTCATTGTGCCCTACCTTTACTCCTAATTGCTACGATCAGTGATTCTCAAAATTTTTCTCAATATATATATTATTAAAATAAATGAATATATATTAGTTTATATATATATTTAATAGCATGGTTGCTAATCTTCGATCAGTCTTCATGGCGTCTTTATACGGCAATGATAAATCAGAAAAAACTAATTTCAGTTTATAGTTATTTCTATATTCTTAAATTCCCTTTAAATTTATAAAATAATGCACTTTTTTATTTGTCAGTAATCATTTGTTTGCACACAGTTATTATATAACAGCTCTATCACAGATATAAATCACTCTCCAATTTATACTGCATTTGGCCTGCCAGTAAACCACTTCGTGAGATAGTGACAACCATATACTGTTGTAATATATATATATGTATATATATATATATATATATATATATATATATATATATATATATATAAAGACAAAAGTAAATAATTCCCTTTCTTGGTATCATTATAAATTTATTTAAGGGTCCTACAAATTCTTGTAAGTTTAATTTATAAGGCTTATAAAAACGATCTTCAGGTGAGATATTCAAAATTATAATTAGATGTTATCATATTATTTCCGGCGAGAATGGAATTTGAAAGGGTTGATATAATCGTTAATCCCAAATTGATTTTATATCAATACCTGTTAGTATTTAGCAATCATATGGGATATTCCTATCCCTTAGATTTCCTCCTAGGATCATATAATATATATATATATGAAGTTTTGATAACGTAGATACAGTGTCAACGGTGATTGGTGACTATCACTCTCTTGCCCATGCGATCATCAGACTATTTTCTGCTGATAAGACGAAAGTCTTATGATAAGACCAATGTCTATGATCCCATAAACGGGAAACTGACGGTCACCAAGCGCCTTTGACTCTGTCTTCGCTGTTAGAACAATCAGATCTTATATGTATATATATATATATATATATGTGTGTGTGTGTGTGTGCGTGTGTGTGTGTGTGTGCGTGTGTGCTGATTCTGCGATTATAGTAAAAATAAGCGATCGCAGATATTCCAAAATCACATTTATTTTTCAAAATATATCTATCCTAAAAGGACGTCTAATAAAAAAAAAAAAAATAAGGTTAATGGGATGAATGACAATTTCTTCTTTTTTTTTTCTTTCCTTACACATTTACGTGAAGTCTGGTTTTCTGGCAAACAAGTGGATTTTCATATTTACCACAACATACAGTCTATATCGATAATAAGTAAAATGACTATCAATGAGAGTCGATGGAATCAGTCATGGCTGATCATGTGTGGAAAGAAAAAACAGATCATTGAACCGTATGAAATCAAGCCAGTATAAAAAAGAAAATAAATGGGAGAATAAGGCTATTAGAAGAATCATCACATATGTTTGACTCTGATAATCTCCCTTTATCGTAGAAATGAAATTTACATTGGAGCATCTAAAGAGAGAAGTTTCTCATTAAGAATGAACGGATATTCGTCTTGAGACCTAGAAACGTTCCCACCTAAAGAGACAATGAATAGCACGACAAGAAATATACTCTACTCCAGTTGAAATGATATAAGCTTTAAGGTTCCAGTTGACTAATACAGGATTATCCCACCGAACAAAAGCAAAGAAGATATAATCGTTGGTTAACGTTTATATTGTCACCTGTTCGAGTGATTCAATTTCTGCATTTAACAGCGAACGAAAAATATAGTGGAAATAACAAAGGATTTAAGTTGGATATTTTTTATTGACTGATACCATAAACCATTTAGGAGGTGCTTGTGGTGTAATGGTTATCGTCGTAGGAAATGGACACGGCAACACGAGTTCAAATCCTGGACGAGACTAATAGCATTTCACATAGCACTGATACCCTTGGGAAAAGTGTGAATCCAATTATTCACCCTCCAGCTATGGGTAAATAGTAGGGCTGACTGATTTCTTCACCCTTGGTAAGGCAACTTGTCTAGGAGAAGGAATACACTGATTTCAAACCTGTTAAACTCCGCTTAAAAAATGACCTTGTGACATATCCTGCGGAGGGGTTGGTAAATATGGATACCATAAACCATTTATAAACAGACGGAGGAGTAGAAAGGATTTATCTCGGTGGAATGAAATAAAGAAATTCGCAGATTAGCAACAACACACTTTTTTTTTTTAGAAAGGATGCAGTCTCGGAAACATTGGGATTATAATTACAGTCAAGATGAGGATACTCGTCCAAGTGTTAGTTAATGATAAAAAGATAATGCAGTGTACGTAGTCAAGTGGGTAGAGTGTTTGCCAATTTTCTACGGGATCGGGGTTCAATCCTAGGTCGAGACATACCAAAAACTCAAAAAATGGTACTTGATACCTCCTTGATTAACAATCAGCATTATAAGGTAAGGATCAAGGGTAAAATCGAGCAATCCAGGGATAGGAGTAGCACCCCACCCCTACGTACACTTCGGTGTTGAAGTTATTAAAAAGGGAGCCTTCGGGCCGCTCTCGATTACGGTTGCTAACTTTTCAACGATCAACCTAAGAATGTTTGATTAATCATATACTCCTTATTATGTGTGAAGAAAACTTACTTAAAAAAAAAATCCATCATTTAATCTTTTCTACGTCGTTTTGAAAATTCTCATTTATTCATGTTTATTTATAAATTACATATGTGTCTTGGTTCGCACTGAGTGCCGCTTGTTAAGACAATCACCTGGGATGCTATTAACGCTGTTTACATCTTGTTAATCCTTACATCACTACAACGTCACTTTTGATTCTGGTTATGGTTTCTTCGTCTTATGGCATATCAAACTTTGTGGGTTATTTCATGCCAAAGTAAACGTAATCATATTTACCAACCCCTCCGCTCGGGCAGGATGTGACACAAGGTCAATTTTTAAGCGAAGTTTAACAGGTTTGAATTCCGAGTTTTCCTTCTCCTAGACTAGTTGCCTCACCAAAGCTGAAGAACCTAGTCTGCCCTACTATTTACCCATAGCTGAAGGGAGAATATTTGGATTCATACCTTTCCCAAGGCTATTAGTGCTATGTGAAATTCAATTAGTCTCGGCCAGGATTTGAACTCGTGTCGCCCTGTCCATTTTCTAGGATGGTAACCATTACACCACGGGCGCCAAAGTAAACGTAATAGCGCGACTGGAATTTGAACTCACTACGATTCCACAGCACTTTAACCTCTAAACCATAGAGACGCATCCCCCTCACTTTTTTAAAGATTAATCTTGAACATATATCTCCATTCCTATCCTCCTCCTCCCGGGAGTGTCCTCGTGGTGTAATGGTTAAAGCGATGGACTGCGGAATCTTTGTAAGCGATTTCGAACTCTAGTCGCGCTATTACGTTCACTTTCGGATAAATACTCTTGGGATAAGAATGAACCCCCTTATCCTCCCAGCTATGGGTTAAATAGTACTACTACTGTTCTTCTAGGAGAATAGCTTTGGCATTAAATAACCCAAGAAGATTGATATGCCATTAAACAAAGAAACCAAACAAAACCTTCTCGTCATCATCATCATCATCATCATCATTATAAGTAGTAGCTACAGCACGAAGATCGACGTGGTGTAGTTGCTAAAGTGCTGGATTGCGACATCCTAGTAAATGAGTTCGAACTCCAGTCACTCACGTTCACTTTCGAATTCATACCCTTGGGAAAGGCATGAACTCCCTTATGCTCCTTAGCAAAGGGTTAAATGGTACCACTACAATTCTTCTACGAAGATGACTTTGGCATTAAATAACCTAGGAAAGTTGTTATGCCATTAAATCAAGAAACCAAACGAAATCATCAAAAAGAATGGCAATCAGCAAAATCATCATTGTCCTCATCACTATAATCACACGAACATTTTCTCACCATAAAACCCTACACTACCACCACAACCATCATCATCATTATCATCAATAATGTCATTGCAACCCTCAGCCTCAAACTACCCCCTACAACTATCATTATCGTCATAACCATCACAGCAACCCTCAGTATCAATTCCTCCGCTAAATATCCTAATGGTGTAGTGGCTAATGTGGTGGACTGCAACATCTTAGAAAGCGAGTTCGAACACCAGTCTCGCTCTACGTTCACTTTCAGAATAATACCTCTGCAAAAGATATAAAATTCCTTATCTCCCCAGCTAATATTCTTCTATGCGGATGGCTTTGGCTGTAACTAATCCAAGAAGGTGGATATGCCATTAGAAAGAAAGAAAGAAAGAAAGAAAAGTATCATTATCATCATTATCCTCACCACTGCTAATTCTCAGCATCAGAGTCATCCACTGGGACCGTCATCCTAACCCTAATCCTTATCTTAACCATCATCATCATCATCATCATCACAGCTACTATCAGCATCAAATCCTCCACTGGTTCCATCATTTTTACCACAACGCCTTTGTCTTCCCCACTATCAATCGCTTCGTAATTTTCATCCTGTCATCGACGTAAACTCTCCATAAATAATTGGTATCAAGGAACAATGATCGATTTTTTTTTCTGGTTTATTAGCGTCAAAGAAAATAAAGAATAAAAATAAAACAGTGACGTTGTTTATTTTATACGCTTTTCTAAAATGAACAAAAAAAAATCGAAAAACAAAAAGGAAAAAAAAGATGTTCAAGAAGAAAATGAAAATTGCAAATAATCGTACGACAAAATATGATTTATTTCAAGAGTAATAATTGCAGAAAGGTTTCAGGTTACAGTGTGTACAGGATATATATATATATATATATATATATATATATATATATATATATATATGTGTGTGTGTGTGTGTGTGTGTGTGTGTGTGTGTGAGAGAAATGTGTTGTGTTAAAGCATACCATCTTGTTAAAGTATAACTGTGTACGAAATTGAAAGCAAAATAGTATATAAAAAATATTAGTTGGATAGAAAATTATGAATTAAATTGATGACGTTACACTTTCAGGAACGTGAGCACAAAATAATCCGGCTTTATACAATACTCTGAAATTTATGCAATACTCTAGAAAAAAATCATGCTGTCTATGGCACATAGAATAGATCGATTACACATTTGGCAGAAAGTTAAGACCCCACCCCACAAAAAGTCTGTCCTTGGTAGGACACTAAACTACATCCGATGGTGAGACTCCTGTTCTATAGATATGGGGAGTGTGTTTTGGTCTTTCTTTGCCATTACTCCCAATCCTTTCAGATCAAGGGTTACAGTACCTGCTGGGTCCCATCTATGGCTCAAATAGATCACTTTGAAAATTATTAGTTTTATTTAGTTTGGTTATTTTGTTTAAGAGCATTTCAACCTTTGTGAGGTATTCAATGCCAAAGCCAAAGAACAGCTGTGATATTATTTGGTGTGTGTGTGTGTGTGTGTGTGTGTGTGTGTGTGTGTGAGTGTGTGTGTGTGTGTGTGTGTGTGTGTTTAAGAGAGAGAGAGAATTGAGAATGTATAACTTGATATTGTTTGTGTATGTGTTGAAAGCAAAACAGTTTGCAAAAAGTATCAGTAGGATAGAAAAACAAGTGGAAACGAGCAACAGAGTACATTGTTTGCTTTTAATTCAATAAATCAAACTATATAACGTGTGTGTGTGTGAGAGAGAGAGAGAGAGAGAGAGAGAGAGGTGAGAAGGCAATTTATTCAATAAATCAACCCATATAAACTTTAACAATATACACAGATATACACTTGTTTTCACACACACACACACACACACACACACACACATATATATGGAAAATCAACTGATCCATATTAAAAATGGATCAGCGTTTGTGCAAAAAAGTAGTCTCGAGAAACTGAAATTGTTGTATCTGTATTTTTTAATTATTGACCAGTCGGCGATTTCGCGCTAGATTTAACATTTCTTTGAGATATTTTACAGACGACAATATTTGACTTTCCGTGAAAAAGTCGAAGGATCAAAACCCAAAATGATTTTTTAAATCTTTTTTCTTCTAGATTGTTAAAAATACATATTTAACCAATTATGATCATCAATTTCTTTTTTTAATTTTAAGCCTGCAACAATCTTATAAATGGCGATAAAATGATCACATATTTAGTAGGTACGGAATTATTCTGTACCTACTTAACAACTATCGGTTTATTTCTTTTTAGCGAAAATTGACATCATTTTCCTTCAAGTATGCATCTAATTTCAACATCGCTTAATAATCTTAAATTGAACAGATATTTTATCATTCACATAGATCTATTAGTACTGCTTTTACAAACCTCTCTGCTACCCAATACATATTAACACATGATATATTTTCTCACTACATAGTGACACTCTCACACACACATCTTTTACACACAAAAAATATTAATATTTAGATTAAGGTTAATAAAAACTGCTACATTTCATGCATGCATGTTCACTTTCTTTCTTAAAATGTTTGAGCCCGGACTAAGTTATTTTTTCTTGTAAGATTTTCTAACTTCTATTTTAACAAACTTTAAATTCAAATTGAAAGAAATAAAGATTTATTAATTTGTAAAGCAATGTTTTATTCAATCTTTATCACCTTTGTCCGCTATATATATGTGTGCGTGATAACACTCCACTCGGCCGACCCCCGACTATCTCAAAGTCGTTAAACAAACAGTGATTTGTCTAGTGTTTTTTTTTTCTCATTTCCGACTAGAGATATCACACATTTCTTTAAGGCCACATAAAATACAACCGAGAGGGTGGAAGACAAAGAACAAACGAACAAACACGGACTTGGGTCTGCTCCAAGCGCAAGAAAGGGAATTTGAGACACTTTGCATTCTCCGTGCATTTGCAGACTATTGCAGGCGTTTTTTTTGCAAGAAACTTCTACAAAAGTTACTAGGAATGCTAACTCATCTTTGACTGTCGTCCCTCACTGCCTCTTTCTGCTGACTGTCCTTCTACTGGACTACTATTTCAAGCCGACCGTCCTACTCTGCTCTCCGTTGTGGACTGCTCTCTCTCTGCCTCCTCTGGGACCTTCCTTTTCTCGTCCACTTCCGGTCTCGCAGGAGGTCTCGCTGTTTGGCCCTTTGTGTGGGTTTCGCGCCAAAGCAGACAAAGAGATTCTCTGACCGGTGCACACACACACACACACACAACACAACGAATGGCCACATAGTGTTGCATATCAAAGAAATCAAATTTCCTCATAATCGACAGATTTTCGATAGCAATACCTGCCTTTCCTGTGCGTACGTTGAGGTTTCTTTCAATAGATAAGATATGGCTGCCAATATAAATGAAATGGTCAACTAATTTTACAGGTTTGCAGTTCAAAGCAGAAATTGCTCCATCTTGTTTTAAACACATGACTTTTGTGAGAAGTGCTAAATCTCCTTTATAGTCTATCAGTTTGATAAAATAAAACATTTCTTTCAAGCTGTCGTTGTATCAGTACTTTTGTAAGGTTGTATCTCCTCGACTCAAACGAAATGCTTGGAGAAAAAGCTTGATGGGTGCCACATAAGAATGCTAAGTACTGCTTTGCTCAAATCTTGGATGCGAGCACCCCACAAAACAGCAGGCCGTTTGAACACTTGCTTCCCATCTCAAAAACCATCCCAGTATGACGAAAAAGACATGTTGGGTACTGTTGGAGAAGCAAGCGACGTTCCCCTATTTTCTTCAACACATGGAAACGCTAGTGTTGACCGACCAGCGGAGACATACATCAGCTTTGTGACGCCACAGGATACGGTCTAGAGGAGCCCTCAGACGTGATAGTAGATAGGGCCGTATGGTGAGTAACAGGTAGAGGAAGAGAGAGAGAGGGGAGGGAGAGAGAAAGAAGGAGTCAAAGGACTCTGTGCTATCAGTATATTTTGATGATGAGGATATACACACACACACACACACACACACATATATATATATATATATATATATATATATATATATAAGAAAGCGTTGAAATGTATTTGGCTCAACCAGAAGGAAATCATTTTCTAAAGAATACTTACTGAACTATTCGAAAAACTAAAGAAACTCGGAAAACAAATTGAAAAAGTCTTGAATAGTGAGATGAATTCTGGAATTGAATGTACGTTTATTCCTTCTCTGTCGTTCTCATCTTGGTAGGGAAAAGAACTTTTTAGTTTTTGCATCGTGTATGTGTCTATACATACACACGCAAAATAATGTCTCTCTCTCTTATCAATTATTGATTCAGATTCTATTTCTAATTATTTTCACCGTTCACTTTTACAAAAAAGTGATTCATTCCATTTGATCGAATGAGATAAGCTATGATTGGATTATATTTGAAATAAGTTAAATAAATTTTTGCGTATATGTTTGGCGTTTATTCTCAGGCCAAAGCACATCTTTACTCTTCATACGTTTCCAACATTTTGTCACGTGATTATATTATGGTTGAATTCATTAATGTCCCCCAAGAATTCTCTCTTCATCACACCTGTTCTTTAGATAATTATGACTTTGTTCTGAACCTTTGCCAAATGACACCTTTCTTTTATCTGATCAAAACAGTGTGACTTTTTTGTCTAGTTTAAATCTTTATCATAATCGTTATCGCATATCGTCATCATCATCATTAATAGAGGGGGTGTCCTCGTGGTGTAATGGTTAAAGCGCTAAACTTGCGGAATCGTAGTCAGCGAGTTCGAACACCAGTCGGGCTATTACGTTCACATTCAAACAAATACTCTTGGGAAAGCTATCCTCCCAGCTATGGGTTAAATAGTACCACTACTGTTCTTCTAGAAGGATGGATTTGGCATTAAATAACCCAAGAAGGTTGATATGCTATTAAACAAAGAAACCAAGCCATCATTATTGAGAGAGAGAGGGAGAACAAGAGAGCTACGATTTGCGATTTATTCGACATTACACTGTCAGAATATAGCAAAAAGCTGTTTTATGGTGGGGACCACGCACGAAACGAGACTCGTGCGTGGAAGATGCAAAAATACTTGACCCCATCGGTAATCCCCTATTGGAGCGCCTCGGAACCAAGCAATAAACTTAGTCCTGTAAGCTGGCAAAGATTAGGCGGGGGCGGGGGTTCCCTGAGGTCAAGATGTCATATTAAGCCAACAACCGCCCAGCACAGCGGCCCAAAAGAGTGTGCATCGTGAACTGGAGTAGTTGAGGACTTTGCACACATATCTACAGGCAAGATTTGTAACAACTAATAATCAACAACACAACAATATCTTCCTTTTTTTAAATCATCAAGTCAATTACTTGGTCGTTATTCATATATTCTTTTTTTCTTTTCTTTTTTCTAAACAACCTAAGAGTCCATCATAGTTGTAATTTATTAAGCATTTTTACTTAGATGTGGCACAAGGCCATATGAAAGGGGCACCCAATGAGACTCGAACTCACTCGTGTAGGTTTGCTAGTCGAGTTTGCTAACCATTACACCACCAGAGGCGCCTATCCATCATAGTTACAAGAATTATTTTACGTCTAGTTTTTGAAAAACAGATTAATAAAATAAACAGTTCCGCCATTCATTATTGATAGAACTTTACGGTTGTCGATAGAAATCTTTCTTTCGTTTGCCAGACGCATATTCCCCCACCGTTGAATGTCCTTGCCGTTCGGTTTGGGCATGACTCTTATCGGAGGGACAAAAGAAACTGGACCTTACGCTTTTTCAATAATATCAATTTTTTTTTTTTTTTTTTTTTTACCTAGGGAAATTTTCCTCTCGGCTAAGTGTCGCAAGTTAAATGGGTTCTCCTAACCTTTTTCGGGTTTGTGCAAGGGTTCTTGAAGATGATAAAACTGTCCTGAACTTCGGGACAAATCTGCGACCTCTTCTCTCAATGGGGGGTGTCCTCGTGGTGTAATGGTTAAAGCGATGGACTGCGAAATCGTAGTACGCGAGTTCGTACTCCAGTCGCGCTATTACGTTCACTTTCAGGCAAATACCCTTGGGAAATGTATGAACCCCCTTATCCTCCCATCTATGGGTTAAATAGTACCACTACTGTTCTTCTAGGAGAATGGCTTTGGCATTAAATAACCTAAAAAGAGTTGATATGCCATTAAACAAAGAAACCAACCAACCAACCATCTTCTCTCAATCCGGAGCAACGAGCAAAACACTGACTCTCAAAACTTTCAATGAAATGTCCTTTTACGTCTACAATTTCAAACTGGGGCTTAATCCCCTCCCCTATAGCATTTTTCGGGAAGGTCTGACTAATTTTTTTCCAGGTTGGTCTCACAAAGATATTTTTTTGAAGGGCTGACTGATTATTTTTTCAGAAAGGACTGACAGTAATTCTTCTTTTTTTCAAGAAGTTGTGATTGTGAAATGTTCCTTTTAAACATCAGTAAGATTTTAACGAAGTATTTCTGCTGTGAATATATACATACACCGACACACACACACACACACACACACACACACACATATATATATATATATATATATATATATATATATATATATATATATATATATATATATCAACTTAGTCTATTGAGCACTCTTACGTTTAGCTTAAGGAATTCTGCCTGTTTTTTTTTCATTTTGACGAGGCATTGCGTTATTGGTTGATTATTTTCAAGTAGTACATACGTTTGTAGTCTTTTTTTAACGGAATTTTGTTTAGCAGATATCAGCTTGTGTAATATTCTTTTTATTGGCAAACTGTATCATCTGTTTTTTTTGTTTTTTTTTGCCAACCATGAGAACTATAGCATAGTTATGAAAGATTGATATATATATATATATATATATATATATATATATATATATATATATATATATATATATATATATTTAATTATTGTTATTATTATTATTATTATTTTATCTTTGACTAGGACCTGTTTTAATCCTCTTTTTTCTTTTCATGTTTTTTTTTTCATGTCCTTTTGTCGATAATATTTCTGCTGTGATCCAATTCCTCAAGAGTCGAACTCCGATGACTGCAGGTAAGTTGTTCTTTTTTGGGTAATAAATGCGTACCCACATGCTATTCCATGTGCATGTGTTATTCGCTGCCAGATTTCTTAAATCAAACCATTTTTTGTCAAATAATATGGCTTTCAGTCGTCGGTAAGCACATTTAATCATAACCAAGTTTATCAGATTTTCTAACAGAATCGCGTAAAAATTGCAAAACTTTGCATGATGGAGAAAACGCTTAAGAAACTGGGCTGTCAATTCTCTTTTGAGTTGAAGCATTTTATTTGCAAAAGACTCAATTGGATGCACTTTGAAATTGTTATTAAATCCAGCCAGGGTCTCTCTTGGTTATTCGAGAGCTTTTTTGTTTCGCAATCTTTGAAGTCGAATTTTTCCGAAAATTTCCTGCCTGTCTTCTACTCCTCGATCTTAAAGCTGCCAAGTAGTATATCGCGAAAGATTATTTCTACCTATCTCATTGCGATGAATGTCAGTGGGTACAATTTTTTCCTCGCAAAGAAATTCAATGACATACTTCTTTAATAACAGCCATCTCTAAGAATGCTAAAAATATGGTTTATTGCCAGTAAGGTTCAACCTCTACTGCCATACAACAAGCAACCGGAGACGTTCGTGGTGGAATGGATATCGTTGTAGAAAATGGACACGATGATCCGAGTTCAAATCCCTGACCAAGCTGTTTGCGTTTCACATTGCGCTAATACTACTGGAAATGTGTGAATCGAACTATTCTCTCTCTAGCTATGAGTAAATTGTAGGGCAGATTGAGCTCTTTAACTTTGTTATGGCAACCTATCTAGAAGAAGGAAAACTCTGAATTCAGATCCGTTAACGTCCGTTTAAAAATTGACTTTGTGAAGTATCCTGCTCGTACGGAATGGAAGGTAAATGTATTCAAACAGCATCTGTGTCCCACATAATAAGTTTATAAAAGAAAAAGTATAATTTTCGTTGTAATCCTTTCATGAATTTTGCATCCAAAATTTTGTCCATCGCTTGCAAAGATGCATAACCGACGGTGGTGACGCTGGGGAAAAAGTGTTTTATTGATGAAAACATGCAATCACAACGGTGTCCGTATCTGTTTTAGTTTCTGAGTAAGTAAACAGTAGTCTTTAAGTTTGGAACGACTTTCATTTATGTACCTTATTAGCATATATATATGTATATGTATATATATATTAGGTTTGTGGTAATGTTCTATCATTTTTGTACAATGTTAGAAAGATCTTTGAAGTTTACTAAGTTCTTTCAGTTTTTATATGATCATTCAAATGTAGCAAGTCGTTTACAAGCCTTAGAAATATTCAAACGCTAAGAAAATGACTTTTACATAAATGCCGGAAACAGGCATCTATTAACGTCTTTGAAAAAATATTTTCTTGCTTGACAAAGATAAAGCCATTTTGAACAAAACAGTAACAGACGGTGAAAAATTAGTTTATTAAGAATTTAAAACGAAGAAAACGTTGCTAAATCCAATAAAGCCTTCACCATTACAACCTATACAGAAAATAGAGAGATTTTACTGTGACTTAATACATAATTAATTAAAAGATATGATAAAGGATTATCTCTCAATGAGATTAAAACTCGCATCCCAATTCGTTGTTATTGGTTTTTGGCTCGAGGAAGCATGGTTAAATGCGCTATCTTTTACAATCATGTCCAATCTGCATCGTTCCTCGTTGTCATATTCAGACAATCCGAGTGAGACTGGATTAGAAAAAAGAAACAAACAAATTAAAGATGAAAGACAATTCTACACAAAATTAATAATAATAATAATAGTTTACAATGTTTCGTCAAAAGATAAAAATAAATACACCTTGATCTCAATACTTCTAGTAAATAAGCATGACTCAGGTGGGAATCTTGAAAGATGATAAAGAATGGGTCTACAGATTTGATTTGAATTTCTGCAAATCAATGTCTCTTCGAAGCTCAATCGGCTGAACAGCTGGTGTGTTTAATCAGACTTTCTTGCAGCCAAGGGAAAGGGTGGTCACGATATCAAGTCTCACCTTGAGCTTATCCTTAATCATTTTCACTCGGTGCTGATCTTTGATACCGTTGAATGCTAATCGGAATAAAATGCGATAAAAGAACAACTAATGATTGAACTAGAAAGTCGAAGTTAAGCAAATAATAATAATAATAATAATAATAATAATAATAATAATAAGTCAGGGACAAGTTTTGAATTTTAGAAGCAACTGGTTTAACGGGTTCAAAAGGCTAATGATCCATACAGCCTTGGCCGACATCGACAACTTGAGCGTGTTGAAAATTAACTAGCTATTTTTTCTTTCTATCGTTGGAGAATGTTTTAAAAGATAGGGTCACTATTCAAAGTGACACTTTTGTAAAACGTGTGCGAGTTCTTCAAATCTCCGGATCACTTAATGTTAAAAGCAATCATAACGTAAAAAAAAAAAAAAAAAAGAAAAGAAAAGAAAAGAAAAATTAAAAAAAATGTGCTTTCAACATCTGGTGACCGCTATTTTTTTTTGTTTGTTTTATATGATTTGTTTGTTTATTTGTTTGGGTTTTTTCATGTTTTTTTGGTGTTTTTTTTTTTTTGTTTTTTGTTTTTTCTTTTTAGCTGGTCGGGCAATTGCTGATACTCAATGAATGTTTTTAGAGATCCCAACTCTCGTTCTAATTCTTGCTAATGTGTAAAATATGAGTCTCGTGTCAAGGGAGGAGGCAGCTGGCGCCAAACGTTTATTTTCGCTTAACTAAACAAGACTTGCTGGTTTATCTAAAAGGTTAAAGCATGTGACTTAAGGCTAAGTGAACTCAGATTATTTACTCGCTGACACAAATACGTTTGTTACGACAAAGGAGTCCTAAATAAAGAGAACAGATTGATAAAAAATTAAAATTAAAAAAGAACAACAAAAAACCCGGAATATTAACTAGACAAGATTTTCCTTTTGTCTTTCCTCCAGACTGTAATTTGGAAATGATCGATGTACATGTGTTTTCACTCGGGATATTTTTGTGAAAAGTTTTTATTTTTATTTTATTATTTTTTTTCTTTTTATTATTTTACAAAATTAGATGTGTCGCCTATTTTATGCTGAATAAGCCAACTGCCATATGGTGTATCTTATTATAAGTTGGTTACTAATAAGAAGGTTTTTTTTTTCTCTTTCTGGTGGATGAATTTGTTATAATTAGTATGGCCGAACAGAGGCTTGGATTCAAAAATTATATATCTCAAGCTCTACGGGATTTTCTGGAAGAGTGCCTCACCTAATATAAGGTTAGCCAGCTTGGTTAGCAGATCTTCATTCGTGAATTCGATCCTCACAAAGGGTCCCGTACATCAGGCCTTGTGCCAAAACTAAGCTATGTTTATTAAATAATCACTTCATTTCTAGAGACAAACCGGCGAGTGAAAGCCAATGATGTTTATCATTATCAACTAATAATCCTTAGTTTCTGATAAAATTGTAGGAGTTATCTCCCTTTCTCGTATCGTCGTCTTTCAAAAAGCAAACCCCACTCCCAGAAAATTGCGCACCATTTAAAATCTTGGAATGCGATCAATTTAATAAAAACATTTTTTTTCTAAATTTTTTACATTTTTCGTGTTCAGGCAAAAGGACGACCATTCTAATTGCAGAAAGTGTAATGATTGGAAATGTAGTCTTTCTATCGCATTTAAATAAATACGATGCCCGTTCTGTACTAGTTAAAAAATAACTGGATTTTTAAGCTAGAGTTGAAGATATCTGATCGTACTTTAGCTCCTCCACCGATACAGTGAGCTGCTCACAGAGGGCAGTTCTTTAGTTGCTTGGATAGAAATTTTGGAAACATTCTCAATGACTAATTTTTGCCGAGGACCTTCAATCCAAATATTTCTGACGGTCATCTCGATAAATCTTTAGACGGGAATCTCAGCACTTTCCTCCCTATTTTTTACATCTTGCATTTAAAACTCTTAAAGTTTCTCAACAGATTTAGTCAAGATTCGAATGATTACTTGTAAAAATTTAATCTTTGTATTTGATGATTCAAGGATGGTTTTGCGTATTTTGCATTTTTTTTTTTTTTTGTTATAGGTTTGTTTTGTTTTGTTTTGTTTTTCATCCTCTGAATGAATACAATGATTACATATGATATTGATAGATTTGCTTTTTTTTTATTTAATGGTATATCAACCTTTGTGGGTCATTCAATGCCAAATGTTGGCCTAGTTAGTAGAGTGTTCACCAATGGCCCGAGAGACCGGTGTTTAACCTCAGGTTGAGTTATATCAATGAGTCAAAAAATGGTACTTGATACCTCCTTGCTTAACACTCAGCATTATAAGGAACATATCAAGGGTAAAGTGGGGCTATCCAAGGAAAAGAGTAGCGCTCTCTCTTACAACTCGGTGTAGTAGCAATTGAAAAGGGAGCCTTCGGGTCACCCTCAACTACGGTCGCCAACTTTACTTTACAGACCCATTGGCCTTGTGGGTAGAATGTTTCCCAATGGTCTGAGAGACCGGGGTTCAACTCCAGATCGAGTCATACCAAAGACTAAAAAAAAGTGACTTAATACGCCCTTGCTTAACACTCAGCAATATAAGGTACACATCAAGGATAAGTGGACCAATTCAGGGAGAAGTATAGCGCCCTACCCTAAGCCTCATGATCATAGCAATTGAAAAGGGAGCCTTCGGGTCACCCTTGAATGCGGTCGCCAACTTTACTTGCTTTACTTATAGTCTAGTAGAAGAACAGTATTGGTACTATTCAAGCAAGAGGAATAAGGGAGTCGATACATTTTCCGAAAGTTTAAGCCCTAAATTGTAATGCAAATGGAGTTAAAAATCGCTTATTACGATGTCTTTGTACAGCACGTAGGGTAATACTCCTCGGAGATCATCCCAATACGCTATTAAGAAAATTAGTTTTTCTTTACATAAAAAATACATTTCATTTTTTTACTTTTTTGAGGGTTTTTCACACCAGTGTTGGCTGATGGTTTCTCATTGGAGTCAGAGTAACAGCGAGTCCCCTCAAGTCTCCAGGACTCTTCTTAATATTCTGGCCCATCATAATAATGCAGTAGTTTAGATGGCCTCCACTTGTCTTTTTATTTCCAAGTCCTCCTGTCCCTTTACTAATCCTTTGGTGACTGTTTGCCCTATCGGGAGCATCTCTGCAGAGTGATACCCCACCCACTTTGTGTGTCCTGTATATAGCACTGAACAATCTGATGGTGAGGTTCCAGTTATGTTGGAGCTTTAGGTAATGCGGAGTACCTCTCCAATGCCATCGCTCCCATGTCCACTCTGTCCCAGAGTGGTAGCACATTATAGGGTCATATCTATGGGTCAAATAGAAGTAAACTGTGTATTTTGGTTAAACTGAATTGTTTGAAATGGAACTGTTTTGACATTTAACCATGGGTAAACAAAAACTATAATTATACTAAACTAAATGGTTTGAAATAGAACTGTGTGACTAAACTGAATAGCTTGAAATAGAACTGTTTTTGACATTGAAACTGTGTGCTTATGCTAAACTGAATTGTTTGAAATAGAACTTTTTATTTGTATAAAATGGATTTGGCATTAAATAACCTACTAAGGTTGTTATGCCATAAAACCCAAACAAACAAAATAATTTGGTGACTGTACCTTGCACACCAGTTACAACTAGTATTGCCGTCGCTTTTATGTCCCATAGTTTTTTCAGAAAGGTTTAGGTATTAATCTCTCATTTCGCTTTCTTTCCGTTATACTCTTTAGTCGGCCGAAACGGCTAAGTCCACAATTTGGCAGGCTCTCTTTTTTGTTGTTGTTGAGTATCAGTAGGTCTATTCGTCTGACCGAGATTAGGTAATCCATTTTATGATTTTCATCTAACTACTTCAGAGTTATTCATACCAGCGTTTGCTTGCCCAGTCGGCTGCGGCTGTAGAATACACTGATTGCACCTCTGCAGAGGGATAAGACCCCCAAACGAGTGTTCTGGATATGACACTTAACAATCTGATGGTGAGGCTGCAGTAATGCTGGAGCATTGGGGAATGCGGAGTAACCCTTCATTGCCATCGCTCCCAGGTCCACTCTGACCCCGAGTGGGTTCACCGAAGAGGGTTCTATCTATGGGTCAAATAGAACTAAATTGCGTACTTTTGCAAAACTGAATTATTTGAAATAGAACCGTTTTTTACATTGAAACTGTACTTAGGGGGTGTCCTCGTGGTGTAATGGTTAAAGTGATGGGCTGCGGAATCGTAGTACGCGAGTTCGTACTCCAGTCGCGCTATTACGTTCACTTTCAGGCAAATACCCTTGGGAAAGGTATGAACCCCCTTATCCTCCCAGCTATAGGTTAAATAGCACCACTATTGTTCTTCTTGGAGAATAGCATTGGCATCAACCTACAAAGGTTGATATGCCATTAAACAAAGAAACCAAACCAAACTGTACTAACGCTAAACTGAACCGTTTGAAATAGAAGTATTTTGACATTTCACTGTGCGTGGACAAAAACTATACTTATACTAAACTGAATTGTTTGAATTAGAACTGTTTGACTAAATTGAATAACTTGAAATAGAAATGTTTTTGACAATTAAACTGCGTACTCAAGCTAAACTGAATTTTTTAAAAATAGAACTGATTATAAGTATAAAAATGGATTTGGCGTTAAATAACCAACAAAGGTTGATATGCCATAAAACCCAATCAACTAACCAACCAACCAGCGTTTGCTGATGATCTTTTACTGGTGGCTGAGTGACAGCAAGTATTCTCACGTCCCCACTTAGCTCAGTCGGCTGGAGCAGTCGAATACACCGTCAGCATCTCTGCAGAGGAAGAAAAAACCTTCCCAATGAGTATCCTGGATATGACCTTAAATGATCAGATGGTGAGGCTCCAGAGATTATGGAGCTATTATGGAGTACTCCTTCATTGCCATCGCTTCCAGGTCTATTCTGACCTGGAATGATAGCACCTGATAGGAATCCATCAAGTGGTCAAATAGAACTATTTGACTTTTAAACTGAGTACAAACAAATGACTTATGCTAAATTGCATTGTTAGAAATAGAACTGTTTGGTAATTTAACTGTGTGTATCTAAAAAATGTGTTAACAAATCATATATCTAATATATAGGTAAAAACAAGATTTAGCATTAAATAACTAACAATGGTTGATATGCCATAAAACCAAACTCAGCCAATCATTTCTCCAGGACTCTTCTGAGTATTCTAACCGATCTCAAGAATGTTATAGTCTGGATGGTCTTGATGGTTCCTCTGATTTCTATTTCATCCAGTCTTTTCCCAAGCTTTTGGAGACCGTTCTAAGCGCACCCGCTACTACTTGCATCATCGTCATCTTCATCTACCACCGCAATTTTTGTTCTCCGACAAGGTCCAAGTATTTGTCTATCTTTTCGCTTTTTTTAATTTTCACTTTATGGTTTACTGGAACGGCAAAATCCACTAGATGGCGAAGTTTTTTCTTTTCCTTTTTTTATTTTTCTGAATTATCCCTAGATCTGGTCTTCTGGTTGGGATTAGGTGATTAATTTGTATCTCAAAATCCTAAAGAATTTTAGGCGTCTCATATTCTCGAACATATTCTTGTTTGTGCATATACCATTTGGCGATATGGTTATATCTCACTTTCTCTGGATCACCTTTTACACCCAGTTGTGCCTAGTCTTGTACTCCTTTTGTGCTTGTTTACTGAATTCACTAATGAGAGTAACTGTTTCATCTCTTTCTTTATATAACATACACTAACTATTCTAACAGGCCCATTGGCATAATGGCTAGAGTGTTCAGTAATGGCCGGGAGACCGGGTTTCAATCCCAGGTCGAGTCATACCAATGACTCAAAAATGGTACTTGATGCCTCCTTGCTTAACATTCAATATTATAAGATACGGATCGAGAGTAAATGGAGCAATCCAGGGAAAAGAGTAGTGCCCTCCGCTACACCTCGGTGTAGTAGCTATTAGAAATGGAGCCTAGGGGTTGCCCTCGACTTCGGTCACCAACTTTACTTACTATTCTGTAACTTGTTATCGATTTTCGCTTTTATATTATTGGTCCTTGATTCTATTATTATTATTATTATTTTACTCGTTGTGAGTTTTTCACACTAGTTTTAACTTATAGTTTTCCCTAACGTCTGAGGGACCACAAATTTCCTTCAGATCTCCAGGACTCTTCTAAGTAACCAAGCTGATTTTATCTATGCTATAGAATGGATTATCTCAATCCTTCCTCTCATCTCCAGCTCATCTAGTATCTTTTCCTGGTTCTTGGGAATTATTTCAAGAGTTCCAGCTTATCTCGGCATTATTCCCACCGTCACATTCCACAGCTATTTTAAATCTCTGACAAGGTCCAGGTATAGGTGTAATTTTCGCTTTCTTTTATATTCACTCCGTGGTCTACGAGAACGGCAAAATCTGCTAAAGGATAAATTCTTTTCAACTTGTTAATTAAAAGAAGGTTAGGTCTTCTGACCATTATTAGAGGATCTATTTGTTTATAGAAATCTCAGAGAATCTTATGCGTCTCAATTTCTAGGAGAGATTTTTGCTTGAGCATTTATCATTCGTTGGTATGGTCAAACTACTTTCTTGCACAATTCCCAGTGGATCGCCTTTCATACCCAGTCATGTCTGTTCTTGTATTGCTTTTATGTCAGTTCGCTGTTTTTGCGTATTATCTTATTTCTATCACCACATTCGCCTGCGATTCATTAATTTTTTGCTTTTTGGCATTATCATGTGCTGCTTTTGATAAGCATTCAGTTTCTCTCTTTAGGTTTTCCTTTGTAACCATTTGGTTATCTTATGAGCACTTACTGTATTTTGTTCCTTGAAGTATCTATATTATAGTTTTTCATCTCATTGTTGTTTTGTAGATTTTATTATTGTTGCCTTCCTGTTTAGCCTAAAGATTTTTTTTCTGTTGTTAATACTGTTACTTTCTTACCTTTTTCAATTTTGAATATTCGTCGTGTCTCTGAAATGTGGCATCCTTAAAATTCTTCATGCTGACGAGTCCTCTTCCTCCTTCTTTTATTGTCCCAAAGAATATTCGATGTTATCTCTCGGGTGTATTTATTTAAACAATCCTCCACATGAGAAGGATGCGACACAAGGTCATTATTAATTGACCAGATTTTAACGTTTGAATTTAACTTGTCATATGAAGGTTAAAGGGCCAAGTCTCTTGGATGAAAATCTTTGTGCATCATCATTACTTCTCTTGTTCTGCAGGAATAGTGAAGTCTACTTGTTGACGAGGAAATTTTTATTTTGTTAAATAAAGTTAAGTCAATTATTCTGGCTGGAATTGAACGATCCGTTTACATATCAAAATTTTAAACAATTCTGAGGGTCCCATTTTCCGGGAGAGATTCTTATCGGTGGTTTGGTCTGGTTTCTTCGTTTAATGACAAGCTTCGTGTGTTATCTAATGCCAAAGCAATCCTTTTAGAAGAACCATAGTGGTACTATGCAATCCATAGGTGAGGAATACGGGGTGGTGGGTCAGGCTTTTCCTTAGGGTATTAGTCAGAACTTGAATGTGATAGCACCAATAGAGTTTAAACTCACCACAGGAACTTCCCTCAAAAGGTAAGCATACACTACGTTTGAGAATGGTCAAGTTTTATCTCTTGTTTATTCCTCATTGGACCCCTTTTGCTAACAAGTAAAGCCTGTTCTTATGCACCCTCTATCGCAGTTCACTCATAAGGCTGACTATTTCTTATTGTTTCATATATTAAAACTTTTATATTTCATATTTATTGTTTCATATATTAAAACTTTTATATTTCATATTTATTGTTTCATATATTAAAACTTTTATATTTCTTATTGTTTCATATGTTAAAACTTTTATATTTCTATAATTGACGAGTTAAAAGAACGCCCAAAATTTAAGGCTGGTGATAGATATTTTCACCTATGTATGACGGAAAAGTCTGCAATAGCTTCTTATAATAACCCCAGAGAACTGCTCAATCAAATGTCTGAAATATTAAATGCTTGCAGGCATAAAATCGCCTGGCTTCTTGGCAAATAGAACGCGGATTCGTTTTTTGTTTGATAATAAAATGTCGTTTGGGCCAACTATCTTTAGTCAGAATTATCCAGAAGATCAGTTAGGTGAAGTCTGGGTAGGTTCAGGATCTTTTAGGTGATTTATAAATATATATAATTTACTTTGGTATATTTATAAATGAAGAATGATTAATATCATGGATAGAGCATACATATCTAATTTAGGATTGCATAGTGTCAACGGTGTTTGGTAATTGTCAGTTTCTCGCCCATACAATCATCGGACCTTATATAATCCAGTTTTAACATAATTGTTTTTTGCGGCGTTAGTTTGGTTTTCTATTTAAAGCAATTTAGTTTCTCTCATTAGGTTTCCTCTGCTTAGCTACGTTTAGGTCAACTCGCGTGCATTTTTTCGTTGTTTAATGGTATGTCAACTTATTATTTAATGCCAAATCCATCCTTCTTGAAGAACAGTAGGGATACTTTTTTAACCCATAGCTGGGAGGATAAGAGGGTTCATATCTTTCCCAAGGGCATTTATTTGAAAGTGAACGTAATAGCGCGACTGGAGTTTAAACTCGCTTACTACGATTCCGTAATCCAGCGCTTTAACCATTACACCACGAGGACCCACCCCCGCAATTTTTTTTATTTGTCTTATGTGTCCACATAGTTGTTTTTCTTGCCATTCTGTTTTGTCAATTTAATAACTGCCGTTTTCATGTTTGTTCTCGTGTTAAATGTTGTTATGATTTTTACCCATTGTAATTAATCTTTCTTCGTTACTTTATATATATATTTTCAAATCCTTAAATTGCCGCCTCAACACAATCCTAAATGCAGACGATTTCTCTCCTGCAATCTTTACATATAGTCTATTAACATAATCCTTCGAGTGCAAGATCTTATGTATCGTCATCAATTTTCTTTCTATGGTCTATTTTTCTAATCTGCTCTTTCGTGCATTTTAAGAACAGCTCGGGTTATCAAACGAAGGAGACTGTCTATATATCTATTATTTTGATCAAGTTCCTACTGTTGTGTTTGGTTTTTAGTGGTTTCCTTATTCTTTTGAGGTTCTTCTTTCTTACATATTATTTCATTGTTTGTCTAATGGTATTTGCTTCAAATATTTCTTGGTATTTGTAGCTTTCTTGTTTATTGCAGTTTTCTGATGCTTTCTTGAATGGGTAGTTTTATCTTTTATTGCTGTTTATTGTCGTTGCTGTTTCTTCTGTTGTCTGCAATAATTTGTTGAAATACTACTTTCTCCTCTGTTGCAAAACCAAATCTTAAGGGACAAGAAGGATACGCCGAAGATCGATCGTGTAGGCAGTCCATAGTCTACAACAACCTCTGTCAACGTTGAGGAAACCCAGCATAAATGACACTATTACAAAAGAAAAACGTCAGAAACGAATCAGATAAATTGCAAAAGCGAAAGAGACTTATTCCATTCAAAGGACAACCAACAACAATTATTTATAATAAATTTTCTTTGTTGTAGAATAACAGCAAGCTTATCTAATGGTTTCCATCTTCCATGGGAACCCCATCAATGGAGCTTAACAAATAAGTATAATTCAAATCAGAGACTAGCCACTAAGCCTAAAAATAAAACTTAATCAGTTCATATAAAGAAAGTTAAACAGTTGATGTGTTATAAAGCTTGAGAAATCATAAAAACCGAAAGTGAGTAATGACGGTTGTTAAAACCAATGCATTCAGCAAAACTGTTGGAGGGTTTCGTACTTGCTAAACTTTTTGATATTAATGAAAAAAAATTATAGAAAAATAGAGGAAAGCACTCAAGTAAGAAAATATAGTTTCTTTTCACAAAATTATGAACAGTAATAATAATTACAATGGAAAATATCAGAATAAACAGTTACGTATTTAATTGCCTCCCGCAACAAGATGCAACATCAGATCAATTTTAAAGTAGGGACTCACACGCATACATGAGTGCGGAGTCAAAAACTCCTTCGCTTCTTCATTACCCTTAAGACACGCCTCATAAATCAAGGTCTGAGCATGACCTTACTTCTTTAAGTGCAATGGGAAAGTGCTACTTGGCGGGTGGGGTACATGTCTCTGAAGTTGAGTGATACACTCATTATATCCACTGCCATAGAGGACGGGGTTTGAACAAGCTTCTGGTAACCACAGTAACTTAGTACAGTATATAGCAATGTCTATATTGTCTTAGTTCAAAAAGAAGTAGGGATTTTATTTGTTGGGATTTTGCGATATTTTTTAAACTATTGTTTTTGTTATTGAAGTACTTCGCTGAACTTCTAGCAAAAATCAAATATGTTCTTTCTTAATTTATTTGTCAGGGTTAAAAAGTATGAGTAAAATATATTATCTATTTAACGAATGAGGATATTTGATTGAGATTTGTCTCCCCTTTGAAACTCTTGGAGGAACAATGAACGATGCCTATTGATATGAGACCCAAACTTTTTTTTTTGTCATCGACGGTTATGTGCTTTAGTGAAAGATTATTTTAATTACTTAGTTTTGTATTTTACAAAAAAAGAATAATTAAAATAAGTTTTAGGGGATTTTTGAGAAATCTAATTCGTGGGATCAAGAGCAAATTCGATAGGATTAACTGCAATAACGACAACTAATGTTTCTTTTGATTTTCATTCTTTTAACAAGATAATAATCATCCTTTACATACAAATCATACCTTAATTTCATAATAATACTTATGAGATATGTATATGGTTATATCTAAATAAACCTGGTCTTATTTCATTATTTATGTGTGTGTGTGTGTGTGTGTGTGTGTGTGTGTGTGTGTGGACACAAAGCCAATGGCACTTAGTGAGAATCAGTTTCTTACTCATATGATCGTCGGATTTTGGTCTGACAGTCACCAAGGGCCATTGTCTATGCTTTCCTAATTCATATATATATATATATATGTGTGTGTGTGTGTGTGTGTGTGTGTACGTGCAAGTATATATATATATATATATATAAAAAGAAGTAATTCAATGAATAAGGTGAATTTTCCAATATAATAGTTCACATTTCTTACAGGAATCTTTTTTGCTTTGTATTTCAATACAATCTCCATTTTTTAAAACTTTTTCTCATCAGAAAAAATAGAAATCTTCGGACTGAGTTTTTAGCCATTTGTTCACGGTACTCTTCAATTCCTCATCGCTTGAAAACTTTGTTCCACACAGAAATTCTTTAAGGGGGCTAAACAAGTGGAAACTGAAGTTGGGTCTGGACCGTAAAGAGAATGTGGCAGCGGTTACCAACCAAATTGACTGATAGTTTCCACTGTTCTTGATGCAGTGGTGAAACCCAGCGACAGCTGAACTAAGAAAATCCAAGGTCATCAAGCAAAATTGTGTGTGCTGTAAGAACAGAAATTCCTATTTGTTCAGAAATGTCCTCTGTTGTAACTTTTCTGTCAGTTAAAATGAGCGTATTTACTGAATCCATCAATTTAAGTGTGCTTACTATTTGGAGGCCTCCATCTTGAATAATATTTCAACGTTCTTTAAATAATTTATCCCATTTGTTTACAGCTTTTTACTAAAACATACTTTTCTCTACAGATCTGTAAATTTCACATGTTTTCTACCCTCAATCACCCAAAATATCCTGAAAAAATGTATTCTGCGATTTAAAAAAGAAATCACTATACTAATTGAATAATCCTCGTATATATATATATATATATATATATATATGTGTGTGTGTGTGTGTGTGTGTGTGTGTGTGTGTGTGTGTGTGTGTCCAACAAGTTTGTTCGGTTTATTAAGAAAAAAAAAACGAAAATTTTCTTATTTTCAACATAAACTTTATTGAGCAATATATTTACGGTTTTGTTTGACTCTCTCCAGTCACCTGACAGGAAACTTCATTATTGTATCCTCGCTGAAAGTTTTATCTTTCTCAGCCAACAACTGTTCAAGGCAACTTTTGTAGTCTTCCAAGGAACTGAATTATCTTCATTCAAAAATAATTCTCTCGAATCCGGAATAAATGGGAATCCCAAGATCCAATATTTTCGCACACGGTGGATGAATGAATATTTACATTGCCAAATTAAAATAATTTTTGTCTGCAAACCAAAGAAATGGAAATCTAACGTTATCTTTACGCAGCCCTTTATCTTTTTTGTCATTTGATTCCGGACGTTTTTCCATTGGTTGAAAGGGAAACAGTAGTTATTCAAATTATTTGTTTGAATTTCTAGACGGAGATTGTTGTGGAAAAGTCCATTATGTCCTCTCATATACACAGAATCACCTTCTTTGGAAGAAGACCGACTTTGGTAAGGTTAGCTGGGGTTCATTTCGCATATTCCATAATCTAGATCATTCCCCGTGGTTGCAAATTTCATCACCCATCATAAATTAAAAAAACAAAAAACAAAAAAACGAAACATTTTCAAAAAGTTTAAGTTGGGAATATCTACCGGGAATTTTTTATTGATGTATTTATTACTTCACGCATAATTCAATCACCAGTGGAACTACCAATCTGGTGTTAATAAGTTTGAACGCTTAATTATATTTTCAGCGTGTTAGTTATTTCCTGAGTTGATTAAAATTTGTTATAACCAACCAATGTCTTCATTTGATTATGCAGTATCATTTTATTTGAAAATTCGCAAACAATTTTGAAACACATTCGATAATTCCCATTTTTTTCATAAACTGCACAAATACTTTTTGCTTTAGGGTTGCATTTTTACCTTTCTTAAAACGAAAAATGTTGTTGAAAGTTTTTAATGTTGGCTATTTCATTCAATATAAACTGTTTGAATCAATAAACAAAAATACGCTATGACAGAAAACGCAATTCAAACAAAATGATGATTTTTGATCAAACTTGATTAAAACTAAATGCTTCTAATGCGAAAAAAAGAATGAACCATTTAAACAATCTAATATGTATGGGCGCTATGTCATAGAATCAAGCAAGGTAAATGAGCAACTCGTTAAAACTGTTAAATCTGATCTCCACTGGATGAGAAGATTTGGGGAATTTAACAATACATACACAAAAACGATTAAAAACACGTAGATTAATCACAATTGAAAAAAGATTTTACGCACAAACGCTTTCTCCATGTTACCGTCGGTTTCATCGGATTTCCTGGCGTCAGTAAGATATTAATTGAAAGTGAATTCAACTTCATTAATCCCATAACATATCTGAGGATTGAGAAAATCTCAAATACTGACAGTAACGCAGCGAAAATGTCTGTCTATAAAATCCTCTTTTAATTCGTTTTAATCGACGATTTTAATTGGGTTTTTACGTCGAATTTGTTGATCTACTTTTGATATTAAACATTGCATCAAAAGAAAACAAGAAATGAAGTGTTTCTTCTATTTTCCAATATATATATATATATATATATATATATATATACGTATGCATGTATGTATGTATATATGTATGTATAGTAAGGGCTGTTTAATTTGGGTTTACAGCGTATATATTTCGATTTTATTAATTCATTTCTCTTGAAGAATAACTTTTTTCCCCCTTAAGATCATTTTAAACGAATCACTTATTCATTAACTGACTCATTTTGATTATCGGTTTTTGTTCCACTGAAGTAACTATGGTTTCAGCACAGTTCTGGAGAGTAAGTAAATCAAGATGTAAGAAATTGTTGGCTTGCTTTTTTCGGATTATTTCCATTCTGATGTTTGGGGCACGCTAATTTTCTAAAATCTCCGAATTACATAAGCTTATTAAATACATGTGTGTCTGTGTTTGTTTATGCGTGTGTGTAAAGAATAATGTTTTTTTATATATAGCGTGCATTGATAGTCGCTGTTGTTAGCCGCTGCAAACAATATTATCGTTACTCTTGCTGCAGCTGTCTTGTTTACTATAACCATGCTCGGCTGACAAGATTAATATAAACATCTATTATTATGTAAGATCATTACTTTTTTATCGTGTCGAAAACCTTAACATTGCCAATGATTACATCTTTATTATATATTAAATATGAGTAATATGACGATGTCTCTTTACTTGTGTCAGATATCTGCATATCAATAACGAATGGGTATGACAAAGGTCTCCATATCACACAAATACACACGCACAAAAAAAAAACATACACAGAAGCACGCACATAGGCACACAGACATACTCAGGAACACACAGACATAGGCACACACATACACAAAAGCACTCTCTCTCTCACACACACAAAGACATACTCACACACATATATACAAGCACACACTTGCATACATGCATAGTAGCAGGCATATTTAGTCATCGTCATATGAAATTATAGAAAAGCACTGAATACAAAAGTATGAAAAAAAGACCAACAAAAGAGACAATGTAGAATATAAGCTGGAAAAAGTTATCATTTTCCTTTTTGTATATTTGAATTCTGTTCTGTTATTAGCGATAATTTTCGAAATAGCATAAGACCTCATCTTAAGAAAAAGAAACTTTTTAATCTTTGTTTCCTGCGCATTACTTACATATTAAAGAAAGATCACCAATTCGCTTCAACGAAAAACAACGTCTAGATTATCTGAAAAGAAATAAAAAGAAGTAAATGAATAAGTTATTCAAGTTGGGTCTCATGAAATTAAAAGACGAAAAGGTTTTTAAAGCGAACTTATATTAAATTAACAAGGTAAACTTTATTTGGTTGATATAATAATCAAGAAGACATACTTAAATTCAACGCGTATTTTAATCTTTCACAATGTATATGCATCTGGTTGGGATGACAGAAAAAGAGAAACCCATCTGAGACAAGAAACTTTCAAAATCTACATAAAGTTAGATGGTTGATAATGTAATATCAGACAGCATTTTGTGCATATGTCAGAGGGAACAGATTCCGCCCTTGTCTCACATTATTAAAATTTTCTTGAACGCTATCAGTCGACCACTTGTAAAATACTCAGTGCCTTTCCTGTATAAATTTCAATTTTCGCTAAGACTGTCGTAAATATATCTACTTGTTAACAATAAACGTGTGTGTGTGTGTGTGAATACGTGCGTTAGTTATTGATGATGCAAGGAGACCGAAGAATGCATTGTTAAGTCGATGCATATATTTATAAAATTAGCTACATATTTGCCACATGAATTTCTTTTAACCTAAAATACCAAGATCTTTATCGGTGGTGATAATGAAGACCAGAGAAATTGGCTCCGAATCTCAGGGATTTAAGTATTTTTGATGGCAAAGGTTTCAATGAAACACTCCTTCTTCAGTAATAAAATAAAGGCTAGGAATTTTATTTTGAAACAATGTCGTATCAAGATTAGCTCTTATAGGTTCTAGTCATTGACTGAAAGGGTGTTCACTTTAAGTTACTAAAATATAAAAGTTTTGGTTTCCTTCCAAGTTATTTATTCAAGCAAAAATGTAAGGAAAACGGACCAACAAAGAAAGGATGTGAACGAGACATCGCAGAAGAATCAATATATATACGAGTATCATTCAATAAATGAGGGGAATTTTTTGGAAAAAAGTAAAATACACAGGATTTAAAAAAATCTTTTTTCCAGGTTTTTTACCATGAATTTCAACTCTGCATTGTTTGGAAGTGATTTTCGCAATCTTTTTTTAATCTCTCAGAAATATTTATTTTCAAGCTATTTAAAATAATAAACCAGACAGATTTCACTTGGTGGAGCGTCATCAAATTTTTTGATGGCTGAAAAGTGCAAACCATGAGAACATTTGAGAATGTGTGAAATGTACAGAAAAGTATATTTTCTAAAAGATGTTCACAAATGAGCTAAATGCGTGTTTCCTACGACAAGCCGAAGTTAAAATGACATTCCATGAAAGGGAAATACTCTAACTCGCAGGCAAAGAGAAAATCCCGGACGCAGCGGTCAGTATTGATCACTATTGATTTCCCTAAAAAGTTAGGGTCATTACTCAGTGCTTCCTATTACCAATTCCTGAGGCAAAATTCACTTTATTTAATAAATGACCGTCGTATATATATATATATATATGCAGACAGAAAGAGAAAGAGAGAGATTCGAATATAAACATTGGTATTTGTTGTTTAATTCAATTTATTTGTGGACCTGAAATATCAGTAATATATATATATATATATATATATATATATATATATATATATATATATATATATAAAGAGGTTTATTGTTCTGTTCTTACTCGCTCACTGTCCGACGATTGCTGATTGCAGGAAACCCAGGGTCACAGACAGTACAATGTAATATATATACAAAACTAAAAGGTTTGCTCTTAACCAGGCAGGTATTATTTTATGAGTATTGGTTTGACTTGGGTTCTTTTTTAATGGCATATTAACTTCCGTAGATTATTTAATGCCAAAGATATCCTTGTAGAAGAGTAAAAGTGATACTATTTAACCCATTGCAAGGAGATTACACCTTTCCCAAGAGTATCAGTGTCGAAGGTCAATGTAACAGGGTGACTGGAATTCGAACTGGCTTACTTCGAAGTCGCAGAACGGAAAACTAGGCCCACTCCCTTTTACAAGTTTACAAGTTTTACTTCTAAAAGAATTAACTTGGCAGCCAAGTAGAATTTATTTTTCAACATAAAAAGACGTCTTCATTTTATTGACTTCATTAGAGAATATCTATCACATAGATTTAAAAATATTCAGGAAAAATTTAAGATTAAAAACTTAACTAATAATCACCTGTTAGGTTACAGATCCACAGATGCAGTTCATATGTTCTTTTTCGAAGTTTCTAACGTTAAAATGCTTCACATTTTTCGTTAGTCAGTATTTTCTGACTTGATGTAGATATTTTCATACGAATTATAATCAGAACATTTCTCTGCATGAAACTGATTTACTTTTATGACAGAAATAATTCATAAAAAAAAGAAATATTCCTAAAAATCACACAACTTTATTATTTACTTTATCAAATTAGTGCGCCAATTAAAAAAAAATGTGAGCATAGAAAGCACTACAATGTGCTTTATTCATTTGGATAAAAAGCTTAACATTTATAGGCCTGAAAGTAATTCGCTTTGGCCAGGTATTTCGGAGGGGCCAAGAATAACTCGTCCTCATCCTCTTCAAAGAGATAAAACCTTTACCAAATAATAAGGGATATCTTCGATATACATTCAACTACATCCTATGTTGAGGCAACAGTTCGGGAACTCTGAGGAGTCTGTAATCACCAATTCGTCTTCGATTGCTCCCAGATCTACTCTGATCCAGAGTGGTACTACCAGTGCGCTTTCAATCAACCAGTAGTAGATAAAAATAATTGAAATGCTATAACAATGTGCAAATCATTCGTATTAAGAATAGTTACTTTAAGATATAATTGCTTACAAAGGATTATTATTGTATACTCGAAACCATATAATTGCTTGCTATTCTTGAAATCATATAATTACTTTCAAATAATTTGTATTAGATAGAAGTACTTAGATTGGAAGTGCTTGTGGTGTGATATGGAGGTGCCCGTGCTGTAATGGATATCGTCGCAAGAAATGGACACGGCGATAAGAGTTCAAATCCTGGACGAGACTGATTGCATTTCACATAGCACTAATACTCTTGGGAAAGGTATGAATCCAATTATTCTCCCTCCAGCTATGGGAAAATAGGACAGACTAGGTTCTTCAGCCTTGGTGAGGCAACTAGTCTAAGAGAAGGAAAACTCTTAATTCAAACCTGCTAAACTCCGCTTAAGAAATTGACCTTGTGTCATATCCTGCCCGAGCGGAGGGGTTGGTAAATATGATTCGATAGAAGTACTTGAAACCATACAACTATGAAAACAAATGATAATTATTATTGAATAGTAATGATTAATTGAAACGATATAATTATGAAGAAATTGTTAGTATCAGATAGGAATACTTAAAACTGTTGGGAGACTAAACAGAGTGGTCCCCTTTGTCTCAGGCTTTGGAGATTTCTTCAACGTCACGAGTCCGGTTTGCTCACGGAAGAGGATGAACTGGGGAATCCAGCCTATTTCACGAACAGGACATAAGAAGAGCAGACGTAGTAGTTCGCTCTTCTTCAGCAGTGAGCACATGGGGCCTCCCTCCTTTATTTTCCAGGCCAGAGAAGAGTAAGTGATTTCCACCGTGTTGCCGTATGGACTTTTCTGTTTGTTAAATAACCCAACAAGATTTAGCATGCAGTTAAACCAACCAACCAACCAACCAACCAAACAAACAAACAATCAATCAATCAACCAAATTTGCGAAGTACTGATCAATGCAGACGTAGTAGAGATTGGTTTTTATTTTATGGGAACGATAAAAAGGAGAAAAAAGTTCGAATACAAATCCTTTAAATATCGATTTGGAGTCATTCGTTTTCTTCGATATTTGAATTTTCTTTCTCCGAAGATATCTGTAAAGAAATAATGAAAAGTTTCAGCTACATTACAAAATAAATGCATCAATACAACTAAAAATGAAAATAAAGAAAAATGACAAACATGACTTTTCGTAGCATTTGGTATTCTCTGAATGAATGATACCTTAAGTAAAAACGAACATAGTTTGGGAAAGACAATCAGTTTAATCAGTGAAAGTTGTTTAATCGAATATTTCCGTCCTCTCAACAATAATTATATTTTTCTGCAAGAGAGAATGGAATCATATACGATCATCGAATTAACATGAAATGAAACAATAATTTTGAGAAAACGACCAATGTAAGAAAGCTTTAAGGTCATTATCAGTTTTTGACAATTTTTAAATCCTTTCTTTGCTTTTTTGAATTACAACGTTTTCAACCCTAATCACTCTCCTATCTGTTAAACCCTAAATAGTGTACAACTAGAATTAAGAAGTAACTTTTTCCGACTAACATGACGAGACACTATTTCATTCGGTCACGAAAGCCAAATAGTTAAGAACAAATTTTATCTACAGTCAAACTACCACTTCTTTATTCCCATTTTTACATGTTATATAGACAACACACAAAAAGATTTATGTTAGCACTGGTCTTAAATTTGTTCAAAATAAAAACTTTCAGTTAACTTTCATGAATTTATATATTTTTTCGATAATCATTCGTAAACGTGGCAGTGAAAGATTCATGAATCTTGTACCAATTAAAAAATATACGTTTTAAAGATTTGAATCTGAATAATTAAACAAAACAAAAAAAATGCCATATTTTGCTGATTTTTTAAAGTAAGATAAATGACATAAAACTAACATTATCTGTATTGAACGAAAAAACTATCTCATCAAAATTGGTTCAAACTTGGATCCAAAGGATGCAAGTATTTCCCGGTATTGATGAGGCTAGCATAGTGATGCATACAGAGAAGAAATGAGGCCTTCTGCACAAAGAAGTGACGAAACGTCAAATCTTTGCCATCGCTAAACAGAGAAAAAAATCATACCACAATGATATCCATCAGTGGGATCTGATCGTTTTCCTGGCCCAGATTCCTTTTTAACAACTCTGTTATATCGAGTTCCATAACAATGTAACCTAGAACTATAGATATTTACTAAAGCTTGCCATGATTGCCACGAGTTTGAAAAATTGTTTTGTGTCAATAGGAAAACAGGCTTATCTGTCAGTCTTGAAAATGAGCATTACAGCATTTGCTTTTTTTATGTACTTAAACACCGTCAATAGGAAATTTGCTGACGTTAAAGCCTACGATAATGAGCTCAATTTTCTCAATCTCTAGTATAATCTCAGGTAAGGTTTATAGAGAGGAGAAAGGTACTATACATAAAATTACTTTTCGACAAATGCAAGATTAATCGCAGAAAAGCGGTATTAAACTCTAGTTTAAAAGAGGTTATATTTAATCTGAATTGGATGTAATTTGCCTAAACTTTTCTAGATGAAAAAAAGAAGGACACAAGACCCACAGAGATTTTGAATTAAGTCCACGTTGACATGAAGATTCATTCATGAAACAGCCAGTGGGAAACAAAGTCACAGCCTATAGTATCCGATAAGTAGGCATTAACTATCGCTTTTCAGCAGATATTCTTTTTACTTTCTTGTGCGTATTTCTAAGGTTTGAATTGTATATCTATAAATAATTCTCTCAGAATCTAAAATGCAATTTTATACCATACATCGATAAATAGAAAGTTTGCTTTGAAAACAGAATCCAATCCTCCTAGAGCCACTGGCGTTACTTACTGTAAGAAAAGTCCAGATGCGATGTTGATTGTAAATTAAATGCATCTCAAACTAAACCGAATGAAGCTATAGAGAAAAAAAAAATCAAAGAACCTACAGTTAATTACTCATCTACCATGTTACTGTAAGTTAAGGATAGGGAAAAAAGAACCTTATATAAAGAGCAAAGAATGAAGTGTAAATGAAACATGAGGAAAGCAAAGGAAAAAAGAGAAAGGGGTTTAATGATTAGACGTAGGACAATTACATAAGATGAAGAATACTGTAGAAATGGAAAATGATCAGACAAAAACAGAGGTGAGAAGAAGAAGAGAAGAAAAAGCAGAAAGATAATAGGCACAGAAAATGATGTCAAGGAAAGAAAAAACAGATTAAATGAAGAGGGAAAGAATAGAAAAAGAAAATAGGACTAAAATTCATTTAAAAAAGCAAAAATAGATAAAAGAGTTTAAGAGACGATATCGAATAAAAGTAAAATAAAAGGCTTGCAGAATAGATCGTGAGAAGGGAATGAAACAACTAATCAGGACGTACGGAAAGTAAATAAAGGATACAGAAAAAGGAGACAAAAAAAAAAAAATAATAGTAGTAGTAGTAGTAGTAGTAGTGGTCGGTTATAAAGAAGAAGCTACATGTAATCATGGTGTGATGGTGATAAAGTGAATGGGAGTAGAAAAAAATTTGTGGGAATGAAAAGAATGACGGTTGGGATAAGAAATGCGTCAGGTAGATCTGAAGGCATCGAAGAATCGTGGGAAATCTCTTTCGTGCATGAAGTAAAAAGGAATAAAAAAAGAAGGCAAAAGAAAGAAAAACAGCATGAAAGAACAAATTAGAGCAGCAAAAGAAAAAAAAAAAAAAAAGCGAAAAAAATTAGCTAACTGCAATGAAAAAATAAATGGGGACGAAAAAACTGGAACTGAGGAAATAGCTCATGCGGATACGGAAATGGAATTCTGGGAATGCCCATTTAAAAGGGAAAGTCGACCTTGTTGCATAAACAGGCAGCTATATTTTGGGTGGAGACGAAGGACTTCAGGCATCATTAAAAATCACACAGACTATATACAATCGCATAAAGATATGAGCTTGAGGGCGTAGTTTGATATAGTAATATATATGCATTCGTATGTATGTGTGACCATACCAATTTCTTACACTAAATGTAAAAATATGGTTACAGACATTTTCAACCTAGACAGTGGCCAGCATACATATCAATATGAAGATCTGTTTGCTTTGGTGCGAACAAATTGATATTTTTTTATTCAAATCTACTCCTAAAAGTTATCATTATATTATATTGTAAGCCTTATAACATATATGTATACCCATAAATACTAATAAGCTTTAATTTAGTTTAGAAGAAAACTAAATAGCGAAAATCAGAAATCGTAAAATTGTGCTCCCTTTCTTTTAAGTGAAAGATTAAAAATCACCCATCGAAATCCTGGCTTTTATTTGGACTCGAATACAAACTACCGATGTTAAAGGGAAATAAACAATAACCTACTAATCTAATCAATATCCCTATATATAGCAGAATTTACATTTACAAGTATACACAACCTTCAGATAGAATGCAAAGCCATGATGTTGATCAAGCCAATTAACGTTTTTCAAGATAGAACATTGCTCTCTTTCAATATACTAACTGACCCAGTAAAAATTCTATGGTTTAATGAGACATCATGGCCAAAGATATGTATGTCATTTTGATTGTTTTACAACATAGAGTCAGATTATATATACTATACAATATTTATATGCATATATGCAATGCATTAAAAATAAAAATGAATGAATTAAACAAATGAAACTACAAAAAATAATATTTTACACATTTATAACATCATGATGGTATTTTTCGTAAAAGTAACTTTTCTTTTGCAGATTTGGTTTCCTTCATTGTTGTTATGCACAAATTTTATCTTAACATTGTGATGCACTCGGCTTTCATGAAAATATTGGAAAAATTACTAGTTATAATTGATCAAATCATTTTTTTTTTTCATTTAACTTGGCATCTTTTCAAAAAAAATATATGCAGTTGCTATTTTACTCTTTTCGGAAACAAATCAATAAAATACACCGAGGAAATGCTACACTACCCCGAGAGTTAGGAAGGTAAAGTCTCACAGAGTATTGGCCATTGGTTGAGGAAAATCGTAAGATCTTTCTTTCCTCTCTTTCTTTTTTCTTTTATTCTATCCTCCTTCCATTAGTTTTTTTTTTTTTGCTTACTGATTGATTCCCAAAGACATGTACGACATGAGGAGTATCAAGCCTTACTCTGTCAGGCTAACCCAACACAGGTTGATAGGGGAGTTGAGTTCAAAGTAGTTCCTTCTCCTAGACTGGTTGACTGACAAGTGTGTTCAGTCTACCTTACTATTTCCTCATAGACTGGAAGTGAAGAAAGAGAGATGAAATGGATCTATGCATTTTCTGAGGGGCATTAGCAGGAAGTAAAACACAGTTTCATCTGGCATTTGAATTCGGTTGGCCGTTTTAATTTTCCTCGATGATAAACGATACACCATTCACACCTCCATGTCTTAGTCGGGAGTTGTCAAAGTAAGTATTTAGAATGGGGGAAGTTGAGGCTTTCTTTTTTAATGAAAGTTCTACCATCTTACAAACCTCGCACACTTAAATAGGCATATTTTACGGCCAGGAAAACTTTTCATAAAGATTCACTTTTCGTTTTTCTGTTAGGACACACTCAGGAACACTTTATAATCTGATCTAGTTGACAAAACTTCGACACCTAACCTATAGATATAATTGACAGGAAAACACTCAATCGAATAAGACCACTAAGGGATTCCATGCAATCTCAGTATGAGATTAAACAGCATCTGGTAATTTCTAATAATGAATAACTAAATGGCAAAAGAAATAAATAATAAGTAAATTCTTAAAAAGAAACGATTATAATACGACTAATTGATAACTGGTAGAAATTACTTGTATTTGAATGGAATTTTACAATAAATGGCTGAAATCGACGATTTCACTGTAAATATTAAACGGCTGATATTTTGTGAACAAAGAATAACATAGACGGAGAAAATAGTCGGTCTAATACAAAATAAATTACAGTAAAACTTACTTAACAAAATTCAGAAAAGACTTGTTTATTTCTAATGAGGAAAATTGTTTTGAAATCTTCCTTTTTGCTTGGTCCTGAACGTCTAGTAGTTACGTCAGCCACCAGATTAACTTCTTCATGTGTTTATCAAATGGCCCAAAAATAATCGCAATGAGTATAAAGGAAGCAAAACCCGGCATAACAAGTGATTTTCCTTATTAGAATATCTATTTTACATAATATTTACATTAGACTTGCAGTGATAGTTCTAAAGAAATAAAAAAAATTATTTTATAAGTTCCTAGTCGTGGCAGAGTTAACTTTCCTTTTATCTTACGATTTCATGAACCTGACTTAGACGTGCTTGTATAGATTTCTATTTTTCATAGCAAGTATATCTTTCACTGCTTGGAGCCTGAGGTATCTGCGTTCTTACACTGGGTTTGAACTCCACCGAAAAGCCAGAATTCTCATCTTTTTCAATGTCTACATTGAAAAAGATGAGAATTCTGGTCTTCTATGTGGACTGGGGTCCACATAGAAGACTCTGAAAATACAACTCTTGTATCTGAAAAATCTAGTGCGAGATGAATTTAAGTCGAGTAAATAGCATAGTTTTTTCCCCCATATGTCAATGTCTTTTTGTGCATTGGTTTGGTTGGGTTGGGTTTTATGGCATATTTGGTTATTTAAGGCCAAATCCTGTTAATAAAGGTATATCAAATATATGATTTGTAAACACATTTTGTCACTAAAATTCTTAAACGAGCCTGAGTTCTTTTTTGCACACAGTTTAACAGTTTTAAGTATTGCTAGATAAGTCACAATTTAACATCAGTTATTTGTTTGCACACAGTTTGTTCTATTTGACCTATAGATATGACCCTATCTGGTGCTAGCACTCAGGTCAGAGTAGACCTGGGAGCAATGGCAATGAAGGGTCCTCCTTATTCCCCAAAGTTCCAAGTCTGGAGCCTCATTATCAAATGGTTTAATGTCATATACCAGGACACCCGTTGGGAGCGGATCTTACTCCTCAGCAGAGATGCAGTTGAAGTATTTTAAAGCTCCAGCCGACTAGCCTGGAGGTGTGCATTGGATGACATAAGTTGAAATAAATAGCAGAGTGGTGCCTTGCTCGAGGATAATGGATAACAATCTTACAAGTCGATTCTTACTATGTGTTTCCTAGTAAGACTGTGCACTTGACAACGATTAGCTTAGGAAATAAGTGAACGGATCTGTAAACAGACTCAAACCAGGGTGACAACGAAAGGAGATATACGAATTCTTTTTTCGTCAGATGGATATCTGTTTGGGTAAGGCAACTTCCAAATGACCAATGAACCGGAAGTTAAATATATCGAGCAGTAAAAATGATAGGCACTCTTTGCAAGCTAAACCGATTATGGCAGCTAAAGATGCTATTATAGAAGCGATGATTTCAAAAGGTAAGTGGTAAAAACGAAAGTAAGAACCAGTGAGAAAGGAAAGGAAATGACTATTGGCAGAAAGAAGTTTCATTTGTAGACAAGTTGCGTAGTGAAATAAATATGATTGACATGCGTTGCAGTTTTAAATCAAAATTATTATTATTATTATTATTATTATTATTATTATTATTATTACTATTTATTGTATTCGTCTTCTCAAAATCATTATTATTATTATTATTATTATTATTCGAAACCTTACCGAAAGTTGGAGGTAAGCGTCAGCAAAAATTCACACATTGTCTGACAGCAGATTATGAAATCACAAATATATAGGTAGGAACAAAATAAAATAGATATAAACCAACTACGTTATATGATTAACTGTAAAACAATAATAGAAATAAATAACTAGAACATTAAAGTGGAGTAGGTTTTACCCATACAATAATCTGCTACCTACAGTGAGTAATAAGACGATTTTCTTGAGCAAAGCTACCAGGTGTTGTACCCTTAATCGTCTTTAAAATCACAATTCAAAAATATTCACTTTTACAACAGACACCTGAAAGAAATAACCAACTATCTCAATTACCAATCAAGCCCCAGAAATATATATAACCAACCTCAAACACTTTGGCTTATGATGAAGTGACGCTGAAATTGTTAAAGATAAGTAATGAACATGCTCCGTACTTAGATAGGAGAATATTTAGAAATAAATGAGTGAATATTTCGGGATATTCAGGAACAGAAAACAATAATAATCAATCTGAAAGTCTCAAACATAGATAGATTGATAGATAGATACTAACCGGTAAAAGTGACATATAAAATGACAGACGAATGCAATAGATAAAAGAAATGCTGTGTCATTTACCAAGAAAATAGTCAAAATAGACTTCTCTTTTGAGAGAATGAAGATTATTACAAGTTAAATTTTTTTTTTTTTTTTTCAAAGTAGATTCTGGTCGAAAAATTGGGTTGTGATGGGGATAGTGAACCGTTACAAGTGAAGATTCTTCTTGTAGCAATGAAAGACGTTATCTTGTTTCAAGCTGCAAAAGATTTTATTTAACGTTCTCATCAACGATATTAGACTTTTTATTCAATAAACAAACCCAGGAGGTTTGTATCAAGCGAGAAACGACAATCTTCTTAAGAAAAGCCTACCACACATGGAAGAAAAACCTTTATGATAATCCTTGACATTGTAAGTTGGGTTATGTGGTAGCTTATTGGACTAAAGATTAATGTTAAAAAATTTAAAAATATGTGAGGAAAGAAGATGAAAAGAATAAAAAAGGAAATAATGGAAGAGAAGATAAGTATTTGGGGAAAAATGATGTGAGACATATATGATTGAAGGGAATAAAAAAATGATCAAAGTAAAAAGAGTAAAAAAGAAAAAGAAAGAATAATGAATATAAACACGTGTGTAAGTTAGCAGAGGTACTTACTACACTCATGTACATGAATGTGTTTGCACTAGATGAAGTTCTCTATGTTAATGTGTGCATTCTTTCAATTTACATATATGTGCATTTGGAAAACAATGCACTACATCTGTGTTTTGTATACGCACGTTTTTATTCCGAACAAACAAAGGACAATATAGGTATACAGAGGAAATAAAACGAGAGAGAGAGAGAGAGAGAGAGAGAGAGAGAGAGAGAGAGAGAGAGAGAGAGAGAGGGTGGATGGTGGGGGTACTCACCCAGGCGAAGAAAAAGTGACAATAGATAAAAATAATTGAGAAATAAATAAGATGTCCCTGACATGCATTCAGTCGTACACAAACATGCTCACAAACAGATATTGTAAATTTTCGATTAATAAAACTAATTCAAGGCATCTAACGTCTTTTAAAGACTGAGTACGAATATAATCTCTCAGTATATTTCTCAAGTATATTTCCTTTCTAAAAATCCTCTGAGTATAAAAGAGCTTTTGCTAAAAGTATCTCTGAATATTATAACTACTAAATTCTAACTGAATTTTGGTAAAAACTATCAAAGCAGAGGATTTCGTTTTATCTTCATAAGATTTAACGCTTAATACATTTTCATCTAATGCTTTGTAAATTTATCCACGATTTAATGGTGACAGTTTGATTATTTTGTTTATTTATTTATCATTCCTATACTGTCACTCTCGTATAAATATACAATGAAATTCATTTCTGATTATGATATAGGAGAGATTTTCATAAACACCGTAATATTAACAACCATAACTAATCAAACATTGATTGTTTACAATCAGTTTCAAGAGTTTTCTATGAATTTATCAATTATCCTATTATTTATTGTGTCTGTCTCCATGTTATAAAATAATGTGGGATACAAACGAATATATTTTTAAACAATAAATATTAAGTTTAATCTTATAAAGACTTGAAATATAAAAGACTAAGGATGAACTGAGAAAAGAAACATATTTTTAGCGAATTGTAGAGTTGGCCAAATTTTGCTAGACTGTTAGCGAACTTTTTAAAATCTTGAATTAATGAATATAGATAAAACAAAACAAAACAAAACAAAAAAAAACAATCCTTTTATTTCATTAATGTCTTAAATTTTGATACAACAATAATGATGAGTTCAGAAACTAGACATACCAGATAAGTCTCTCTCTCTCTCTCTCTCTCTCTCTCTCTCTCTCTCTCTCTCTCTCTCTCTCTATTTATCTATCTATCTATCTAAGCAGCAGGGCTTGATGAAATAACCCCAGAAGTATGGACAACCAGGGAATTCGACAACATACAGCTCCAACACTGTAATTCCGTATATAATTAAAACACAATAGATAGATGGACAAAGGGATGCATCCTCCCCTTGGATTTGCCAAGAACTACCGAGGTATAACCCTTATATCAAACGCGGCTAAGATATACAATGCTCAACTACGCAACCGCATAGAACCCAAAATTGAGAACATACTTAGGAAGAACCAAAATGGCTTCCGGAGAAATCGATCCACATCTCAAATTTTGACTATCCGTCGAATTCTTGAAGGTGTAAGTGCAAAAAAACTAGGGACAACAATATCATTTGTCGACTTCTCCAAGGCCTTTAACTCCATACACATAGGAAAGATGGAGCAAATACTACTCGTCTACGGCCTACCCAAAGAAACTATAATAATGCTATATAGAAACACGAAAGTAAAAGTCCCCTCCCTGGATGGAGACAGACTACTTCGACATTGTAGCAAGTAAGCTGCAAGGAGACACATTAGCCCTGTACCTCTTTATGATCTGTCTGGACTACGTGCTTAAAACATGTATGGATAAAATGAAAGACAACAGTTTCAAGCTGACAAAGGAAAGAAGCAGAAAATACCCTGCACAAACAAATACGGATGCTGACTGCGCCGATGACATAGCACTGCTGGCAAATACACCAGCCCAAGCCGAAACCCTGCTACATAGTTTGGAACGAGCAGCAGCTAGCATAGGCCACCACGTCAACGCACACAAGACTGAATACATGTGCTTTAATCAAAGAGGCGACATCTCCACACTTAACGGTATTTTTCTGAAACAAGTTGACAAGTTCATTTACCTAGGAAGCAGTGTCTCATCAATTGAGACAGATATCAACACGCGACTAGCAAAGGTATGGATAGTTATCGATAGACTATCGGTCATATGGAAGTCAGAGCTGACCGATAAAATAAAATGCACTTTTTTTTCCAGTAGTCGTATTGATACTGCTATATGGATGTACTACATGGACGCTAACTAAACGTATGGAGAAAAACCTTTACGGCAATTACACAAGAATGCTGGAGGCAGCATTCCACAAAATAGCATCTGTACGGCCACTTACCACCCATTACGAAAACTATCCAAGTTAGGCGAACCAGACATGCAGGACACTGCTGCCGAAGAAGGGGCGAGCTCATAAGGTATGTACTCCAGTGTACCCCTTCACATGGACGAGCAAAGGCAGGACGACCAGCTAGAACCTATATACAACAGCCCTGTGTCGATACAGGATGTAACCTTGAAGACCTTCAGGGAGCGATGGACGATAGAGAAAGGAGGCGGGAAAGGGTCAGGGAGATCCGCACTGGCGGCACGACATGATGATGATGATGATGCAAATATGAAAAAAACACTTGGACTTCTGTGGATGATTTTATTCATAGCTTCAATAATTTGCAAACGTTAAACGTTTCAATTTTTAAATCTTCATCAGAGTGTATGAATTTTAAAATGAAACGAAAAGATAAGAGTTTTAAAATATTCTATTTCTGTTGGTGACGTTCAAGTCAACGAAAAATTATTTTTAAAATGTAACATATTTCCTTAAAAAATTCAAATCACATCTATCTATCTATCTATCTATCTATGTCAATATATTTAGGTTATTTTGTTCATATCAACCAATCTTAAACATTACGTAACACATTCATTCATCTTCGTAAATGTCACTCGCTTTTTTTTTCTATCTCTTTTAGTTTGTTTGAACCAACTATGTGTTTATTTATATGAGTATTTATAAAAGATGTAACTGAATTATAAGAGATTTTGTAACTTTTCAGCAATAATCTGACCAAATAACGAAACAAAGAGAAAAACTCGAGTTTCTGTTTGATGATATGGTTTTAAATGATACTAGATTAAACAATATTCCGGCGTCTTTTATTATTCAAATAAACTAAAATTTTGGAATTTTTGAAATTAAAGTTGTGATTAGTTTCTCATTTATGTCAGAGCAAATTGTTATTTATGTTTCCTTTTTCAAATCACTAACGTGCCCATAAATTTTTGTATGACTATGAGAAGTTATTTAAAATAACTTGGTTTTGTATGACCATGAGAAGTTATTTAAAATTACTTGGGTTCATCCCTTATATATATATATATATATATATATATATATATATAGAGAGAGAGAGAGAGAGAGAGAGAGACTTATCTGGTATGTCTAGTGTATTTGACTAACATAAAAAAATGAATAATGGACTCACATTTAAAAAATAAGACGAAAATTGAGAGGATTAGGTAGTTATTACATTTATTTGAAAAAATCTAAATATCTTGCTGAAAGAAAGGAGAGAGATACAGAGAGATAAGAAAAAGGGAGCTTGTCAAGCAAAACAAAACGAAAAAGTGACAAATTAAAGGGAGATAAAAAAAAAAGAGAAAAAAAAACGAAAAGTTGTCAGCAGAGAAAACGGATCAACATACCGAACGCTATGACATAAAAGAGGAAAAATAATCGGTGAAGTATGCATGACTGGACAATTCCTCCCAAACTTAACCGAGAAGTTTTTTGTTCTGTTTTTTCTTCAATGAAGGTTAAGGTTAGTCAAGAAGGAAAGTCTTTGGTAATAAAAAGTAAAAATAAAATAAAATAAAATAAAAAAAGAAGTAAAGAAACAAAAAGGGAAAAATGTAGCTTTCAGTCTTTGAAATGTTTCCTTTTTACAGAAACCGTCAGAAGCCAGTCAAAGATTCCAAAGAAGAATAGAAAATCGAAACTTGAAGCCGAAAATTTCTTAAGTTTTCTAAGTCCTAGTTTATTTCATGTACGTTGAAACCATATCTGAGAAAACAGGCTTTAAAATCTGTTGCCACAAATAGCTTCAGAATGGACGTAATAATTCAACAGAGAGTAGGAAGAGGGTTAACAGCATCTACAGGGAAAAGTGATATCACAATATGTAGCAGATTGCTTTCCTTGAGAGCAGTTTAAAACCTAATTATTCATTTTGAATATTTTCATTGTTATACATTATTTACTGTAATAAACTGGTTATCAAGTTTCATGAACTGATCAAGCAAATAGTACATTGGCGAAGAGCAGTTAAACAGATAGACTTAATAAGAAGTTTCACAACGATTTGCTAATTCCAAGTAATCTTGTCGATAGTCATTTAAATGATATCATTCGATTTCTTAGCGTTAGTTCGGAACTATATATATATATATATATATATATCAAATAACTTACTGAATAATAGCACTTACGGTAAAGGAAAAAACGTCAGTAATTCGAAGATAAAAATATACAACGAATCACTGTCAAGGGGAAAAAATATATATATTGGAAAAAAAAAAGGAAAGGCCAACCTTGTCACACCAATTGAAAAAAAAATCAGCAGATACTCAATCGATTGGTCAAAAGAAAAAAAACACCGAAAATTGCTGCTAAGCTACAAGTACAGAAAGTGCTCAATACTAAGTAGTGCAAAATAGTGACAAAATTATTTAATGAGTCAGGAACTAACCTACAGTTTTGCCTAAGCGGCTCATCAGGGTACCTAATCCTGACTAACAAAGCATGGAGAAAACCCTGATGAGCCGATTAGGCAAAACTTTAGTAGGTTAGTTCCTGACTCACGAAATAATTTTTGTAACTATATATATATGTATATATATATATGCTCACAATGGACTCTTCTGTATATCTCGAAGCATGTGGGCCAAAAATCCAGTTAAAGACGTGAACCATTGGTCAACCTATATATGATTTTTTATAGAAGGGAAAGCCAGTGTAGAACCAGCCAAGGTTTTGGATGAGCTGATAACTGAAGAAGGATGTACGAATTTTCCACAGACGTTCCCTAACAATAATCCCCAGGTTTTCAATTCAGAGTTTAACCTTTTCTTACAAACATCACTCTACCAGAGAGCCTAGTTTGGCCGACTATTTTACCGATAGTTTGCTTGGAGAGTATCTCGTCAAGGATTTGAACTCAGCTCGTCGAGTTCATTTCCATACGATGATATCTGTTACGCCACATGAATATCAATATATATATATATATATATATATATATATATATATATATATGCACATAAAATATAACTAGTATGAGATAAAGTTGCAGTATTTTTCGTGATTCTTTTACAAGATTTTGATTGATATGTTCTTCAGCTTTTCTCAACTGTATTTACGATCAGTAGGCTTTCAATGTTGCAGATTACTTATTTATGTTATAAGTTCTCAATAGTCCACAAATATAAGCGTCAGTATCATTGAAGAAAATCTCACAAAAAGACAAGAAAAAAAAAGAAAAACAAAATAAAACAAAATATATATGAAGTTCGTGAAGCACTCCGAATAATATACTAAGTTTAAAAGAAAAATGAGATCATAGCAATAACTATATAACTCTTCAGTCGATATGTGGATGGAAGGAAAACTCAATGGCCGAAATGCAATGATCGAAATAACATAGGATAGTTGGTTGATTGGGTTTATGCCATATCAGCCTTTGTAAGTTATTTAATGCCAGGTCCTGTTTATACGTATATAGATATGTGATTTGTGAACGAATAGTTTGTGGTTAGCCGATGAGTTTTTACGGCACGTTAGCTCGCCTGGTCCTAATAACATAGTAGCATTGTGTTAGAAAAGTATCCATCATATTCTTTAGTACAACCTTGTCTCTCTCAAGAAGGACAGAAAGTTATCCTTGAAGAATCGCTTTCTAATGAGAGCGAAATCTCTACATTCTATGAGAACGTCTATAAGGTGCAAGGCATTTAACATGTCAAACTCTAAGGAGGTTGTTCTCGTTTGACCAATACGCAATCGGGATATAATTTGTTCTCCTCTGTTTCTGAAAGCTGGTTTCCATTCTCCCAAAGTGGACTAGATCTGTAAGAGTTTGTTGTCGATGTTATTATTCCAGCGTTGTTGCCATTTTGTTTGAAGGAATTTATTGATTTTGGGCTTCGAGTCAGTATATGGAATCCCGAATTTGTTGGGGGTTAGATCTAAGGCCGATTTGGCTGCCGAGTTCGCTTTTTCATTTCCTTTCACTCCATTGTGGCTTGGGATCCAGCATATAAGGGTTTCTTTACCATTTGGCATTGAGTCTAGTCAACTCAGCAGTTCAATGATTATTTGGTTCTCAAGTTTCTAATTACTTAATGATAGTAAGACAGAGAGCGAGTCTGAGAATATGATAAATTTCTTGTGTTTGCTCGATGAGATGATGTCGAGTACTAGATCTTTGGCAAGGACTTCTGCTGAGAAGATGGAGATTTTCGTTGAAAAAGCTTTCTTAGTAATTGTTTTATTTAGAACAGCTGCGCACGCTGTTTTGTCATTGTCGTTGGAGCCGTCCGTGAAAACATATAGGTAGTCGGGGAAACAGATCCGAATAATTCGTGAGTATTATAAAATACTTAATCTGAGAACTTCATACAGAATGAAGAATGAAGTCCATGAAAAAATACGCACAATAAGTGAGAATGTTACATTAATTCTTGCAGACGAAATCGAGATGTGGAATGAGGAGAGATAATTGGAAGAAAAATAACTTTAAAATAGGATGATATAAAAGAAATAGATAAAAAGGAACGACTGAAAAATCCAAATATCAAGTCAAAATTCGAATTGGTATAATCATGATAAAATAAATATTGAAGAAACTTGCGAAAACAGTTTTAAAGTCGAGGCTGAACGTGAAAGTCGGAAGGGATCCAAGGTAGTTAAACAAAGGTGTACTCCCTTGAGAAATATAACGACAGCAGGTAGATGGGGCGCTGGCTGACTCACGACGAAAGAATAAAGTTTGATGAAATTAAATGAGCTAGGATGGGGGATGGGATTACTGAACGTGACAGACACTCCTAGATCTCGAAAAATGTATTGAAGTACGTGTCCTAGGCACATGCGAATGTAGAAGAAAATTGAGACTACCTATTAAGAAACGAGAAACTAAATATGTGATGTAAGATACATAATAATTATTGTTAAACTATCTCGCGGAAATAACAACTCGTTTAAGTGAGGATATCTATCTATCTATCCATCTATCTATCTATCTGCATTTGTGTATGCATGCGTGTGCGTGTATGTGTGTATATGTATACATAGTCTTTCCTTGGTATCTGCGAAGTGTTGGTTCCAGAACCTCCTCTCGTGGATACAAAAATCCGATGATTTTAAAGTCCCTAATATAAATGATCTAGTATTGAGAATATCATTCTTCAGTATATTTTAAATAATCTCTAGGTTAATAGTAATGTCTAATACAATATAAATGCTATATTTTAAGCAATAATAAACATTTTCAATTGGAAATACGATATTTTATGTAGATATCTATAAAACTAAGCTAGATTAATTCAGAACATCTATCTTGGATTACCAACTAAGAATCAAACTAATTAAACTTAGGGGACGAATTTCTAACTATCAAGTGCGCTAGCGATTGGCAAATATTTTCAAATTCTAGCTTTGTCTATTACGTAGTTGTAATCCTGTAGAATCCCGCGAGAATCGAACTTACTGGCAATATTAGTTTGCAAATGACCACTTCACCTCTCTGGGTTGGGAAATTGAGTTTATGTATGTCGTCTATAGTTTTCGTCAGTTTTTCCATGAAGAATTAGTTTCTCCACTGTTAACAGTGAAAAATATTCACTTAATTACATGTTAATTAATTCTATTTTAATATTTAGAACTTGCTTCTGACGTGATAAAAAGTGACTTCATTTGAACAACAATTGTAAGATATTTAGATGGGGTGCGATATCGATGAGAAAACTGTTCAACATTAGCTCAGAGTAAAAGATAGAACACAATATTAGAAACTACGCTTTATCCACCTATGAAGTAGCCATCGCAGAAGAATGAATGGCTCACAAGATTTACCATAAGATAAATTATGGAGCATCCACTGAAGACTGTACTTACTCTACAAGTGAACAGTTAGCTTGATTGGTTTGATTATCATTGATATAAATCAGACATTCCTCATGCAGTCAGTGAAGTGTTTTCCGAAGAAACAATGTAAGCAATGCTTACCCTGTAAAAATCATTTAGAAAAAAATTTGAAATATATTTATTTATTAAGTTTAATATATCATTTATTTCACTCGTATCGGTGAATAGTTTAAGGAGACTCGATGAATTTAAACCCATTGCAATGTAATCATGGAACTTCGCCTTTGAAAACATATACCTTTGATACGCAAAATTCAATTTCACAACAAAATAATTTAATGCTACCGGACGAAGTATAGAGTAAATTTGTTTGGTTTCTTTGTTTAACGGCATATCAACCTTCGTGGGTTAGTTAATACCAAAGCCATCCTTGTAAAAGAACAACAGTGATACTATCTAACCCATAACTGGAAGGATAAATGGGTTCAAACCTTTCTTATGATATTAGTTCGAAAATGAATATAATAGCGTAACTGGAGCTCGAACTTCCTTACATCGAGGGCGCAGTCCAGCCATAATACCACGGGGACACCCTCAGTAAATTTAGTTCAGGATTTGAGTCAATAAGTACGCAAAGCTTTCAGTTTTTGTTGATTTGCAAAAGAGAAAGTGGGCCAATACGCATAGCATTTTTCAATATTTTTTTTAATTTGAATTTCTGACTTATTATCATAATTATTAAAAGTTGGCATTAACATAAATGATTCTATAAGGCAAATAGAAATAGATATAATTCAAAATATAAGCATTTTCGTATCAGTTAAGTTTTGAAAGTTACCCTCGGAAGTTAATAATTTTAAGTACAAACACTTCCTATTCATGTTGAATTAATAAAAGCTATTCATTTTCATCGAAGACCATAACAATATTATTTGCTTACCGCAGCATATTTTTAGAACAAACCTCTGCTTATTGCTATGTGAGGATTTCACATTTGAAACATTCCTAAGCATGATTTGTTATTTCAGTAAAATAATTCAATTTTGTGTGTGTGTGTGTGTGTGAGAGAGAGAGAGAGAGAGAGAGGGAGAGAGAGTCTTTTTCTTTTTAATGGCTGTCCATCGAAGCCTGAAGTTGGAGTTTCTTTTTCTGTTACCAACAACATATACTAATTGTTCCAAATTTCTTAGAAAGGAGATAAGTGTCGCTTAAGTAATTTCTTTGGTTTAAGTACGTCATGATGAAATGGGGAGGGAAACATTTCCTGTATTCTGGAATCTGAGTATCCAATCAGCAATGCTTGTTTGTGATTTTGTAAATGTAAATATATCAAAGGAAAATTAAACATAATTATAAAGAGATGTATAAGAGATTTCACTTATTCTGATGCTGACATAACTCATAAAAAATCCATTGGAGGATCGAATTCACTAGTATAATCTTGGAGAGCTAACATGATTAAAATTATTCTATTGCATGTCTACTTAGTGATTAATAAACTATCTTCCTCCACAAATTATTTACTTCAAAAAAGTATTATTTGATGACAGAAAGCTATGTATATGCAAGATGTATATTTGCTTCATTCAGTATACGAAAATACAATTTCTTGCTCTTGTTTAAGTGGCTGTCTGTGAGTTGGTAATACATACGGGTACAAACGTAAGAGATGGAATATTCTAAAACTTTGTTAAAATATGTCTAATAATATGCACTCCAGAAATGAATCTTTTTTTTTTTGCGAGGTGTAAACTTTCTATAGCCGAAAATAAATATTTATAACATAGTTATCTGAGCTTTGCAAGTATCAAATGACAAATATTAGCAATTGCCATTCTAGTCTCAGGTTAATGGAAAATGACGTTCTAAGACGGCGCATCTTTTCTTCTGATATGCGAATTCATCTAATTATGAACCAACTTTTGTATTCGACAAAAAGCTTGTAAAATTCCCTTTGATAGTATTTTGCAAGGCACTTTTACCAGATAAGGACCTACCTTGTCTGCTAGGGCTGTAGAATACGGTGTCTGCACCTTTTCATAGGGGTAAGACCCCCGAACAATGCCACTTGCCGTGGATGGTGACTGGTAATGCTTAAGGAGTAGATGCTGGTGACTGAGTTGTTTAAAATCCGGCAACCAAAGAGGTTACATGACCAGCAACACTCCACTTTGGCCCTTATCGAGCTAGAGGAGCTGTCGAAGATGCCCGATCCGATCAATCAGTAGGTCAAGTCAAACCCTAGCATCTATACCCAAACCTATTTTATCTTAAAAGTGTTTTTTTAATCACAACTACTCATACAATCATTTCTAAAGCTATCAGTAAACAGCTCGGATTGGAAATAAAGAATAAGTTCTCGGTGAAACTCGAATTGCAGTCGTTTTATCATGTCGCACTGTTAAAGTTGCTTTATTACTTGAACTAAAAGAGCCAAAAGCAAGCAGGAGATATCTAACCTGAGTTATTATTCATTTTTGATGTGATCACTCATTGCTTTACTTAAAATTTGTTTTTCCGTACACTGTAGGCCCTAGTAGTTGGAATAATATATAGATTTCTTTTATAAAATAAATTATTATTAACTCTTCTTAATCCTTGACAAGCAGTTATTTCATCTTAATTTTTGTTGCTTTTCAGTAGAATATATTGCTTTTTCTTCGGTCCATAAATCTATAGAAAAAATTAAAACCTTTTCGTTCTTTTCACAAATAAAGTCCATATGTTTGACAAATGATCCAACATAAAGGACTGAGTGTTAGATTTTTTATATAGGCATATATTTTACCTTAAGTTCAAAGTAGTCAAATATATTGTATGAGTGGTTCAAACCTTCATACTGTAGAAGCATGCTGATATTTAATGTATAACTAGGAGAAATATGATGACACTACTTTCTTTACTTTATGCTCGTAACATCTCTCGGCGTTGTAAAGATATCATAATTTTGTATTGTTGTGTCCAAATAAATTATCCCAATTATTGCTTGGCTTTTATACATATTTCTCTACATGTTTGATTTAATATTTATTCTGACAAATAAATGCCATTGAATATATATGTAACTTTGATGGTTTGGTTTGGTTTGGTTTCTTTGTTTAATGGCATATCAACCTTTGTAGGTTATTTAATGCCAAAGTCATTCTCCTAGAAGAACAGTTGTGGTACTATTTAACCCATAGCTGGGAGGATAAGGGGGTTCATACCTTTCCCAAGGGTATTTGCCCGAAAGTAAACGTAATAGCGCGACTGGAGTACGAACTTGCGTACTACGATTCCGTAGTCCATCGCTTTAACCATTACACAATGAGGACACCCACACGTAACTTTGACTTTAAATTCATATTCGTGGTTACTTTTGTTTAAGAAAGTTATTTTATTCCATTATGTCCGAGTATGAGGGGAAATCGATGTTCTAAGTACGTAGTCTAGACAAATGATAAAGAGATACGGAGCCAGCGTGTCCCCTTGTAGTACTCCTGCTACAATGTCGAAGTATTCTGTGTCTCCATCTGGTGATCGTACTTTTACTTTAGTGTTTCTATAGAGAATCGTTATTGCCGCTACGGTTTCTTTAGGTATGCCGTACGCTAGTAGGATTTGTTCCATCTTTCCTCTGTGAATGGAGTCGAAAGCCTTGGTAAAGTCGACAAATATTAATGTCGCTTGTAGGTTCTTTGCCCGTACACCTTCAAGGATTCTGCGGATGGTTAATATTTGTGAGTTCGTGGATCTATTTCTTCGGAAGCCATTTTGGTTTTTTCTAAGTATGTTGTCGATTTTGGGTTCTATTCGGTTTCGCAGTAGGGCATTGTAGATTTTGGCAGCTATGGATGTAAGTGTTATGCCTCGGTAGTTTATTTGTCTAGACTACGTACTTAGAACATCGATTGACAAAATCAAAGAGAATGGCTTCGAACTGACGAAGAAAAGAAGTAGAAGATACCCCGCAACAACAATTACCGACGCCGACTACGCCGATGACATAGCGATACTGGCAAATACACCTGACCAAGCCGAAACACTTCTGCATAGTTTGGAACGAGCAGCAGCAAGCATAGGCCTCCATGTTAATGCACACAAAACGGAATATATGTGCTATAACCAAACGGGGGACATCTCCACTCTAAAAGGAACCCCTCTTAAACTAGTAGACAAATTCACGTACCTAGGAAGCAGCGTCGAATCAACCGAAAAGGACATCGAAACGAGGTTAACGAAAGCATGGACAGCTATCAATAGGCTATCGATTATATGGAAATCAGACCTAACCGATAAAATGAAACGCAGTTTCTTCCAGGCAGCGGTCACATCGATACTGCTATATGGATGCACTACATGGACGCTAACAAAACGGCTGGAGAAGAAACTAGATGGCAATTACACAAGAATGCTGCGTGCAATCCTGAACAAGTCCTGGCAGCAACACCCCACAAGACACCAACTGTACGGCCACCTGCCCCCTATCACGAAAACTATTCAAGTTAGGCGAACCAGACATGCAGGACATTGCTGGAGAAGCAGAGATGAACTCATAAGAGATGTACTCTTATGGATCCCCACACATGGCCGCGCAAAAGCAGGACGACCAGCACGAACGTACATTCAGCAGCTATGTGAGGATACAGGTTGTTGTCCTGAAGACCTACCTAGGGCGATGAACGATAGGGAGGAGTGGCGAGAGAGGGTCAGGGATATCCGTGCTGCCAGCACGATATGATGATGATGATGAGGGGAAAAAAGAACACTAGCCGTTAAAACTTATGCCCGTATAATAGTTAAATCAGGACTCTAAAGATTTTAATTACAATTGTCAAGTGAAAAATAAGACATACTGAATTCTGATATGAAATTATTTTCCTTTGGTCTCTAAGTATTTCTATGAATGAAAATTATTAATTCCATTACATCAAAGAAGGGTAAAAATGTACGTGCGTGTGTTTGTGAGTCATATATATATATATATATATATATATATATATATATATATATATATATATATATATATATATATATATAAAAAGAGTGACGATCGTTTTAAGACCAGGTCAATTTTCAGGAATTTCTACTGATCATGAATTTGCTCAGACTTCCATGATTTAATATCCCTTATTATCACCATCAATTTTATCTAGTATAATGAATAAGATTAGTGTTATCGATTAACATTTCAAATTGTGATAATGATTTTGGATACATTAAAACACTTATGAATCATTAAACCAAGGCAAGGAAAACTTTAGTGAAGGTATTCATTCAATTTTGTGGGTCTCTGTCTCTCTGTCTCTCTGTCTCTCTGACTCTCTTTCTCTCTCTCGCGCGCAAATGAGTCATGTACTTAAAAGCAAGAAGCTGAAGAGAACATGAACCGAAGGTACCGGTAGTTCATAAATTAAAATCTTCACTATATGAAGACACTATTAAAAAACATGAATATTTGGCAAAAATGAACGTTTTTTCTGTTTCTGTGAAAAAATTGGATTGATCTTAAGTAGAATATATTGCTTTATACTAATAATTTGAATAGTAAATTATTCAAAATACACCTAATTTGAACATAGCTGTATGGTTTCAAATATTCCTATCAAAAATGATAATAATTTTGAATAGATCTATCTTACGCATATATTGGGTCCAAACAGGATATAACTCTAAAGTTCAGAGGGATAGCAGAAGTGACAAATGGTAACTCTTCACTCCCAAGAGTCCCTGAACTGAAGTCTCATAATCGGACACAGTTTTGAGTCATACCCAGAATATTATAGATTTAACTCTCGCATTCTCAAGGGAGCTAGAAACTGACACTCAATGAATTTAGTCTCATCTTCAAAGTTTCGGGGTTTTAAAAAACATGATTTTCAGAAATCCAAAATACAGAAAAAAAAAAAAAGAGTTAATAGACAAGTTTAATCAAGGTATTCTTTTCCTTTACCTTGAATATTTAATGAAAAATATGGCTGTTATGTAGGTAATTTCAAGATGAAGTATAACACCTTTGCCTAAGTCTCTTCTGATTATATAAAAGATAGTAATCATTTAATGGAGAATGCCGTAAGAAAAAGGCTCTCTAATAAATACAAAGTAAAACAAATTGAAAATATAAGTATTTATTAAGCTTAGTTTAATAAGACATAAAGTTGTACATGGCATTTATAAGCATAGGGAACCCCAGGAAAATTGCATGTACTAAAAATTAAATGGCTTGATGGCTCGGTGCTTCCAAATTACTGTAAGAAAAATGATTATGGCTATATAAAATTGGGTACTTATTTCCAAATGTCTTTTTCACTTTATTTTAGAAACAATGTTATTTTAATTCTATGTATTTTTAGCCAACTATGAAATAGTAAATATCTTTTTGCCTAAAACTGAAGAAATTGTCGTATGATGGTCATCATATAACAAACAATATGATAATAATGAATAATAATACTATATAATACATGCAAATGAGGAATCGATTTCTATTTTTGTTGTGAAGACTGGGTGATGGAGAAGCAGAAAACTAAATTGACATAAACAAGAAGCCATTGAGGAATCCCCGTGGTGTAGCGGCTAACGTACTGGATTGCGACATCGTAGTGAGGGCATTCGAATTCCAGTTGCGCTATAACGTTCACTTTAGATTAATACTCCAGGGAAAGATATGAACCCCTTATCTCCTCAAGGCCATCGATTAAATAGTACCACAACCATTCTTCTACAAGGATGGCTTTGGCATTAAATAACCCACTCAACTTGATATGCCATTAAAAAAAGAAACCAAACCAAACCAAACCAAGAAACAATCAGATAAATGAGCATACATCCACAGTTTAAAGCATCGGCAACTGGGCAAAGGTTCGCAACGAGTTTCCTAACTCAAAATCGTTCCCTTGACATTGGTGCCTTTTTTGCTTCTAGAGTTTTATTTTTCTTTTTTCTTTTTTCTTTTTTTTTTGTCTCATAGAAAGTCCCAGATGTGTAAGAATTAACACATAAAGATGCTTAAAATGTTAGGATAGCGAAGGTGCGATAGAACAGATGATGATAATAATAATAATCATAATTATAAAATTGTCAAGCTAAATGCGCATCAACCTCCTTTCAGGACTGGAGATTTGCTTACGATGTTTCAGGCATTTTTTATTGAGGTAGTTTCTTTGATTTAGCTTTGCTTAATTTTAATTTCAATCGTCAATTTTTCATCTCTACTTGATGAATAAAACCAGCTTTATTTCGGATTAGCAAAACATCAAAAATTGTTATATTAATAACGAATTATTTCTTTTGACAGTTTCTCGATATATCAATAGTAGAAACTGAGGATGTCCAGATTTTGTGCTAATTCTCAGTCGTTGTGGTTCAAAATCACTTCAACCATTTTTCCCGTAGATATAATTTCAAATGTTTTGACCATCCGGTACAATTCTTTTAGAAATTTCAAAATCATCGTTTCCAAACATCTTTGGCATTTTCGTACACTCACTAATCCCGGATACACAAGACAAATAGTTCTCATTGACTCTGATGCATTATTGACCGTACGGAGTTCAAAATGTCTGTCTTTAAAATCTTCAATCATTCTAGGTTAAATAATACCACTATGTACACAGGAAAAAGAAAGAAAATCTAATTTATACCGAGACATGGTTTTTACATTGCAAATTATTTGCTGTTGAAGTTGCTTGCTGCTTGGGTGAAAAATTTTAAATAAAAAAAATGAGTCAAATATCCTGTGTAAAAATAGTAATGGACATTTCGTTCGTGCCATTTATCATATGGTAGTATATCACTTTTAATACAAATGTACTCACTCCCACGAGGATAGATAGATAGATAGATAGATATTAAGCATATTAATCTTAGGTAGGCAGGTTAAGAGCTTTCAGAAACTTCATAATTCATTTTCCAACAACTTTTAAACCTTCCCGGCAAACAACTAATCTACGGACATTTTTTCAGTTTTCCAAAGAATTGAATAGTTTTCCATGATCAAAATTCTACAAAGATTAGAATAAGTAGAACCTGTTAGAGGTAATATTTGATGAATACGCCGTTGAAGTGAAAACTTCCGTGACATGTGAGTATAATTTTTGTATGGTTTCTAAGAAAAAGTGGCTTAGCGTTATTCAGCGGAAAAACTACTTCCTTTGAATGTAAACTAATTCCGGAAGTTTGACATCAATTGCTGCTTTCAGGTGTTCTAAATAAGACAATACTTGATTGAATCAATCGTTTGGTTCTCTAGAAGACGAGTAGAGCGGAGAACTCAATTTCACTTCCACCATATGCATAAAGTGGATTCATCCTGATCAACGTTGTTGTAAGAGCATAAACTTTTAATTTCATGTTCTTTCATGAAAGGGCTAATTTCGTTGCATTTAATCGCGCACAGAAATATGGTCCACTTGGTTTTTGATCACCGATTGCTGAAGGATCACATCAAAAGGATTATCTTAATCAAGATCATGTAAATGATTTTAAGCACTTTGATTTGGGTACTTTTAGAATGTTGAATATCTCCCTTATTGTTTTTAAGAAAATGCTTTGATATGATAATAATCAACTGCAGAAGGAATACTTGACCGTAGAACATTGCGAAACTTCAGAAACCAATTTGACAAATTCCATCATTCAAAATATCTTCTTTATGAAAGAACAAATATTTTTCTTTAATGTGCATTTGGGTCTAATTTATTTGTTTCTCAAAAGACAAAGGATAGTATCTTTCTTATATATATTTTCATTTTTTTTAATGTTAGAAGCAATAAGCAAACAATACAATGATTTCGATTCTCGGATGCCGATATGATAGCTGTCAGAGTTGAATCGAAAGTAATCTTTTTTGAATAAAATTAATCAGCACTAAACGTTTTTACAAAGTCTAAACGAAAATCTTAGGAGGGGTGCTACGAAAATACTACAATGTGAAGATCACCTAATAAATTTTGAACGAACATTGAAATATGCTTAACATGTGTGTAAAAGATACTTTCGAATAGAAAATAATTTGATTGTTCAAACTATCATCATAGATGTTTTTTAATAAACAGCCAAAAGTGCATTCAAACTGTTTGGTGTACGTCACTCAAGAAGATATCTGAAGTCAACATCATTATTCTTAAATAAGAATCATATTTCAAGAAGTCTTTCAACCAGAGGCGTAATAGTTAAAAGTACGGGACTGCTAAATCGTAATAAGCGAGTTCGAATTTCAATCGCACTACAACGTTCAGTTTAAGTCTTGGAAAAGGTATGTACTCTTCAATGCCCACAACAATGGGTTGGATAGAATTTCTACTTTTCTTTCACAGGAATGTATCTGACATTAAATAAACCACTAAGGTTGATATACCTTTAAACAAAGAAACTGAACCAAACTGAAAATCTTGGCTAACGTATTTTAGCCAATATTAAGGTCGAAAATATTTACTAAGCTAAGCATCGTCGGGTATTATGCTGCAGCAGAAATCAATCTACATATTGAAAATAATTGCTTAGGCTGAAAATATTAGACGTCTACAGAAGTAACAGCTTTAAAATATTTAAGCTATTGACAGTTAAGATAGATAGATAGATAGATATGGTTTTATGTAAGAGCATCTGTGAATATAAGCGTGCATGACAATATTAGTAAATAAAAATATACGTATGGAAAATGAGAATGTGGAAGGTAGGGGTTTTAACATTATTAGATAATGTCCTGAATGTCCGTCGCGTTTGTGTCAAAAACAAGACCTAATCAGACGCCATTTTGTGATTCTTCGTTTCACTGTTTATTCATACTTTGATCGATCAAAGACCCTTTGCATATTTTTGCTTGTCTCCATCTTACCGATAATAATTACAGCTTCATTCTCATGGAAAGGTGAAGTTGTCTCTTACTACAAACAGCAACATCAACGTGGAATGGATACTAAAAGAAACAAATAAACTCTCTTTCGGTCTTACGCATGTGCGGATATATATATATATATATATATATATATATATATATATATATGTGTGTGTGTGTGTGTGTGTGTGTGTGTGTGTGTGTGTGTGTGTGTGTGTGTGTGCATTTTAAGGTTGATGATAATTCAGTTGCGACATTTGTTTGTATGGTCAACAAACTGAATAGAACGGTAACGTTTGTACAATAAATCAATCAAACTTAAAATTAAGTAAATTTTTTAAACGATTCAATAGGCAATTTCTAACCAAAATCTACATATTCTAACATTTGGAAGATTGCGGAAAGAACTGTAGATATATTGACACTCTCTCTCTCTTTCTCTCTCTCTCTCTCTCTATCTCTCTCTCTCTCTCTATATATATATATATATATCGCCCACGAAAGTAATATACAAATATATATATACAATATACAAAGGAAAAACAGTAAAAAAATTATAGATAGATAGATAGATAGATAGATAGATAGAGAGAGAGAGAGAGAGAGAGAGAGAGAGAGAGAGAGCGAAAGAGATAATGAGAGGGGAGAAAGAGAGAGTGCGATAGACACTACATGATATTCATAAATGTGTATGTGGGTAGATACGTATGTTAGTTCATGTTTTTTTGGAGAAATAGATGAAAACGAACAATTTAAACAGTTTTATATAAGAAATATTTGGGAAACGTCATCATAAAATGTTTATCCGTGATTATGAACATCTTGATGATGTGTATGTATGTATGTATGTATGTACGTGTAAATGAATCCTTGTGTGTGTGTGTGTGTGTGTGTGTGTGTGTGTGTGTGTGTGTGTGTGTGTGTGTGTGTGCTCATTGAGGAGTGATGATTAACCTCGTAATCCATCGCTTCTGAATTTGATCCTCATTGAGTTCATCTCAAGTAAGCCAGAAAATATTTTACAGCATATTTTTGCATTGAGTTTGAAGTTTGAACCTGTATTTGCTGTGATTTATTTGGCAGTGTAAGTTATAAAAAGTAACAAATTAATGAAATGAGAACCAAAAATCAGAAAACATTGCTAAAAACACGGGCAAATCATAGAAAATAGTCGACAAATGAACTATAAATCTTATATACATAAAATTTCGTCCATCCTTTGCGAAAACTGACAATCCTTTCTTCAATGGAAAATGACTGTTGGTAATTGAAATCGTTAAATGTTCACTTAGATTACTAATAAGAATTTTTCTGTTCTATTTTGCATGAACTGTATTACCTGCAATAATGATTTAAACTTTAAGCTTGAAATTGATAAAATTAAATCTGATTTTTGTATTTACTTATTTCAAATATAACAGTGTCATATACAAATGCATACATACTAATATCTCACACACATACAAAAACACACATACAAAGGCATGTACAAAGGTAAATGCCACGGAATGATTTTGAGCAAACTAGGCTTTTAGATCATGAGTTATGAAGTTAGTTCAATCTTCATTAAATGTACCACAATTGTAACTCTGTGAAAGACTTAGCTAAGCTTCTTAAATGTCTACTCAAGTCCCTGCTGTAATGCGAGGGTTAACAATATCGACAACTATTTCGAGTGTGGAAAGCTCCTCACGTGGTACCTTACCGTTTAAGAAATTTCTTCTCTTCTTCACACGCAAGCAAAGTGGTCTGCTAAATGAACTTGCTATCACGTCATCGTAAATGCTCAAACATAGGATGATATCAATCAAAACGTTGTGAAAAAAAATAAAGTTAACTGCTTGATTTTTAATCAGAGTTTCATAATTTAGTTTATAACAACATATCAAACTATGAAAGGTGGGTTAGAATTTCAGTTATTTAATCAAATAGGCAAAATCTATCGCGGCTAAAACTATTTCTACAAACATTAATCTGTCTCATTCGAAAGGAAGTCAGCTCAGTCACCTTTATATAAAGCACAGTAAACTTATCTGCCACATAGTGATAATAAACGAGCTAATCTTCTCGACTATTGCGAATTAATTAATTTGATTTCTACCCAGTTACTATAAACGAAACGCACGTAACACAACAGCTACCATTGGGAAGAATGAACTCGATAAACTGAGATCAATTTCTAGAAGAGGCTGTTTGCATTTCACTTCGCACAGACGGGATTCTTTAGTTTTAGTAAGGCAACCAGTCAAAAAAAGAAAACCTGAATTCGAAATCAGTGATGGGTATGGGACTAGTAACGCAACCCTATGAAAATCTACAGTAGATTGACTATTTCATGTTCCTACGATATCTTCCCGGTAGAAGAGGTTAAAAAAGCAAACCGTCCCCACTATAAACCTTGAGTCATACTAAGTCGGGCTAATCAGATATCGATACAAGGTGAATATTACAAAGTTTTAAACTATTAATGCGTCTTACGTCCAGAGAAAAGTGAACTTTTTTAAATCAAATATTTAAAAGAAAAAAAAAAAGAAACCTGTAGGCTCTCGGTCGTTAGTCTACATTTGAATTCTTTAAGTACTTGTAAAAAAAGAAAAACAAAAAAAAAAAACTATAACAACTATTACAAATACGTGATGCATTAGCAACCAAAATAGTCGTAATAAGTCTTGCAAGTAGGCCTAATTGTAGTAATAGGTACAGAAGTAGCAGTCGCTATTCATCAACGATTTCCCTAGTTAAACGGCGTCAAAAGTTAGTGTGTTTGTCTTCCACTTATTGGCCTTACTTTCGTAAACGTTCTATCATTATCGATGATTATAGATTTGTATAAATACCCCTTCCCGTTCTTCACCTCCGCTTCATTTTTGTATTCTTTCTTGTTTATTTATTTATTCATTTCATTTTTATTTATTTATTTTTTGGGTATTCGATGAAAACTAATAATAATAAATTAAAAACAGAAGAATAAACTGTGCACGTCTGACGCCAATCAAGAGTAAATGTTGAAGTGTAAATGCAATGCTGTGATACAGTTACTAATAATTACGTTATTATCGACCGACAGGGAATAATTTTCACATAAAAGAAGATTAATTAAACTATAGGCGTGACAAAAAAAAAGTAAGGAGAGAAAGGATTTAGAAAAATGCGGAAGAAGATAGAAAAAATAATTCGAAATGAAATGAAAAAAAAAAAAACAGCTGACAGTTTTAAAGGTAAAAATAAATAAATGAATAAATACATAAATAAATAAATCACATATTTTTTACTCTTGCAACGATTTTGCAAATTAACTTAATTGGTTAACGATGTGAAGATAGCTTTAGTTTATGTATAATTTTTCGTCGCCTAGTGTCGTCTGAGACTCTTCATTCCTGCCACTTATATGACCTGAGTTCCATAAGGGTCTTGCAGGCATAGCTCATAGGGTAAGCAAGAAGAATGAAAATGTAAATAGTCTAAATTCAAGATGAGTTTTCTGTGTATACAAATATTACAAATGAAACTTCGTCATAGCTAACTGCAGCATGAACATTTGTAAAATGCCGTCAAAAAAGAAACAATTAGATCTTAGAAATCAGAGAATGTTTTGAGTCCTGGTTTTGAGTCCATTTATTTAACTGTTATCGAAGACGTTCTGGGTTTTCTCCAGGACTGTATTTACATACGGTAGGAACAGATTGCAGCACATAATTTAAAATCTAAAGAGGGCTTGTCTTTTTATCTATCCCAACTAAAATCATTTAAAATTTACAATTAATTCTCTTCTCTTTGTTGTTTGGTAACACTAAACACGCATAACTATACAACAATTGTACAAAGTTTGTGGCGGCTTTAAAACTATTCAAAATAAAGCAATTTGGTTTGGTTTCTTTGTTTAATGGCATATCAAAGTTCGTGGGTTATTTGATCCCAAAACCAACTTAATAAAAGAGCAGTAGTGATACTATTTAACCCATGATTGGAGAGATAAGAGAATTCATACCTTTTCCACGGGCATTAGTCCAAAAGTGAATGTATTAGCGCAACTGGATTTCGAATCCACTTACTACAATGTCTCAGTCTAGCACCAAATAAGGTGACGAAGTCAACAATGAAACAATTCAAATGTTCAGGTTATAAAAAAATTGTTTTGACTTTCTTCATTAATTGCATACTTTTATAAATTTATGAATTATTATGCAGTTATAATAATCTGTTTATAATTGCTTTAATTTCAGCAAAGTTCTACACTGAGTAGGTAAACAAAGACCTGAGGTTTGTTTTCATGATCAGAATCTAACGAGTCTTGGCCTCCAAGGTCTTCTGGTTCTGGATATCCAGTTTAATTCAGTGCTGGTCTTCTCAATGATGGTTAAATGCAAAAACGTAGAATCCAAAGTCTTTATCATACATCAGTTTAAATCAACTTGAACTGGTAATAATCAGTGTTTAAATCACATTACTACAGTCTGAAAATTACTAACTTTCTTGGCCTAATCATATTCCTCATTTTATTAAAAAAAAAGTCATGGGCGAAAATAAGAGAAAAATTCGATACGAAGTCACAAAGCATTATCTTGTTTGTATAACACACCAACGCGTGTGTGTGAGTGTGTGTGTGCGCGCGCGCGCACACACACACACACACACACACACACATATATATATATATATATATAAAAACTAAAAATTGATGTGAAACGAAAAAAGATTAATAGCTCACAACTTTGTGTTTCACAACATCGATTAGTGACGTGAAACGTAGAATTATGGGTTATTAAACTTTTTTTAGCATATTATTGTTTTATTGTTATATTTTCTCTACTTATTTTGAGCACAAGACATTTTCTCAAAGCAAGCAATCTATAGAAAATATTAAACAAAAACATAGTAAAGATAAGTTACAGGGATATGGAGAATTTAAGACAATTATATCAAAAATGTAACCATAATGTAATGAAAATGGGTGTAGTATCCCTGGATAATCCCTCAACAATCGTACGTTTATGAATGTGTGTTATGTTGAGGAAAGGACTTGATTAAAACGAGGTATACCAAGCAACGGTAACAATGGACTATATTCCATTGAGGTCTGTGCTGAAGCTACAGGGGAACCCTGAAAACAAAGATTTTACAATTATAAGTGATCCTTTCAGAATAAACATTATGCAAATAGCGCTTCGCTGTCAAAGTATATATGGGAATTGAAGAATGCGAGTAACAGAAAACTTGAAATCGAGCAGAAGATTCTAAAAAGAGCTAAACCATATAATGAGCGGTCAAAATCATGTAGGTTGTGTTTAGAAGAAAAGTTGTGCATAATAGGATTCCCAGAATAAAACAAATTGCTAAACAAACGCATAGATTTTATGGCTAAATGCAGGCACGAAGCCAAATATACACTTTCCCACTGGCTGCCTGACAGGTTTAGCTTCTGGTGACAAATATTTTCGAATCTAAAGAGAGTAAAATATGTTTGCCGCCTGACTAGTTTACGTCACATGACAAACGTTTAACCGTAGAAAATATTTAAGTGAGAATAATTGTTATTATTCCAATCATTCCAACATATAGGGTATCAATCAGTTTTCAAAGTCTTTACGTCGTAATTTTATCATTGTCATATATATATATATATATAGAGAGAGAGAGAGGTGGGAGACAGACAGACAGACATACACACACTCAGAGACAAAGAGAGCAAGAGACAGACAGTCAAGATAAATTATTTATATAAGTAGATGTCATAATATTAGATGTATTGCTAGTTAGTAAAAGTTGATACAGTCTCCATACAAATATATTAACTACGCGTTGAACTGATTTGCCGGATAGACATATAAAATCTGATTAAAACTTATATGTTTGTTTATGCAGTCTACTAAGATTGAATTGATGCTTACAGTCAGACGGTTCGTTAGTGATAGAGGTAACCATTTAAAAGAGATAGATAATCATTTGAGAGAGAGAGAGAGAGAGAGAGAGAGAGAGAGAGAGAGCGATAAATGACTATTTGAGGTACATATTTATACTTTAAATCTGAATTGGAAACACATATCTGACAAATACTTCGCGTATGAATTTTTCATCATGAAATATTTTTATATATGAAAAGAAGAATGAAAAGAAAAAAAAAATGCAAAAAATAGGATCTCGTTTATCATGTAATGAACATGAATTCTAACTAGTCACATGCAGCTTTCCGATTACATCTTGTTGAAAGTAGTTGCTATCATCATGAAAAAAGAGATAAAATAGAATAAAGACGAGAGATAGCTATTAGGCTATTTACAGGATTCTGAATATTGTCCTCATCCTGGCTCTCATACTCTTGACATTTTAACCGCTGTACCCTCCAGCTGTATGGTATGACAACCAGCATAAAGACAATAATCAGAATCATGTACATAATGAAAACAAGAAGAACTCATCTCAGAAAATTGGTCGCCCTATCGTTGGGAACTTAGACTAAACTGACTGAATCCTTTGCAACGGGGCAAGGTAACCACAAAGAAGGGCTGTACGGGCTATGAACTAAACCGGTACCTGATAGTAAGGCTCTAGTTCTGGAGATCTTGAGAGTGTGGAATACATATTAATAGTCATTAATCCCAGGTCTTCTCATACACGGAGTGTAACTATCTGCTAGGTCTCATACATGGGTCGAATAGATTCACTTAAAAATATTCGTATTCGATAGGACCATGCGCAAAAGATCTCGTAAGAAACAATTGCACAAAAATATAAATAAAAACGAACGATGAAAGTGATTCCGTAACCTTTAAGCATAAAAGAACCCAATATAATTTGACATATCGTTAAAATCCATCAATCATAAACAAACATAAATTTAGTGGGATAAAATACCGTAAAGGGAATAGCACTGTTCAGAATGCGCTTTTCAGTGTCATGAATTAAAAATATATCCAGAATCATATCCATACGACAGTTTTTAGAGACAAGTAGCTCATTATATGATAACATAGTTATTCATTTCCATTTCATAGGTAAATGCTGGCCATCACGAACTTTTCTGTGATCTCCAGCACAATATTCTTGTCTAACATCAACAGTACTGTGATCTGAAGTGTTGTAATTATTCCATGAATCACTTAATATGCCAGTATTTTCCCTATGTATATTTAAGACTGTCTGAAACTCCCCATTCATCATGAAAAAGAACATATTGTTATCATTGCTCTAATTGTTGTGGTTTTTAACTTTTATACTACTTTCATTAATTCAAGGACAATATTTAATAACAGAACCATGCAGTGTTCAACGGTTGCACATGATAATTTTAAAGCTTGTCTCAAAGATGCAGTTCTGACTTCTAAGATCAAGTTCCGCTGATCATCGATATGCTTACAGAATCATAAAAATGTAGCTATGGTCGGAAATTCTAAAACTGGCTTATCGTCATGATACCACCTGTACTATAAAAAACTTACGTATCGGTCGAATTTTGAAGACCTATTTTTTACACGGGTATCAATCATGTAATAATTTTGCAAGGTTAAAATTGAAGAACTAAGAACAACAATTTTCTTCAAAAATAGATTCTGTAATGAATGATTTCATGGCTATAAATGAAGAATCACACTAGACACGTGATTGAGTTATATACAGCTATATAACATAGTTAGGGCAATTATTCTCGTCCTTAAATTAAGTGTATTAAATATACATAAAAGTATTAAAAACGTGAATTGTAGCTAATTTTCTTGTAAAATTCTTGATACGAATGATCACAACCTTTACAATCGTTCAAACTCAGTTATTTTTAAAGAAACGAACTAAATATTCAGTATAATGTAGGGATGCTAGGAAGAAGGCCAACTAAAACTATAGTAAGAGGAAATTATTTATTTGAATATTGCTTGAAATTAAGAAAACAGAATTATTCAGTAGTTTGAACCTTGCTTTTCGGAACTGCTGGCCCCAAACCAAAGAGCACGTCTCATGCAAATTATCAGCTATTTATTTATGCAAATGTTCAGATTATTAACCATTAAAACTGGCCTTTTAAACAGTTTTGGTGTCTGGAGATCGCTTATAGATGCCAGAGAATTCAGAATGAAATATCTATTTATTCACTAGGACTCCAATATGAGTTGATACACACATATATACATTAATGTATAACAACTTATATACAAATATGTTGCAAAACTAATATACGTACATTTCAAATGTACAGAGAGAGAGAGAGACAGAGAGAGAGACAGAGAGAGAGAAAGAAGGAAGAAAGTAGCTATTTTTATTTTCATTACTTCAGTCTATGCATCTATGTGCCGTGTTTAATTACTTTTCCTTTTACTCTCTCTGTTCCTTTCCATGGCCCTTTTTCTCTCACTCTCCTTCTTGGCTTCAAATCGTCTGGTCGATCTTTCACAGGAATAACTATATTTAATCATATACTGATTGAAAGTAACTCCGAAAAATACGCTTGAAGATAATTAGTGTTCGTTAAAAAAAAGTTAAGAAGTGCCTCAGTTACACATGATATATTTCTATATCTACCCATCTTAGTGTCGGGTATTATTTTCAATGCTTTTATGTATGCATATATATATATATATATATATGTATATATATATATATATATATATATATATATATATAACCCACCTTTACCAATCGTACAATAATTCCCGTGTTCACACATACGCACACTCACATAGATAGATAGATGGATAGATATTCAGAAAGTGAGAGAGAGGGGGGGACATACAGAGATAGAAACAAAGAGAATGAGATAGATAGATAGATAGATAGATAGATAGATGGATTTTTGTCCATCCCAACACATCTTTTAATAGAAAGTAAATTAGGTAGTATTTATTTCAAAACTACACTTTTGATACTCAGAAACCGAAAATATGAATGTGTAGAAGTTCAAAAATAAGAACACCCAAATATACATTTGTAGAATTTTACTTCTGGTTATATCTTCATGAATATCTAGAGTTTTGATAGAATAATATGGTTTTAAAATCATAAAATCTTACTATCTTTGCTTTAGAGGAAAATTAATTTGCTTATTAAAAATGGTAGGAGCGTGCATGTACCTGGGAGTGTGTGTATGTGCTTGCTAGAACGCATTTTTCTGTGTGCATTCATTCTGAAGTTTTTATGCTTGAAAATATATCGACTATGCATTCTGAATTTCGAAAAGTGTTTGATTTAAAGATTTTTTGCGTTTTTATACATTTTAGCAATTGAGGAAATAGATAAACTAATGGGTAAAGTAAAAAGGTATAAAGGGAGGGAAAAGGTCTAAAAACAAAACAGAGATAAGGGAAGAACAAGGAGGGAAATAGATATAGCCCTGAGTGATGGTGGTAGGATTTAATTTGGTTTTGACTGTGACCGTCTCGGTAGATGGTCGTAACTAGGTGGCACCAAGTGCATCGGGTATTTTTCCACACACACATATACATATACATATATATGTATGTGTATGTGTGCATGGGGATGACTATATATATATATATATATATATATATATATATATATATATATATATATATATATATATATATATATATATATTAACGGTCAAAAAAATGTAAATTATAAAAGTGAACGTCCCTGACTAATAGTTAAATTGATAGAATATTTCTCCACAAAACTGTACATTGGAAATGTCAGTTATTATCCGTTTCTATTTGAGATACTCTATATACCACAATATCATAACTACAAAGGATTATAAACATCCTAACGACCGTGTGTCAAACTAAGCAAAGCTTGATGAATAACATCAAACTAAACTATTGAGTTTTAAGTGTTCTACATTTATATCTATGTACTAACTCATTTGATATCGATACTAAATATTAAAGATCAAATTGTCATCAATATACAAGGTGTCTCAATATACATGGGACTCATGTGACTGGTAATAATTTTACCAATAATAATGTGTTCTTTATTGTTTCAGATTTGAAAATAGTATACTATAACAACTATTAATCCATGATCACAATGCCTTGGACAAGAAAGGAAAAATATTTTGCGTCACGTTATTTGGAGACAAAATCATTCAAAATTGTTTCAAAATAGGTGTAACCCATTGATATGATAATGATTTATTACTGAGACAAGAAACTCAAAAAAGATTGTATTTCCGGGAAACTTATATAAGAAAATAATAAAAAAAGACTAATTTGATGTCTCTAGCTCAAAGGATGCATTTTTACAGGACGTGTTCTAAGTGACCGCCATTGCTCTTGAAGCAGTAATAAATCATAATCATACTAAAAGGTTGCATTTATTTTGAGACACTCTGTAACTTGTCATGTATGTAAAGTATTACATACAAATTTTATTATTATTTTCATTATTTATTCAACATTAATTTCATGCAGAACATTTTATTTTCTTGTTAAACGACTAGAGCATGCAAAGGAAGGAATCGGTGTTTTGTTGTAATTTTAACATCCAATGCAGGAATTATTTAATCTCTGTTTACTTAACATTGTTTCTCTTTTTGCCTTGAACTTATTTACACAGTCTTTCGTCATCACCCTATACCTTTGTTAATGTGTCTTTGTCCGTTATCTCCCTTAATAAAATGTGTGTGCGTGTGTGTGTGTGTCTTTAAGTGTATACCTGTTTAAACATAGCTAATATCACCAAATATCATATATATATACATATATATATATATATATATATATATATACACGAAATAATGGAAAAATGGGACAATGAATTTTGCATTTTTTATTTTATAAGTTTATTTCATCATTTCTGTACTATTTTATTGCATTTTAATTAAAGATTTTAGAATTAGCTCAAAATTGCAAATACAAAAATATTAATCTAATCCCATCAACACTTTATTCAATTGGTCACTGACTTTTCATTCTTTGGTGATGTATTGTTTTCTTTTTTCAACTCAGGGTAGGTCCTTCCATCGGTGGGGCCTAGAATTCGCCAACAGCATTTCTTGCAGATGGGTAAAACTCTCCCCTATTCCCTCCTGGGTATGACAACAAACTGCATGCAAAGTCACACTTTAGTTGCCATACTCCCCGATTACTTCTAACTCCGAGTCTTGGCGCTTTTAAGGATCCCATTTATAGGTCAAGTAGATCTACGAGAGATAATAAAGTGATTACCTGTTTAAAATGTATATGAAGATACATTTTTGGACCGTGTTTTATTGAAAACCATAATTTTAAAACTGTCTGAAGCATAAAATAACAAAACATACCGTAAAAGCAACAAAACAATCACTAAGTATGGTAGGATTTTTAAAAAAAATTTCTCAGAGTTTATTTAATATCTTTGTGTATTTTTGAGGGCAGTGTTAAAGAAACTGAAGTGAAAATATGCCAAGTGCGTTAAACTATGGGATGAGTACTTTTTATAGCTCTATACCATCATTCCCTTCTTAACAAGTTGAGAAATTTTTGCATTCCTCCTATAATGGACACCTCCGTATGGAAGAGTGCTTCAATACCTAGTTTCCATGACTAAGATAGTGAGTTCGATCCTCACTGTTACTGGGAGCCTGACACTTGTTACGTTATCAAAATTTCTGGGATGAAGCTTAATCTTATCACTTAGAATATTCGGACTATTGTTTTCATCTTCATAGTTATACTCACAACATTTCGGTCGATATGTTCTTCGGCCTTCTTCAGGTGTTTAATGTCGAACTTGAGACCCCACACAGATGTTCGATCTGAACCCTTTATTTAATTCACAGGGGTAGGTTGTTCTAATTTCGTTTACCATGACCGGGTACAAGTGCTAAGCTATAGTAAGTATCCCTTGCTATTTACCTGTAGTGGGGATTGAACCTACAACCTCCAGATAATTTCACAAAGAAGTACTTTTCAATCAAACTTTTATATCCGTTGCGCCATGTGTCCTGCTGGTGAGTATTACAAAGAAGATGAATACAATAGTCCAAATATTCTAAGTAATAAAACTTGTTACTTTGTACAACCCAATGCTATGAATATATATGAATATTTTACAACATATGTGCATGAGTACCTGCGTTTGTATGTATATACATACGAATCTATGTATACAGGTTAATGTATGTATGCATACATGCATGTATGTATGTACGTATATATGCGTATCATTCCGTGAGATTTAATTGAAATGTTAATTGTACTAAAAATCGTTTAAAGAAATAATGGTTAGAGATAAAGCCATAGAAACGACTTATTTTAATCTCTGAATTTCATTCTTCATTTCTTCTTTCTCATACAAAGTCTAGACTAACATCAAATGATACATACATACTATAAAAAGGCCATGTGCCTTACTTTGCCTTGGTGGGGAGACAAACAAATACCATCCATCCATCCATCAACAAAATAATTAAAAGACAGACATTTGTTAAGCGTAGCCTTTTTAAATAAGAGAACAACTGTATATTCGCATTATCTAGTTATTTTTTATGATACAAAAAAAAAAACAACAACAAAAAACAAAAAACAAGTATGTGGAATCTTGACGAGAAAGATTTTCATCCGCTCTCAATGATCGTCATATCCATGTTGACAGCAATAATAATTTCTATAAAGCGAATACACACACACATACACACACACATGTACGCGCACTTGTATGTACGTATACATATTTGTATATTTTTATGTTACTACGGATAGATATTTAGAACACACACACACACACACACACACACACACACACACACACACACACACACACACACACACACACACACACACACACACATATATATATATATATATGCAAGATAAAACGTCTGATTAGACTAAAAAGCCCTTAGATATACACATACATGCATGTATACACACGTCTATCTATATAAACAACGTATCTATGAATATACAGATAGATAAATAGAGAGATCACATGCAGTTCTATGCATATTAACTGATTTACATTTAGATGCATTTGTACTTAGGTTATTATGAGTGCATTTACTTATAATTGCATACATGCTCCAAATACCAAATATAACATGTGACCAATAATCTATCTTTCATTTGTTCCTGATTGTTTTACCTTATTTGCAAATGAAGTTGTTCATATTTGATTATGTGAGCCATATACTGAAAGGAAATTATAGGATATATATATATATATATATATATATATATATATATATATATATATATATATATGTATATATATATATATATATATATATATATATATATATATATATATATATATATATATATATATATATAAAGCTTTTATTCACGCATATAAATTAACATTAATTTTCGTTTTTTCAAATATTTTCTCTTTCGGAGTACAACAGTATATATAATTTACCGTTGAAGTCATATAAATATATATATATATATATATATATATATAAATAATGAGGAAAAGATAGATAGATAGATAGATAGATAGATTCTAAGACACACACCCACATATTAGCTAAAATACCTAGCAAAACGTACCAATACGCACATATTTTTGATTCTAGCCAACATTTACAATTTCTTTTTCTCAACCAACTTCTCTGTCTGTCTGTCTGTCTGTCTGTCCCACACTCTTCCTTTCTCAATATACACACGCATATCCCAAACATACCCACATATGTGAGTATGGGGGTCTGTGCGTGCTCGCACGTTTACCTGTGTCTGTCATTCTGTCTGTCCAACAAAGTTGCATGAAAGCTTTTTTGTTTACTTTTTGTTTACTTTTACTATCATATTCAACAATTTAAAATGAGTTGAAGGATAAAATGACTGGAAGAAATGCATTTATCTATTCATAACACTCGAGTCTATTTAATATATTAAGTCCTTTGTATAGGCACTTTGCTTGTATTGGCAAAAGATCAACATAATACAAAAATCACAAAGATATTCGTTTCCACAATTTAGTGATAACCTGTGACAATTTTATTTAAAGTGTCCTGGTACAGAATAACAACAATAATTGTCTGTGAATCTTTCTGTCATCTGTTTCATCGATTTCTCTATCTCAAACTCTCGTTATATATAAGAACGCCATCAAGTGGTACTGGCAGCATGGAGTTCCCTGACTCTCTCGTTCTCTTACGATCCAACCCTATCGTCATCATCATCATCATCAAATCGTGCTGATAGCACGGAGTTCACTGACTCTCTCTCTCTCTCTCTCTCTCTCTCTCTCTCTCTCTCTCTCTCTCTCTCTCCTTATCGTCCATCACTCTTGGTAGGTCCTCTTAACTGCATTCAGTGTACACAAAGAGCTGATGTATGTAAATCTTTTCAAGTCACTTAACAATGATATGTCCAAGATAGAATAAAACTGCATTTCTTCCAAGCTGTGGCTGTGTCAGTACTACTGCATGGATATACTAACCTGGGGGTCTAATGAAACATGGAGAAAAGGCTAGATGGGAACAATACAAAAATACAAGGTGCTATTTTGAACAAATCCTGAAAACAGCACCTCACAAAACAGCTGTTGTAAGGCCACTTACCTGCCACCTAACAAACAATACAAGTAAAACAAACGAGACATGCTTGGCACTTATGGAGTACCAAGAATATATATATATATATATATATATATATATATATATATATATATATATATATATAAAGAAGTGAGGTAGTGGAAAAATAGATTAAATATACTGACAGAAATATTCATAGACATTGAGAGAGAGAGAGAGAGAGAGAGAGATGAGAGAGAGAGAGAGAGAGAGAGAGAGAGAGAGAATCACGTGTGGTGTAACCATTATCATTGGGTGGAATGGACTCGACAATCAGGGTTAAAATTTTGGACGATGCTGTTTGCATTTCATTTTGTAAATTCTTAAAAAATGCACGAATCTGTCTCCTTAACTTCCACCCAATATATGCATTTAGTAGTTGAGCAAACTATACACTTTTGCCTTATTAAGGGAGCCACTCAAGAAAAAAACTCTGAATTCAAAACCTGAGCAGTACGGCTCCGCTGTTAAGGCGAACCTGTATTAAAGACGTACACCGTTCATCTGTAATCAGCTCATCCAAAAAGTAAGGCTAATCCTTCTCAAGCCTTCACTGCAATAACAAATAACTTGGGGGGTTCATTTGGAAAGCTATGAGTTAGTTAACGGTTACCATTGAATCGGCACCGAATATTATATATATATATATATATATATATATATATATATATATATATATATATTGGGATAATTTAGACACTGAGTTAACGGTGCTTGGTGACCGTCAGTTTCTGGCCTATGCGTTCATAAGACGTTCATAGGACAGATAAATATATTGGCGAGAAAATGACAGTTGCCAAACAATGTTGATTATGTATTTACTCAATCCTAACTTAAATATATACGCCCCTATCAATGGTATCGAACACTCTTTATTCATAGATACAATAATCTACTTTAGATATATATAAACACACACACACACACACACACACACACACACACACACACACACACACACACACACACACACACACACATTTAACATTAATCATGAAATTTGCTATATTTATAAATAAAGAGTGCTCAAGATCATTGATGCAGCATATATAAGTTAGTATAGACTCCATGTCTACGCTATACTAACACACACACACACACACACACACACACACACACACATATATATATATATATATATATATATATAGAGAGAGAGAGAGAGAGATGGGGGATTAGAGGAAGAAAGACGGTGAGACAGTCAGCAGACAGAGAAATTTATCTATCTTTAAATCAAAATCAGTTAAAATCTTTCTGATGAAAATAGCTAACTCCTAAACTCACAGAAACATCATGTAAACACACATATATACACGATTCCATCCTGTTCAAATTCAGAAATC
>OY757905.1:125204408-125213847 GCA_963585895.1 Sepioteuthis lessoniana | reverse complement strand
CACGAACACAAGAACGGACCATTCCATTAGCAAGCGTGCCTATATTTAAGACAGCAGTGACAAGCGTACCTTTCACACATACACAAAGACCGATATGCAACCGCACATGAACATTTTTAAATTTTTGGTGTATGTAAGAAAAAAATAAGCGCAGATAGATAGATAGATAGATAGATAGATAGATAGATAGATAGATAGAAAAATATTAAATAGTAATTTTTCAGGTGCTCAACAAAACCAATTATGTAACTATATATTCTTCACACATATAATATTACTGTACATACATAAATAAAACAATTTGAATCGCTATATAGATAAATGATGGACGCAAATATCAATAACTCTTATTTAATATCCTTCTCAAGTCATCTTCTGTCTATTGTTCACTTTTCTCCGCAGTCTTTCTTATATATATATATATATATATATATATATATATATATATATATATATATATATCGATCTTTCATTCCCTTTCTTTATATAAATTCATTTAGTTATACGTATACATACTTATATTAATAAGTCCATAGCCTAAAGATAAAAGAGTACTTATTTTACACAACAAATGTTTAATTTTTAAGCATATTTTTTTTAATACATTTAATTTAATTGCGAATATCATTGAGATATCTCGAACATTATATAATATTTTAGACCATAATTCAGTTCAAAGTGGCAAATCAGACAATGGACTTGATCTTAACTTATATATTCTCTCTCACTCTCTCTCTCTCTCTCACACACACACACACACACACACACACACAGAGATATATATATATATATATATATATATATATATATATATATATATATATATATATATATATATATATATATATACACAATTTTCATTGCTCTACTTCTTAATGATATTTTTTCATTTTGCATCGACTAATATTTAGAATAAAAAGAGATTATAGTAAGTTGAAAAACTAAGTATATATACAATAAGTTAACATTATTCAGTAGAAACAAATGCTGAGACTAATTAGATAAAGATCATATTGAAGAAAAATAATTGACAATAACTTGAGATAATCACAAAGAATGCAGTTTATGATTATTACAAAAGATATATAATTAAACACAAAGTATATTAACTCAATATGCGTAGTTATAAACTAAAAATACCGGTAACAAATTCTCACAGATTTTGAATACAGAACAAAAATATATTTAGAAAAAATAAAAAAATAATATTTAGTTGTGTATTATGTTAATGAATTATGATAAAAGTTATTTTTGCTGCAGTTAAAAGTTGTGAGTTCTAGACACATGGACAGTAGAAAAACAGATTGATTAAACTTTGTATTTTAGCCTGTGTTTTTAACCCTTTTTCTGACATCCATTTGACCGTCAATAACATCGATAAGTATATTTAATTCTCTAACAGAAATGCTTCCCCAGTTCTAAAATTTTGTTGGTTAGTTTCGGTTGCCAACATAGAGACGAATTAACCAATAGATTTACCTTTCTTTACTGTTACCACACCTTTTATCAATAATCTATTCCATAAAAGGCATGATCTGCAAATGAAACAAAAATTTCAAATGTAGGAATAAATCAAAGGAGATGTTTGCATATGTGTGTGAATTTATCCTTCATCATATTTAAAAAGCTATGTATGTGCATTCTCTTACACACACACACACACACACACACACACACACACACACGCACGTATGCACGCACGAGCACCTGTGTGTGTACAATTATGTATTCATGTTTGTAAGAAAAAGAAATATGCAGATAGATAAAAACTGCATGAATTCACACGATTTAGGATTTTTTTTTTTTCATCTCCTCGAACATTAGCTTGATTAACGAAATCACACACACAAACATGCACAACCACACACACACACACACACACACACACACGCACGCACGCACGCACACGCGCGCACTGACACACACATTTTATATATAATCTCATGAAGATTTTGAAAGTATACATTCTGAGTTGAATTTACGGGACATTCATGGGACATTTACGTGGAATTGAACACAAGAAGATGTGCTTGAGGTCATTATCGTTAGCGGTTTTAGTACAGTCTTCAATTTATGCAAGTTCTATAAAGTAATTTTCTGAAGTAGACAAACATAATAAGATAGGAGGGCATCAGTCTACTTAGTTTAAGAAATTTTGTCTTTAAGTTCAGCATTCAAAATGCCAACTTTGTCGAAGACTCGGACTCGGACAATTTATACACGTGGTAAATCAAAAACTATTTCAACTTTAAAGCAGGTTAGGTAGATACGTATGGACTAAGATAACTGGATAGATAGATATTTTGCTAGAGGAATAGGATAAGCATACATATTGGCAGATAGATATGAATAGGTTGAGATAGATAGAAAGAAAGAAGAAAGAAAGAATAAGAGAAGAGAACCCTAAAAAAGAGCTACGGTTTTGAAGACAGACAATCAGAGATAGAAAGAGTGAAAAACAGAAAGAAGAAAATGGTGAAGAATGGGGAGAAAAAGAAGAAAATGAGTGGAAAAGCAGGGAGGAAAAACGAGTGCAGGTGGGTTGGAGGAGAAGTGGTAGGTGTGTCTGCCATAGCAGGTTCGATCTGCTCAGAGGTAGACACAACACTCAGCTATGATCCGTGCAAATCAATCAGAGACTAGGCCCTTTTGCCACAGTTCAACAGGAGGAGGAGATGGAGCTATGGGCGGGAGCAAAATATAGGTATATGGGAGGTTGGTAAACAATGAATGTACATTTGTTCCATGGGTGTGTTTGGCGATTCGTGAAAGCTGGCAAATAGATGGGATAAAGAAGAACAAACCGTTCGACGCTATCATATATATGTCGAAAAAGAAAGCCTAAATTGAGTATATGTGTACGTGTGTGTGTGTGTGTGTGTTGTGTGTGTGAGAGAGAGAGAGAGAGAGAGAGAGAGAGAGAGAGAGAGAGAGATAAATAGACGATGAAGAGGTAGGATAGAAGGAATACGGCTTAAATAGAGAATGAATATGTATGAATGTATGAATGAATATCGAAATAGATACGATTACATGAAGAGAGAAACAGAGAGGGAGATGAGAGAGAGGAGAGAGAGGAGAGAGAGAGATCACAGTTTGTCGAAAATATGAAAAAGAAGAAAAGTAAAAAGAGTACGTCGACTCCTGAAGACATAGGAAAGAAAATATATTGACCGAAATGTCGTATTAAAAACAGGAAAAATGAAAGAATCCTATGAAAACAGAATACTGAAAACATTTTACCCTAGGACTTCAAAAAACAACAACAAAAAATTTAAAACAGGTCGAGTAGATATGATCTAAGACACACACACACACACACACACACACACACACACACACAACACACACACACACACACATATATATGTTTGTGTGTATGTGTGTGTGTATTTATATATGTATACATATATGTTTAATATTGAGATATATAATCATATATCGTGGGAGGAGAAAGGAAAGAAAGAAAGAGATTGGAAATCGATATATTGAAATAAACATTTTTATTGTGTTCATGTACATAGAGGCAAACTAGATTGAGAGAGAGAAAGAAAGAAAGAAAGAAAGAAAGAAAGAGAAAAGAGAGAGAGAGAGAGTGTGTGTGTGTGTGTGTGTGTGTGTGTGTGAGAGAGAGAGAGAGAGAGAGAGAGAGAAAGAGAGAGAGAGAGTGACAGGGAAGGTAAATCATCTGATAGCTGAAATAGGAGGTAAGTAAAGGTAAGATGAAATTATTAAAACTGAAATAAATCAACAGAGATGAAGAAAAACGTTTTCAAATCAGTTTCGAAATTATTAGTTAATGTGGCATGGTCTGATCTTCTTCGATAGACTGGTCACTCAAACAAACGTTTTATCTTTTTCTAATTTTTATTTTTGCTCCTCTTTAGCTCTTTCTTTCTTACTTGCTTGCTTACAACAATATGCGGGGGTGGATGTTGAGTCCGATGCATCGATGGTGGTGAAGTGAAGGAAGGAGGAAGCAAGTTACATCAAGAAAGGAAATGAGTGATGTAAACGTTTGATGAAAAGAAAGAAAGAAAGAAAGAAAGAAAGGCTAAGAGTCTTTATTTTCCATCCCTATTTTTCGTCAGTATTATTTTCAATTTTATTTTCCAGAATGAAAAGAAAAATAAACGAATGAAAGTGAAGCAAAGAATGTATGTATGTATGTATGTATGTATGTACAAAGAGAGAGAGAGAGAGAGAGAGAGAGATGGGGGCTGACACACAGACACTGATTAGAAATAATAGTTTTAATGACATGTTTTAGAATAATCGTTAGGTGAATATAGAAAACAAATAATCCCCGCTTTTACAAAGATACCAATGTTTACTTTATTTATTTAACGATCGGATCAAGTTCTAATATCATTTGTTAAATGAGAACTGACCTCGCCGTCTCTGATTTAATGGCAGAAAACGAAAACAATAACACGAGGTTTGACATGAGCTGCTAGAGAGACTAAGGTTTTATTTTACTGTTAAAAATTAAATAATCTCTGTAGAGAAGAACACAGGAAATGTAATTAGTAATCGAGTAACATTAGAGCGTAGATCTACTTTATTTACTGCTTTAAAAACAAAACAAATCAAAGACTGAATAAAATGAAAGTAGATGCAAACGAATGAAAATGCCTTTTAAAAATATACTTTTTACTTTCTGTAATGCCAATAAAGTTACACTTCAATAAAAATAACAGTGATGTTTCTATTATAAAAAGAAATTCTAAAGTCAAAGATTATTGCCCACAGAAATCGGTCGTGGTGAAAGCAGTAACAGTAGTAACAGTTTTATTCAAACTTAATCCAAAGTTAGAGACTACTAAAAATGTGATTATCGATAACAAAAGAGTAAGAAGTTGTTGCCGTGGTTCTTACATTTGACATATTCTAGTAATAGTAATAGTGGTTGAAATTGTTATGATAGTAGGTGTGAATTTAGAGGCCGGGTAGTACTTTCGTTGGACAAATTTCGGCTGGTGACTATCATTTTTAACTTTTGAGTAAGTTAAAAAAAAACATGATAGGAGCATTAACCATGTTAAGGATTTTTATGTATGTGAGGCACGGCACTGTAATATCAGGATTGGCAAAGGTTACTTGTGTCCATCTCAAGGGGATGCATGAAAATCAGATTAGAACTGAGCGGGAAATGGATTATGCATTTAGTATTTTTTTCTCTTTTTCCTTCTTGTTACCTTCCCTTTTTGTGTCTTTCTTTCTTTCTCCCTCTCCCCCTCCCCCCTCTCTCACTCCCCATTTCCACTGATGCATACATATATGGGTGAGGGTGGGAGGAACTTGAACTCACGTGCATGAGTATGCTTGCACACATATACGCTTTAACAAAGTAAGCTGAGCTTGTTAGATTTCTGTCTGTCAGTCTTCAGCTATCTATCAATGAAAATGCACAGAGATGAGAAGGCACAAGGTCTTCAGATAATGATTCTATTTATAAAATTATATACCCACGTTAAACGTTTCGGTTTTTAGACCTTCATCAGGATGTGTGAATTACAAGAGGATGAAGGTCTGAAAACCGAAACGTTTCACGTGGGCAAATGATTTGATAAATAAAATCATCCTCTAAAAGCCTTGTGTGTGTGTGTGTGTGTGTGTGTGTGTGTGTGTGTGTGTGTGTGTGTGTGCGCGCGCGCGCAAGCGCGTGTGTTTCTATTTTATCTCTGAACATTTTCATACTGTCCGATTTATTTCCAGTTTTTTCCTGATATATATATATATATATATATATATATACATATATATATATATATATATATATATATATATATATATATATATATATATATTGTCATTCACAGACAGACTCTTTTATTGTAGCACAACTTTTCAATGTAGCTAGACCAGTGAGATGAGAGAGAGAAAGAGAGAGATAGAGAAACGGACAGAGACAGACATATGTAGGTAGATACAGAAAGACAGACAGAGAGACAGATGCATGAGTGTGTGTGTCTGTGTGTGTACGCTGGAGTTCACACGCATGTGTCACCATGAACACACACACACACACACACACACACACACACACACACACACACACACACACACACACACACACTTTACCAGCCTAAGTTAAGTTTGGTAAATGTCTGTCTGTCTATGTGTTTGAGTGTGCGTGTGTGTGTGTGAACTAAGCGAAAAAAAAAAAAAAACAAATATGAAAATTATCCTATACAAATGCCTTTATACAGACACATAGGCAAAGATGCATAAAGATGTATGGATACACCTAAGGACATTCTGGCAGACTTAATAGATTTTTTAAAAAAAGAGAAAATTCTAAAATAATTTTTTATCAAATTGAGTTGGAAAAACAGAAGATTTTTATGAAATTAAGCTAAAACAAACACAGAATGAAAAGATATCCAGGCAAGCAGTTATGAAAATACATCCATATATATGCATACAATGTAAAGTAAACATTCACACGCATATACATGCAGGGTGTTCGTAAACTTCTGAAGCAGTTTAAATAATGCAATAACACACGTTGTATAATTGATACTATCATTTAGTGAAAACTATATGAAAGATCAACTATTGAATTTGTATTCTTGATGTTCTATTTGATTATCGCATTTCAATATGACCGCCATCATTATTTATGAATTTTTCAAGCCGATTCTTGAACTCTCTGAATACATTCCATAACTGATGCATTGATATTGCTTGAATTACAAAAAATGTTTTTCGGGATTTACTTTACATCAACGGGTATAAAATAAAATAGATGTTTTCAAAATTACTTTCAAATGACTTTTACTAAATAATTATATCATCGGTACAACGTAAGTTATTAAATTTTAAAACAGCTGCAGGAATTGACGGACGCTGAGTCTATCTATTTTTACGTAGATGGACAAATATATACTCACAACAGTTTTTTGCTTAGATTACATTTGTCAAAATGTGTTCTTAAAATCTTCGAAGGCTGATGTCTGAATATGAATCTTGCCCAAAAGAAAAGAGGCTTATCTCAAGCAAAAATAAAGGGATATATAAATGTTTGATGCTTACCAAACAATTATGAATGGCAAAAATTGCACAAAAATAGTCCAGTTTTTATCTTCTAGCATAAACAAGAAGTCATTCCGACAGAGAATTGTAAATAATTATAAAGCACCTTCATATTTTATCTACCATGCTTAGCTTAGTTTTGGTACAAGGTCATGAATATGGGCACCCAGTGATAATCCAAATAACTTTTAATGCTTTCTAGACTAGCTTGTGAAGCAGTGCAACATGCTATATAAAGTACATATGTCTGTTCAAAAATACTGTTCTTAATTATTCCACAAGTAACTTAATTCAAATAAGCATAAAAGTCTAAAAATATATTTGTTAACAAATTTTCCATAAATTTATTATACATAGATGATTATCAAACAGCAAAAAGTATAATATCTATACATTTATTGCCTGTACATACACAGACTTTTAAGGAAGCAAGTGAAACTAGTCGGTTGGAGATTTTTGTAAGCAACCCGAATATGCTCGTGCGCGCACACACACACACACACACACACACACACACACACACACACACACACACACACACACACACACACACACAAAGACCGTTCGTTTTTATCGTGAGATGGCATTAACAGCGTCTTCCGTTAACTAACTCAATCCCAAAATATTATTTTGGATTGGATCATGACATGCATCATATCAGTGCCTCTTTAGCAATTTTTAGTTATTTATTGATCCCAACATTGAAGATGGAAAATAATAAGCAATATTTTTGGTATATTATGTTTTTGTTTTTAAATTTGACAAAGGTTAAATGTGAATCATGGTTATGTTAGTTGTTTTAATGCTTACCTTACACATAAGTTAAAAATGAATGCAAAAAGAGAAATAACTAACTGGGTAGGACCACCATTTGCGAAAACGAAATGGAATTTTTGAAAGAAATATGGCGGGCAATGAAAAGTGGATATATTTCAACAATCTGGACAGGAAGAGTTTATAGGACAAGCGAAATGATCCACCACTAATATGACGAAATGTCGGTTTCATCAAAAATAATGTGATTTAGTGTATATAGTGGGACTGGAAGAGAGCCTTTTTAAAGGAGCTCCTTCTGAAAAACCAAAAGATTGATTCAAACAAGAGCTACTCCGGAACTTTTTTATGACCTGCTAAAATTCTTAGAATTTAACTGACATTTTTCGTTTTTCCTTGTTCTTTCATGTTCTGATTAACCTTTATTCCAGTCTTTAGGGAGCCGAATTAATATATATTTCAATTCTGCGAGAGATGGCTTAAAGGCCACAGGAACAATTCTTTGCTGGGGGAAAAATCAAGGAGGATGGAATTATGAAGTTGCTTAAAAGCTGGCAGAAGATAGCGAAATGAAACGGTAGATGTATAGTTCAATAGATTTTTTGCCGAAAATTAAAAATATATATCTTTATTTTTATTTTATTTAAACAAACGAAAGTGTTGGGCAACCCAATAGATGCATGTATGTTAAATTATAAGGTTAACCTTTTATTGTAATCAGATCTTGTTTAACTTATTAGATATCTATGTATATATTCATATAAATTAGGTTATACCTATATAAAGAGTTGTGAAGGCGCCAGTGATGTAATAAATATAGTGGTTAGAAATTGACACCGTGACCCGAGTTCAAATCCTGGACAAAACTCTTTGTATTTCACATAGCGCTATTACTCTTGGGAAAGTTAAGCAACAAACTCTTCTCTCAAGAGCAATGAGTAAATAGAGAAGACTGAGATCTTTAGCCTTGGTATGGCAACTGGTGAAGGAGAAGGAAAACTCTGAATTCAAACCTGTTAAACTCTGCTTAAAAATGTGACTTGATGTTTTACGGAGTGATAGGTAAATACATATTTAAAGGGTTAATATAACCCTAAAAATCAGTTTACACAATATTTGATAATAAATTGGATTCTAGTCATTAGTTACACACTATTCCATTAATGGACACTCAGTAATATATACATAAACATAGGAGAGATATTTTCAATTCTTGTTATTCCAATTGTCTTTAGAACAGAATGATAGAAATAAAAAGACTTATTTACAAAATCAACAGCATTGTCCCCAAAATATTCATTAACAGCAGACATGTATTGCAGACTCGCTTTTAATAATTAAGTTTTCAAATCGTTGGGTCGACAAGATACATGGTGAACAGTATGATATTTTAAAAATATGTACATAGAAACAATGTATATGTTTTTATACATGTGGGTGTGGGTAAAGGTACAAATTTATTCGGATAGACAGATACAGAGAACACAATAAATATCTTAATCTGCATAAATTTTTCATGCCATCAATAGATTTTTAACCAATAAAACTATGATACAAAATCAAAACGAAATATACAGTCAAAGCCTTCTTGAACCATTTATTCCAAATCCAGAAGAGGTTTATACAA
>OY757905.1:125041908-125196908 GCA_963585895.1 Sepioteuthis lessoniana | reverse complement strand
TACTGTCGGATTCCTTTCCATTATTTACTTCTAGAATGAAAGTTTAGAAAGAAAGTCGCTTTACATAAAGTTTTCGAAATCTTCATGACGTTAACAATTTTTTATCTCATATTAACAAGAGATATAATATACTACAGTTATAATTATCCTGTATTAGGAAATATTTTCCGTTAATAACCACAACCGGTATCAATAAATAATACAGACATTTTTGGATCATCTTGACAATTGAATATCTAAAATACTATGGATTTTCGCTCACTTCTCTATTACGCACGTAGACTGAAAATTTCATAGGCTGAAGAGTTTATATGATGACGTCATATCTACTGTTGAGTTTTTACCAAGGGGATCCAAGGACTGCAACACCTGGTACTATGTTGAAAAATAAACCTTATTCGGTTTTATTCCATGAGAGTATCTTGGCTAGCCGACCCTAGCATTCATTTGTATTAATATTTAAAATTTGAGTAAATAAGGAATAAAACTATTTAAAAATATAATTGATCATAAATTTTATAATATGTACAAATGAAGTATAGAACTAATTAGCAACATCACATATATCCATGGGTAAAATAAATTTACTGAATATGATGATTAATACATATGTAATATGAATTTATTAACAGTTTTTAATGTTATTTCATTCTCACCGTCTTCATCTGTATTTTCGAATTTCTTCAATCCTTGGTTAAATCCTGTGGGAACTTCTATGTGAACGACTATCTGTAATAATAATAATAATAATAATAATAATAATAATAATAATAATAATAATAATAATTACAAAGACGAAAAAAGGAAATCAAAAACAAAGAAAGTAACGTACTAGGTTCAACCCTGTAGACAAATAGCATAATTAGAAAGCGAGAACTGTCCTTGAAATAAAAAGAGCAAAATACTCTGGGGCTTTGAAACTTAAATAAGCCAACAATCAAATCAAGGAGACCGGGTTTATTTGTTGTTAACAAAGAAAAGAAAATGTCTCTGATCATGGAAATGGTTTTTCTAACTGATAATAAGGTGAATGCAAAAGAAACTAAAATAACGAAAAAAATGACCTTTCGTGAACAGAAGACACTATTGAATAAGCACACGAAGGTCGAGCCTAACATAATCTGCAATTTGTCTGAAAGACTTTGGTGATATAAGAAGAACTGAAGATTCGAAAAAGGGTTACAACCATCTAGACTTCAGACGAGAAGGTGAGGGGAGTGTTGACGATTTATGTATATTTGCTGTCTCTTAATCTCTATCACCAATCACCAGATATCACGGCTGTGAAGAAATAATAATAATAATAATAATAATAATAATAATAATAATAATAATAATAATAATTCTGAATGCTGCCCGGGCACTTGGTACCCTACTTAAACTGGGCAAGAGAGGAGATCATAAATATGAACAACAGAACGAAAAAAAAACCAACAAAAAAAAACAAACAATAACAATGCTCATGACCCAAAAGCCGAGAGATGACATGGATTGACAGTATGTTATAAGAAAAGACTGAGGAAGAGAACTCACAAACACTGAGGTCTGTGTAGTTGTAGCAATTCGGTGTATCAAAGAATATACAAAAGAGCAAAGACTAATTAAAGCAGCCAATAAAAGCAACGACAGCAAAAATGACATAAAGGCAAACAGGAAAACAAGAATGTCAAAATCGAAGAAAGGAAAATAGTAAGAAAGAAAACTACATGGAGACTTCAGAAGCAAGCTGACACGGACATTTCTCAACAGAAAATTTTATAAGAAAAATGGAATCACAGTTAGTAACGGCACAAACTAACGCATTAAGAACAGATTAGGTAAAAATGAACACAGATAAAACTAAGAAGAATATTAAGAGCATGCTATGTAGACTGAGAGGTGAAACAGTCAACCACATAGTAAGTGAATGCGGCAAGCTGTAACAAAAGAGCTAAAACAGGCACGACAAGGAATTGTGCAAGCGAATAAACTATAAAGACTATAAATATAAATGGTATATGCACAAACCAGAATCTATTTTGAAAAATGAGACTCAAAAAACCTTGTCAACTTATAAACTTCACCGTTCCAATATATTACAGAGTAAAGTAATGGGAAGTGGAAAAAACTCAATAAATACCAAGAACTTGCCAAAGAGCTGAAACGTTTATGGAAGCTGAAGATGACGGTGATACCAGTAATAGTTGAAATCCTGGATACAATACTCAAGAACCTGAAAAAGAGATTGGAAGAACTGGAAATCTGAGGAAGATTTGTGTCTGTCTAGACCCCAGTATTGTTGAGATCAAGCCAAATTGTGAAATGAGTTTTGGAAAGACGAGAAGACTTGCTATCACTTGAACTTCAGTGAGGGCCACCAATTACTACTGGTGTGAAAAACTTGCAAAAAGTTTTTAAAGAAATGCTAAAAAAGACAACAGTAATCAAAACTTTTCCCGAGAAATCATAGAAGAATTAATAGAAAAGTAGAAAATCGCGAAAAGAAGAATCATAGAATAGGAACTGAAATCATTTTTTAATAATATAAACAATAGAAATTACTGAGGAAGCAGCGAAGACGAGGTTACAAAAAGGAAGTTTAAAAAGAAAAACCAAGTTGATGATAACAGCGATCTAGAACGACAACGAAAAATGAATTTATATATATAAGAAAATACGAGAGAATATGGAAAAAATACAGGAGAATATGAAATGCATACTATGCGAAGACAGAAATCAGTTAATTGATTACATAATAAATGACTATAGAATGTTAAAATGAACATAGCAGGCTGAGAATCGAAACCATCCAAACACTGGCACAAATGTAAGCAGCTAGGACGCTGAGTAGAGTAATGGAGTCTTGTGAAGATTTTCTGTCACTAAATCTTCAGTGTAACCGAACAGTTATTACTGGTTTGAATACTTAATGAGTGCAGTGATAACAACAATATCCTATCTCAATTTCTGCTTTGCGGTAGCGTGTTTCCTTTCAGGGCCAAGAGTGAATTTTCAAGGCAAGATTAAAGCCAAAATTTTGGCTGTTGATTTGCAATGCAATAGAATGGCGCTACTAATTCTCATCCCCCTTTTGAAGTCAATGCATTTGAACACTAATTAAATCAACAAATCCCTAACGTAATATTTATCTGCACTTATCTACCTATCTATGCATCCACGTTAGTCTACTTGGTAAAATAGAAAAAAAAAGAAGAAAAAAAAAGATAAATATTAAGAACTTGCCTAATGGATGCGAAGATTGTGCAACATGAAGGTAAAGTTAGTGCCAATAATTATTAAATTACTGAGAATAGTTCCGAACAATATTACAAGAAGGTTAGAAAATAAAATATCTGTGGAGGAGTTGAGACGATTCAAATCTTAAGACAGGTGAATTCAGCCAGAAAATTGTGTTATTTATTCGAAGACACTTGTTGGCACTGATTCCTCAGCAATTACAACTAAACACCTCTAGTTTTAAAATTCTAATAATAATAATAATAATAATAATAATAATAATAACTGCATATCTCTTTAGAAAGTTTCTGTTACTCACATCTGAATATAAACAGTTATCAAAGATATTTATATCTTTCATGGACTGTGAATTTTAAGAGAACTAGACTAGTCTCTAAAACGATTCTTTCTTTCCTTGTGAAGAAAACTTTTTTGTAGATATGCTTGTGGAATAATATTCACAATTAAATCATTTTCAAGTATCAATAAATTATTGACCCTAAATTTTTCAGCGACCAATCCTCTACTCTAGCACTATAGCGCATGCACTCTAGCAAAGAACTCCTTACCACCATTATTAAAAAAGCATTTGTCAGTAAATGAACTACTGATATATTTGAGCCTACGATGAACTTTTGGTACAATCAATAGACAGTCAATCCACAAGTTCGTATTGAGAATGGGGGACAACTTTGTCCCCAGTCAGCTCTGATGATACCAACGTCTGATCGATGAAGCTGTTAAGAATGCTCAAAGGCAGAAAGAACAAACAAGAGGCGGAAAAAGAAGAAAGTGAATAGAAACGAGAAGTTGGAAAGAAGAGAGAGTTTAAATTGGATGACAATGAAGAAAGTAAAAATATATTTTTCCTGAACAAGAAAAAGAAAAGATGTGGAAAACGTGAAAGGGTAAAATAAGCAAAATTAGAGATGAAGAAAAGAAAATATTGTCAAGAGGGTTTTGGAGGCATCTCCCCTCTAGAAAAATAATTTGACGTCACCCTATGAATGGGATGCGAACTGAATTTTATGTGATAACTCTTATAACAAAAAGCACTTTTTACTCGCGTATACCTTAAACTTAATGGATTCCCTTTCCCCGACTCTCGGAAACCTGAGAATATACCTGTGAAGGGATGAACACTTTGAGCAGCAAACAGTGAAATATATAATATGGAGGAGTACCCGTGGCGTATTGGCTTACATGCTAGTCTGTGATATCGTAGTAAGCGAGTTCGACCTCCAGTCACGATATTACATTCACTTTAGAACTAATACTCTTGGGAAATGTATGAAACTTTTATCCATCCAAATATAGTTTGAACAGTATTACCACTGTTCTTCTACAAGGATAGCTTTAGCATTAAATAACCCACTAAGGTTGACATGTCATTAAACAAAGAAACCAAATCGTATATGATAGTAATGAAGGAGAAGAATCAGTGGTTGAGTGGCGTAAAGAAAAGACGGGGTTCAAGAGGTTAAACCAAAATGTCAGATGGAAAGAAGAAATGTAATGAAGAAGAAAAATGTAGAAATGCTAAAAAAATGCAAGATGGGGAAAATTTAAAGAAAATAATGATCAACTGAAAGGAAAAAAGCCACACTTTTTTTTGTTGTTGTTAAAAAGAAAACAGGAGAAAGAAAAGAAAAGGCTCAGTGAACTCTGGCGTGAAAATGAACATTAGAACGCAGGAACTATTTTGTCCGATATCTTATATCCAGTATTAGGCTGTTTGCTGATAAAGGTACATTTTTTGTCTCAAGCAGAGTTTAGACGAGAATCCATCTTAAGGCAAAAGAAAAAAAGATTAAAAAAAGAAGTGAAATCACCAAATCGATCCCAGGGGTTACAACCTTCCCCTTTACATACAGATAAGTAATCTCCAGTTAGACATATTGTGTGTACTCGAATCAATTCCAATTTCAAAAAACATCTCTGGCAAAAAATACAGACTACTTCCTACTTTTTAATTTCTTAGGCTTTTCAAGGTTTTCAAGATTCTTATCGTTCCATGTATTCTGAAGACTTGGTATTCTTAGTCAAGGTTTTAAAGATTTCGTCTCACTTAAAGACCTCAATTGTTTGAACGCTTTTGCTTGTTTTCCGATAAGTAAATCATACTTTCCTCAATACAAACATTAACTAAGCTTAATTTAGTCTAAAACAAGACCGCAATTTTGTATGACCTAGTTAAGACAGAAGTCACAAGGAAAGTACACAACGTACTCGGCACAAGTGCTATTTGAACCTCTAAATACTCTGACCAAAACAAAACATCCTGACTAAAGAAGCGCAACATTATTTCAGATTTTTTAAATGTGTAAATATATTACTTGGATGTGAACCTAAGTTTAAGATAAACCGACTCGTCAGAGTAATCTCTGCTAACAAAGTGAATTTTAATAATATCAAAATCCAAATCAAAAAATAAACATTTATCTTAATTTTTTTTAATTTGTTTTAAGATGTAAAACGTAAGATAATCTTTTGATGTTTTATAAGAAAAAGTATTTTTGTCATTTGATAACAAATCCTTTTGTGTGATTCGGATCATTTTTAAGGGATCGTACATTATACATAATATTATTTCAAGCGGAGTTTACAGGTTTGAATTCAGAGTTTTCCTTCTAGACGGTTTTCTATACCAAGGTTAAAGAGCCCAAAACGAGACTACCTGGTCCAGGATTTGAACTAGGTTTGCTATGTACCTTTTTTACGACAGTAACTATTACATCACGAACACCTCCCCCCTCTCTCTCTCTCTTTATCTATCTATCTATCTATCTATCTATATATATATATATATATATATATATATATATATATATATATATATAGGATACTTCATTTTTAATCATTTGCATCGTATCATTATTATTCCAGGTAATAGATTTGTTAATAGATGCTGTACGACATGATCCATAACTTTTAATATTCACTTAACGAAAGAATTCCTAATTTAAATTTATAGCGAAATGGCTTTCGATAAACTATATCTAAGTATTTGTGATGGTTGATATTCATTATTACAGGCAGTAAAAATCAATTCTCTTTTTACCAAAAATTACAAATTTAATGTTGGTCTAAAAAATTATAATTTTAGAATTCAAATTAATACTTTTTATTAATAGGACATCTTTTCACTGTAAATACTTAATCTGTTTTCATAAAGGAAAACAAAGAAAAAGAAGAGGAAACAAAGTGAAAATCAAAAGGGAATAAAGAAATAATGCAGAAATGAAAATTATAAAAAGAAAATAAAAATAAAAAAACAAACAAAACAACCCTAAAAAACAAGGGAGACAAACTTCTGAAAAAGGCCGAAACTGCAATAGTAATTAAAGTAAGGATTTTAAAGTAAATTTTCTTTTTAAATGATTCTTAGAAAAAACGACTGAATATGAAAGAAGAAGAAATCAAAATAAAATCTATCATAAGGAAAATAACAAACTGACAATGAATAAAGGAGAAAAGAGACTTAATATAAACTTGTAATCAGCGCCGCCGTCGTAGTTGCAACGGGAAAACAATTGTGATGGTAGTGACGAGGATGATGATGATGATGAGAAATGGAAGAAAATCCAATTTTTCGAAGCAAAAAATCGGTCATGTAGAAGAGATGTCGGCATCAAGAACATGATGGCCTTCGTTACTGCTGGTCGAACGGAGGCAGTCGAGCAGGCAGGAAGTTAGAAAGGAAAGAAGGAATAAAGCAAACAAGGGTGGCTGGCGCCCGTTCCATTTATTTTCGGTCGCGACACCATAATACTTGCATTTCTGTTTTTACCACCGCCTTTATCGGATCAGTTCTTCGGAAATACCAAACACTTTGGAGTCTTTCGCTCACCCTTATTCACCCCAACACTCATCCATTTTTTCTAAGCGAATCCTGATGCTCCGCTTCAAAGAAAATGACGAAAAACGTTGCGCGCCAATTAGACACATACTTGCTTTCTTTTATAATAATAATAATAATAATAATAATAATAATAATAATAGACTGCACGAGTTTTTCATACCAGTAGTAACTGTTTATAATAATAATAATAATAATAATAATAATAATAATAATTATTATTATTATTATCATTATTATTATTATTGTTGTTGTTGTTGTTGTTGCTGCTGCTTTTCTTCATGCTACTGCTGCTGTTATTATGGTGGCCGTGGATATTGAACTGCTCATCCTCTGTTGGTGCCATCATCTTTACCATAGCTGTAGTTATATGCCACATTATTATTATTATTATTTGCTTGTCGTGATAGTACAACTTTTATTTTTATGATTATGATGCTACGTGATTTTGCGTGTATTATTATCATTGTTGTTTTTATTATTAACATATCTATTATTTTTATTGAATTTATTGTTTTGATGGTCATAACTAAATGTATATAATTAATTTTCTGTCTTTATTATTGAGGTTTCTCTTTTTTTTTCTCTCTTTTTCTTCTTTTTTTTTTCTTAGAGGATGATGTGATTTTCTTACATCTATGAAAGAACCAAGCAAAAGTAACTTCTGTTGTTGTCTAGTCTCAGTGATACACTTGTACAAAAAAAGCTGTGGTGACGTGATAAGGAAAGAATTGTATGACAAGAATTAAATTCCCACCCAAATATTTGGACCTCTTGTGCACACGTCACATCTGCAAGAAATCAAAGGTTCGTTTGATCAGTTGTTTATTTTTTTTTGTTAAAGTTCTGTTGCTGCTGTGCGTCTTCGTGGACTTAAAGAAACTGAACGCTGCCAAGAAGGCGCTGAGTTCTTGCTGAGTTCTCTTGGATCCATCCGAACGGATCAGAAGGTTTTCTCTTACTCTGGATTTCTATTTGATGATGTCATGTATGGTAACATGTTGAGTATTTGTTTTCATATTATCCACACATGGACAGGCTCAGGATAAGTATTTTCTAAGCTTTAAAAATGATACTGAAAAAGTCTGTTTTTATCGCAAAGTTGCAGGTAAGAAAAAATCTTGTCTGCACTGCAGCAACTTAAGGCAGTTTGGCAAGGAGACGTGCACAAAATAAAGAATAGGCAAACATTTAGAATTCCTTGGAAATTTTCATTATAATTAGTATACTTTTTTTTTAATATTTCGTTTACCAGTGTAACTCGTTCATTGTTTTGGATCGTAAGTAGAAAGTAGGTAAATAAATAGGTTATTCATTTCAGTTAATCAAATGAAATTAATCTTCGAACAAGTATTTCGAAAAAACATAAAATAATAATTTGAAAATCTCTACGTAAATGCAAATATTTAGATATATAACCTTGAGCAATAATCTTAGTTCGTTTTTAGATGCTGGGATTCATGTATATATCTTGATTACACACGAGTATATCTATTCATGATAATCCATTATCTTAATCGCCTCACGACGACTAACGTAGGGAAGTTTGATATGCATTTTTAAAAAAATGAACCAAGTATAACAAGATAGAATCTATCAGTGTTAGCGACATTTTTTGTTTGTTTGAGACACTCAACAGAAGCAGACATTAAGTGTTCACTATACCTTTAATAACTACATTACTTTTTTAAAGTTCTACTGTGTCTGAAATGAGAGTTGACCTTATAAATATGTTTGAATGACTGATACTATAAATAATTCCGCTCTAGCACTTCTGGAAAGAGGCATAAGTAAAAAAATTGTTTAATTAAACGTTACTTTCAAAAGAATTAAATTTCTGAAACTCTTTCTTTTTAATGATATTGTTTGTTTGTTTATTTGTTTTTTTAATGGCATATCAACTTTTGCCGGCTATTTAATGCCAAATCCATTTTTTACGAATAAACAGTTCGATTTCAAACAATTCAGTTAAGCATGCATACACAGTTTAATTGTCAAAACATTTTTATTTCAAGCAATTCAGTAAGGTCAAATAGTTCTAATTCAAACAACTCAGTTTAGTATACGCATACTTTTTGGTTATACACAGTTAAATGTCAAAACAGTTCTTTTTCAAACAACTCAGTTTAGCGTTAATAGAATTCCAATGACGAAAATTGTTTTATCTCAAACAATTCAGTTTAGCATAAGTACGCAGTTTAAATGTCAAAACAGTTATATTTCAAACAATTCAGTTAAGTCTAAGTTCAGAGTTTAATTCTATTTGATCCATAGATAGGACCCTATCAGGTGCAACTAACTAGGGCCAGAGTGGACTTGGGAGCTAAGGCAATGAAGGGGTACTCTGCATTCCCAAAAGCTCCAGCATTACTAGAACATCACCATAAGATTGTTTAGTGTCATATCCAGGACACTCAGTGAGGGGGTCTTACCCCTTTGCAAAACAGCAGTCAGTGTATTCTACAGCCCCAGCCGACTGAACAACTTTGATGAGTAGCAGTGATTGAAGATCTTTAGACAATACGGATTTGTTAAAGTTAGCTTAAGAGAAAAAACCTATAGAATTATATTCAAAGGGTTTAGTTTTTCTATTTTGGCAAATACAAAATAATAAAAGACATCTCTACACTAGTTTAGATTGAACAAATAGTACTGCAACAGAAAGTACTACTGTTATTATTGTTGACTCCATCAACATGAGTAGACCCAGTGTTTGCTAGTCACTGAAGATGACCAGAACCAGTTTGTCTGTCTTACTATTATCAAATAGTCATTTTCTTATTTCTAGTTAATATTTTTCTTTATCAGCAATAAAAGACACATTAAGCTGGTCTTTTAAATATATTCATTTATTTTGTCAGGCATATCAATTCATTGGTCAAAATTCGTACTATATAATTCCATGTTCATGCAGCTGTCAGTATATTGCTATTCTTGAAATATGTATGATTCAAATGAAATAAGTATCCATTCAATTTTTGAATGTTATCAGTTAATGTCAAAGTGCTATTTATACGAGTATGTCAATTTTTTTTACAGTGTCTTGCGTACGATATCAAATTTTATCAGTGGTGAGACTTCAGTTCTATTGCTCTAGAGACTGTGAAGTTACTCTTTCCTGATATTAAAACCAAATTTACACTGATCATGATTGGTAGTACCTTTTAGAGTCACATTTATGGGACAAATAGATCTGTTGGAAATTATGACGACAAGATAAGGGTGCAAACAAAAATAATGATGATTATTATTATTAAATTGGTATAGATGCTTGAAACCATATAATTGCAGGAGAATGAGAAATATATGAAACCATATAAACAGTGTACAATCAGCTCAAAATACGTTCGTTCGTACGTAAAGACTAATTCCAATGTAGTTAATAAAGTTAGGATAATCAAAGGCCGTAATAGTTAACCGCCTTATGAAATAGGAACAGAAGTAGTGACCAAAGTTTTATTCTAGTTGCCAGTCAGGTTCACAGCTAAAAACAGTTGTTCCTTCCCAAATTGTAAAATAGCATTTTTATTGACCATGAAATAGTTATAAAATCATGAATTTTAATGTAGCATAAAATTCTAATTTATTTACGTCATCAGTTGAGTTCACAATTCAAAATGCTATTTCTGTGAACTCTGCAAAAGTTTCTTCTCTTAACTTATGGTCAGTTGGTTCATCTTTCAGGAGTGGGCTCTTCTTTTGACGTAGTTACGCACAGGTGTTACGGTGTTATACATACATACATACATACATATATATATATATATGGACACATGCAATTTTATATAAGCAGAAGAGTATATATATATATATATATATATATATATATATATATATATATATATATATATATATATATATAAAGAGAGAGAGAGAGAGAGAGAGAAAGAGAGAGAAAGTGAGTGAGTGAGTGAGTGAGATACTATGTGAGATGAAAGAGAGGAGCAACCTGAGGGCATATGAATTTTGATTAATAACAGCTATGTTTATTACTTCAAAGTTTATTAAACCTTTCTTAATAAAGCATAAACGATAGGATAAACCCCTTTAGATTTAAAAAACAATTTTCTAAAAGCCTTTAAATTAAATATTCGAAATGTTAAAAAAAAACGTTGTAAGCTTATAAAATGAACAGTTTTTGAAAAATAAATTTTATTATTTGAAGACGATTACTCTAAAAGAACAAAAGTAGTCATAAGTTGATATTTATCATCAAATTTATTCTTCATTATTAAAGTATTCTATTAATCAAATCAGATTATACCCATAATTTCCATTAACAAATATGATATGGATATTTAAGAGGGAATCAATCTCGATAGTGAGCAAGCTAGCTTTGTGTGTGTATGCGTGCGTGTGCGTACATGTGTGTGTGTGTGTGTGTGATAGTGACTAAGTTGTCATTTGTTCAGCTTAGCTAAGCTTAACACTCAGTCAAATGGTAGAGGCAAAGTAAGATTCGAAGACACAAATACTGGTTTGCTAACATAGTCTTCTAACCACGTTGGGTCCCCACTTAATTTATGTTTATTCATTCTCAAGAATATATATCACTATACATGCATGTGCAGAATGAGTGAATAAGAGAATGTATTTACTCATGCATGTGTGTGTGTGTGTGTGTGTGTGTGTGTGTTAATTTATCAGGAAAGTTGAGAGTGGTTTTCTTTTCATTTGATTCTTTTTAGGTTTCACAATCAAAGGTGATTTTTGTTCAATATTTAAATTGACAAAAGATTTAAATAAGATTACAATGGACATGCCATCCAGAGAGAGAGAGAGAGAGAGAGAGAGAGAGAGAGAGAGAGAGAGATATGTTCTCTTTTAATAGTCTTAAGTATGTTTCAAAGAGAAAATTCGTCTACCTATGAAAATATCTGATTTTAAAGAATAAATTCAGAGACGAATTGCTAATGCGTATTTTTTTAAAAATTATTATCTTCATCTTTGTTGTTTTTCATACTTTTAAGAAGAAAGAACAAATTCGTGAAACTGACAGAGCCGGCTCACCAGACGCCATCATTAGCAAACCTAACGTGGTTAATGCCAATAAAAGCGAGCACTTGACATCTGAATGACTCAGCAAGATAAAGGTTTCGGCAATGGAACATGACTCAGAACCCCAATTACAATGCTTTTATGAAATTCATAACATTTTTATAAAACTTACAAAAGACACGGAGGCACTTTTGTATGATTTTCTATACTATAGCTTTCAATCTTTTCCTCTATATCAAAAGTAAACTATTTATTGTTCATAATTCTTAATTCTTCTTAATAGTAAAAGTAATCGTAGCAATGATTACAAGTAATATATGAAGCAGTAACATTTGCAAAACCATTTTTTAAAACTTGTTCTATCTTTGAATTATCTGGCTGAAACATTTTGGAGTATTCGAAACATCACTTATGAAAAGGAAATATGAACCGCATTGTTTTTAACGTCATTTTCTTCAAATATGTTGTTTACTTGGTATCCGGATTGTTTGGTTTGGGCTAAGCAGAATAACACATTCACAATTATCCACTCTAATTAAATGCCTGTTTTAATTATATTTTTATTGTAATTCAGCATGTGGAAGTGAAGTTAAAATTAATATTTTCAGTTCAACTTAATCAATTCAAGGCCCGTTTAATCGGACATTTACAATATAATAGTTTTCACTTAAAAAAAAGGAATTCCTGTTGGCCATACAGTATGATTAATTCATTAAAGACCTCTAAAACGAGATGATTTTAACAGAAAGTGGATAATTCCTGAAAGCAGGTTGGCTGTCATCAGATAAGTACAGCTGTATCCACACAGTTCATTCGGTAGACTGGTTTCTTGACCAGCTTATAAAATAAAATCTGATATTACCGAATGCTCTAAATGTCTATAAGAAGAATGAGATACAAGTGCCAATTCTTATGCGTAATTACATAATTGTGTCTGATATTCAATCTTTAATTCATCAATTAGGCGCACGTGATATCAAGTATGACTGATTTACGATATGAATACTTGTATGTGAGAATGCACATGAGCCAAACGTACATAGACTTATTTGTCTTTGCTGTGTTATAAGAGGTTATATTGGGAAATTATGTTGAAGTGGTTAGTCTCTCTCTCTCTCTCTCTCTCTCTATATATATATATATATATAGGCAGCATTTTGCCTTTTAAACATGTTTGATTAAATAGAACAGACAATTCGCAGGTGCTTACTGTATTGTTGATTTGTTCAAATTTTCGTATGAGCTTTTAGTTGGAATAAATTTAGGAAAGTGCCTAGTACTTTCGGGCCCAACTGGAGCCATCTTCTGGATGGAGAATAAGGAAATGACAAACACAATGACAAGTCATATACATTTTCATAAAGTAGGAGGAAGAACAAGTTGGAGCGGAATTTACCGAAGAAAAGAATTTTACTAGAGGAAGAATTGATAGTAAAAGAGCTATAGGCATTTGAGAACGTGACTGCTATATTTGAAGTTGATCTTCAAGAGTTTGGAGTTGTTATTTGTTTATTTTTTTGTTTTCAATTTTTTTTCTCTTTGTAGAAATAGAAGTGCTTTCTGAAAGACTGTTTCTATATTTGAAGGTGAACTCATGCCCATAGTACATTTATTGTCAATTCTTATTCTTGCCTCTAGAAAAATTATTTTATTGAAAAGCCCCAGTCTTATTTCCAAATATAGACTTGATTTGGTTTCTTTGTTTAATGGCATATCAACCTTTATAGGATATTTAATTTCAGTCATACTTGTAGAAGGACAGCAATAGTACTATTTAATTCATAACTGGAGGGAAAAGGAGGTTTATATTTTTCCCAAGAGTATTAGAACGAAGGTGAATGGAATAACCCAACTAGAGTCCGAACGCGCTTACTCCACTTGATATGATGTCACATTTCAGCACGTGACCCATAACGCCACGTGATCTTCCTCGTCAAACATAGAGGATAAAAAAATGTATCTATATATATGCAAACGATACAATCGTATAATGCAAGGAGGTACAGCAGTAATAAAGAATGACATAACAGAAAATAAATATGACATATCAAAGTTAGCATCATTCCCTTCCCTCTATCTGAATATGCAATTTATACGAAAAAAAGGATCTGAAAGTAATGCTTTCTACATATTTTAATATAAATGACAAGAAAGTAAAGAAACACAATAACACTGAGTATGTTTTCAGCTGTAAAACAATATTTTTCACATGGTCACTAATATTGTCCATGCATTTTAGCAAGAGCTTGTATCAGCATCAGTGGAGACGATCTACTTTTTCACAACTGCGATAATTGTGTAATTGTTCGGAAAACGTTGTCAGCGTAGTCCATCTTTTATTGCTAACGTATAGGTGATAGATGGTTCCAAGTATTGCTATGTATCACTAACAATTCAATTAAACATCAGTCATTTGATTACGCACAGATAATCAAACAGTTCTATCTAAAACAATTCAATTCAGCATAAGTTATTTGTTTGCACACAGTTTAAATGTCAAATAGTTTTATTTAACCCAGAGATAAGACGCTATCAGGTGCTACTGCACTGAGCCAGAGTGCAATGAAGGGGCACTTTGCATTCCCCAGTACGAGATCCTGACTACTAGAGTGTTTAATGTCATATCCAGGAGAGTCGAAGCAGTGGGGATGGTCTTACCCATTTGTATTCTACAGCCCCAGTAAATAGATAAGAAGTATTACTTTTGAAGCCTCGCTCGTATATCTAAATATAATCCTTTTGCATTCATACCTGCCTGTATAAATAGAGGTTCCATTTATGAGTGTGTTTTTTTTTTTTACTAAGCTAATTTTATAACGACAACAATCGATGTAGAGTGATGATTAGCACGTTTACATAGCAGACCACTTCTTAGAAGAAGGAACTAGATCTTTAAGGAATACCTTACAAATGTCATTGTGCTGGACTAATCAATGCGTTGTGAATGATAAAAAAAGTACTTTTTCCATAAACAAGTGTTTTAAATGGGTAACGTTTTCAGAAATCACAGATACACATCAACAAATAAAAATCCACCTTTTCTATCATACTGTTCATATATATATATATATATATATATATATATATATATATATATAACAACCAATCGATACCAGTTCACATCTTCGGTAGACGTATGTTGACATCACTTTCAGAAGTTGAGATATTACAGCCGAGTTGTGTGAATTTGTCAACAAACTTTTGAGGCCGGCTAGCCTCATCTCGTTTAAAACACATCAGTTCATGTGAAGACGAATGCCTCCTGTTGCTTGCTCGAGGCTACGCAGTAAGTATTCGGTTTGCGAAGGCGTATTTGCAAGAAGCGCTTGATAATCTGTGTAGTCTACGACTGATTAGTTTCTACAGGATTATGTCTGCTTCTTCCTTTTTTTAGTGTAAAGCCATTTTCTATTATAAGATCTATCGACGTGTGAGGTTCATAATCTTGGTAGATTATGAACAGATATGGTGCTATTGTATCTCTTTGCAAAACTCCAGTGACAATGTCAAAGAAGTCTGCAAGCGGACCATTGTTTTCGTGTTTTTATAAACCATCATTATAATTGTAACATTTTCATATGCTAGTAATATTTACTCCATCTTCCCGCTGTGTATGAATCAAATGCCTTGGAGAAATCTACGAATGATAATGTTGCCACGATTTTTTTTTTTTTTTGCACGTACTCATTCAATGATTCGACGGATAGTCAGAATCTGTTAAGTTGTGGGTCAATTTCTTCGAAAACTGTCCAGATTTTTCGAAAGAATTTTGTAGATCTCAGGTCTGATACGGGTTGAAAAGCAGTGCATTATAAACTTTGACAGTTATCGCAGTGAGACCTATGTCTCTGTCGTCTTTAGTGATTCCGAGGTCACCTTTCTGGAGTAAAGGGAGATGCAGCTTTTTGCCCATTTCTCTATTGTATTTTGTTTATAGACAGAATTGCATAATCGAAGAACTATGTCATCAAATCTCCTTGTCGTCTATACTTCTGGAGGTATTTCGTCGAAGCCTGCAGATTTTCTGCTTTTAATTTTTTCAATACTACCTCAAGTTCTTCTTCTATAAACTATTCTAGTTTGATGTCTAAATAGCTACAAGTGGCTTTAGGAGAGTTTCCAACCAGACTGAAATGTTCTTTCTGCTTCTGTATCCTTTCTTCTTGGCAGGCAGCTTTTAGTTTTACGCTCGAGGTGCTCTTCTTTCCGCTTATTTCATTTACTCTCTCTCTCTCATGCTAACCTTGATTGCCTATCTCTTACCTAGTTTCTGATTTTATTGATTTGGCCTTATCTATTGGATAAAATAAAACTTTTTTCAAGCTGTGGCCGTGTCAATATTACTGAATGGATGCACCACTTAGACGCTAATAAAACGCATGCACAAAAATCTAGATGGGAATAACACGAGAATGCTATTTGTGTTAACATTACTGTATGGATGCACCAGGTGGACACTAACAAAACACGTGAACAACTCCTGGAAGCAGGGAGGTTAGTGGCTGCCCAAATAGATAGGAGGTTAGTGGCTGCCCAAACTACTGTTAGGGCAGCCACTAACCTCCCATCTTAAAAGCCATCCAAGTAAGATGAACAAGACAAGCGGAGCACTTTTGAAGAAGGAGGGAAAAACTCATCAATGACATTCTTCTATGCACTCCTATACATGAATGCGATTATGTAGGCCGACCTGCGAGAACTTATATTAGCTCAGTACAGACACTAGATATCGTTTGGAGGACCTGCTGAGAGCGATGGATGATAGAGATTGGTTGAGAGAAACAGAGACAGTGAGAATCAGGGAATCCGTGCTGTCAGCGCAGTTTGATATATATATATATATATATATATATATATATATATATATATATATATATATATATATATATATATGTTGTATATGGCTGAGTATGTGGATCCGTCAGTAATTGTTCAAGAATATTGCTGTGTATATAGGTAAAAATTTTCATTTTCAGGAGCAAGCATGAATTAGTAAGCACTAATATACTTTAGTGAATGAGAAAGTGTTAAAAATCATTAGGAAAGGAGAACAAAGACAAAGAAAGTAGTGATGATATATGGGGTTGTGCATGACGTTTGCTCTTTCTCTACTTTTCCAGCAAATTTTACTTCGAAGAGTAAAGAAATTTTGCAATATATGTTTGAGAATAACCTCATTACACATATACGTACACACGTGTGTATGTTTGAGAGTGCTTCTATGCACAAACACACACACATATATATATATATGTGTGTGTGTGTGTGTGTGTGTATTCTTCATTTTCCAATAAAGCGTGAATAGATATGATTTATGTATGAGAATGTGACTGTCGATGAGTGTGCGTACGTGTGTCGGGTGTCGAGATGTGTAGATTTCCTCAGTCTCAGTTTGCATATATAGACATATACATATGCGCGTATGAATGAATATATGTCTGTGCGAACAAACATAATGTTTAAACCTGGATATCTGTAGTGTATCGATATATACAACAGAGGTATTTCCATACATCTTACATCGGTCTGTTTATATATATATATATATATATGTGTATGTGTGTGTGTGTGTGTGTGTGTGTGTGTGTGTGTGTGTGTGTGTGTGTGTGTATGTATGTATGTAATTCTGTGTAGCACACATATACGTATAATCATACATCTAGATATAAAACCAAATACGTTAGGCACACACACACACACGTATATATATATATATATATATATATTCACCATCATATGGGGTCAAAGCGGCGGCTTGAAGTCGTTCGCACTAATACGAGTGGATATGTGATCGTATCCGCCGTGGTGGCTGTGGTGGTGGTCTGAAAACTAACCCGGGTTTTACACCAAGTCTGCCCTCACGGCAGTCGTGTTAACTTATCATGCCAACCCATTATTACGTTATCGAGTTAGCACGCACGTGGCTTTAATAATAGCAAAAGTTGTAAAAAACAGAATGGAAAAAGAAAATAGCGCCCAAGTTACACGTCCGGTCGGCGTTTCACTCTTTCAAAATTCTAGTGAGCCTAAAATCGACACCTCCCACATACTGACAAAAAATATATTGAAAAATATACCTTTTTTATTGTCTTTTTTGTTTGTTGTTTGTTTTTTCTTTTCTTTTTGGGTGGGGTGGTTTTGTGCTTTTCGACTAGACGTTGTGGTGAGTGAGAAGGCTTTACGTAAAGAACAGGTATTTTACTTGTTCGCGCAACACGAATGGGTCAGGGAAGTGGTAGTCAACTTAAATGTTCGCGCGTCTAAGGGAATGCGTTTCTGAGCCCTTTATTTTTTCGATTATGGGCTTTGGCAAAATTTTTGCTTCAATATCCATTCGGCCAATGTGAACCTGAATCGAAATGTTGAAGTTCTTTTTAACTGCTGCTGCTGTGGTTGCTGTTATTGTTGCTGTTATTATTATTATTGTTATTATTATTATTATTATTATTATTATTATTATTATTGACTTCCTGAGACCATGATTGTTATTTAAACTATTAAAATGTTTTAACAGCAATGCTCCCAGACACGCAATAATTCAAAACAATACTTAATTAATGTTATCACATATAAGATATGTTCACTCATCATCTTGTGGGAGATTATCATAGTTTTTTACTACTACTACTACTACTACTACTTAATAATAATAATAATAATAATAATAATAATAATAATAATAATGATAATAATAATAATACACGTCATATGTTTCTGTTTATGTTATAATTTCTAACAATATAATAATCTTCGGTTTCTATTTCTTTAATGTCTCTGTCAGGATGTTTTCAGACTCGCACAGATTTCTTGTTATTCCAATATTTAAACCAGGTTTTTTGGAATTCCAAGAACCGTCAAAATGACAAGTACACATCACCTATATATATCCTATTCTATTCTCTTTTCTGGCAACGATCAGTTTGTTTTTGTTTTTTTGTTTTTTTTTTAGTTTTTATCACTATTTCGATTTTCGTCTCTAGTTTGCTGGACGACGACGTTCACAGATATTCTTTTAAGATGACCGATTCTAGTTAAGATTTAGTGATCAGTTTTAATTTCAAAGTTATACAAAATGTCTCTTTCATTTATCTTACTATATCTATAAGGAAATACCTGACTGTTTGGAATAAAAAGGATTACGGTGTTAGAACAGGCATTAGATATCATTTTTACATCAGATGGATATGTCGATTATTAATGAGGGAGGGTCTCAAGACATAAATCTTTAATATTCCTCTCGGCTTTCTTGTCGATTTCAAAAATGGTATGGTCTAAATCATATATTTTTGGTGGGTGGGGGGTCGCTGATTATCAATTCAGTACTGTTTTGTCAAATGGCTCAAGCATAATTTAAATTGTTCCAGTTAACTAGAAAACAATTTTCATTTTCCTATTCTACAATATCCTCAACTCTCTAGTAATGTTTTTATAGTGATCCATTTTCTCAGTTTATCCCTGTTGGCTACAGGAACAGTTACAAGTAATGATTTTTTTTCTTTTGTTTACAATTACCAAGTTTCTTTATTCGACCTAGATAGGCTGGATTTTCAAATCTCCGATGTGTCTTTTCTTCTTCTTAAAGACAGTTTCTGTTTTGTACTCTTATTTTTTGCTTACATAGTCAATGTGAAGTCATTAAAAATTGAATTAGCGTTGCCATTTGTATTTATATTTCTTGTGGACCAATATGACGCATTCACTTATGCATAGCTATTTCGTTTCATGCACCATACAGGTAACATTTACTCATTTGTTGATCTTATCAATTTTTTCCAAAGCATAAGTAATAATGCCTTCCTTTTAGGATGCTGTTACTTGTAGTTCTATTTTATTCATTTTCAAATGCCCCTTGTACAGTAATTTTCGGGCCATTCCGTCTACAGCTTCTTTTGTTTCATTTCTAGTCGAGTGCAGAGTGGCAGAAAGTTTTCTCAGATTCCTTACACTTTCCAAGTGCAAAACCACAACACCCACTGAGTTCTTGACAGTCTCGATCTTCTGTCCACTTGTTTAACCTTTTATGTTTTGGAGGTTTTTCTGGGTGTACTTATTTTGTTCTTATCATCATGTATATGCATGTTCCCACCAAAACCTCTCTAAAAAACACTGGCTATTAACATAGGTTTGTATAATTATTCAAATTAGTAAATTACAAATTTATTCCTTGTGAGTTTTCCTCACCAACTCGAAATGATTGTTTTCTATTTGAGTCTGGGTGACAGCAAGTCTCATCAGATCCCTAGAACTCTTCTAAGCTTCAAAACAAAATTTAGTTTGGATGGTTTCAATTATTCCCCTCGTCTTTAGTTCATCTAATCTCTTTTCCAACTTCTTTGAAACTGTTCCAAGGGCTACAGCAACGATAGTTATCAGTCATCTTCATGTTCCACTACTTTTTTTCATTTTCTGGTAAAATTTTGGTATTTGTCCAGTTTCTTGATTTCCTTCACTTCCACCCTGTGCTATGCTGACATGGTAAAATCCACGAGATGAAAAGTTATTTTACTTTTGCTAATCAAAACTAGGTCTGGTCTTCTAGCCTGGGTTGCGTGATCCGTTTGTTTTTCAAAGATCGAGTGAATTCTATGCATTTCATTTTCAAGGACAGATTTTAGTTTGTGCATATACCATTTGTCAGTATGGTAAAATAACAGTTTCTTGCACAATTCTCAATGGATCATCTTCCCCGGCCAGTGATGCCTGTTTTTGTATTTCTTTTGTGCCAGTTTGCAGCATTCACTCTTTTTGTGATTAATTGTTTCATCTTGATCACCACAAAGTCCATTCACCGAAGTATTATCAATTTTTGCTTTGACGCAATGAGTTCCTATGCCATTATTTTGTGCAGCTATAAATAGATATTGAGTTTTTCTCATTCAAATTCCTCTTCGTAACTCTATACAGATCATCTCATATGCAATGTCAATTCGCCGCTTAAAGTGTCCATAGAGTTGTTTTTCTTCCCATTTTTGTTTTCTAGGTTTTTTTAAATCTTTGATTTCCAGTTAATATTTCATTTACTGGCCGCTCTAATCAATATCAGTTTACTTTTGTTTACATATACTTCAAGACCTTGAATTGCTCTAACCACGCAATTAAAACTAAGACTAAATTTCTAATCTGGATTCGGTGATCCGTTTGTAACGAAAAGTCCCAGAGAACTGTATGAATTTCATTTTTGAGGACAGATTCTGGTTCGTGCAAAGGCCATTTATCAGTGTGGGCAAATTTCAGTCTCTTGCATAATTCTCAATGAAGCATCTTTCCCACATAGTCATACCTGTTCTTGTTTTTCTTTGGTGCTAGTTTGCTGCATTTGATAATTATGTGATTAACTGTTTCATCACTCTCACCACATGACTTACACTTGCTATTCTAGGTATTAACAGTTTCTGCTTGCACATAATTAGATCTTATGGCATTATTTTGAGCTACTCTTAATAGAGATTGGGTTTCTTTCTTCAGTTTATCCCTTCTTAGCCTTCTGATTTGATTTTTTCTTAGTCTGGATTGCAAATTTTCAGAGAAAAGTAGCTTCTTTGGCTTCTCTCATTCTTTCTAGTTAGGGGTCATACTATTTATCAGATTTTAATATTTCGCAGTATTTGCATATTTTCTAATGAATTTAATGTCGTATTTCATCATGCCTTTCTTTATATTCCATCGATGTTTAAGATTGGGCAACCGGACACTCACTTATCCTTGATTCAGTCTTTTGTTGGCACATTCTACTTATTAGATGTGATTCGTATTTCTTAAGGTTTGCTTGGTAGTTTCCGGTACTGCTATGGTTAGCTCCTTTGTTTTCCCGGTCAGTCTTGCACTTTTCAGCTATTGATTACTCGTTTCAAAATTTATATCAGCATTTCTAATTCTTTGTACATATCGTCCATGTTGGGATTTTTGTTTCCAGGCGTTTATCATTATTATTATTATTATTATTAGTGGTAGTATTAATATTATTATTATTCGTAGTAGTAGTAGTAGTATAAAACACGTATACTTTCACTATATAGTTAATTCTTAAAAACTTTATCTAATTCGTTATACATTAATTCGTAGATACATTTTTCAATATAGAAATTGCGAATATAGTGTTTTCGCAATACAGTTGTTTATGTAATTAATGATATTAATTCGCTTTAAACCAGCATAGATTTACATAGTAATTAAAATAATGAATCACGAGGAAAAATGTGAAAAAATTCATAGCACTCTATTTCTATATATTTTTTGGTTTATATTAAACTCAGTTAATTAGCTGTCCAAAAACTTATACAAAGAGCCACTAAGCAATTCAATCAGTCACTCTGTGGCTAAACCAATAGGAAAATCAATGTTGGTCACCAACTCACTTATGTCTTCATGTCATCTATTCAATATTTTTCACTATTTTTCAAACTCATTTGGTCTGTCATGCATTTAAAGATGTAGCCAGTAAAACAGATTTTTTCCACTTTGAGAAATTAATTAAAATAATTATTCTGCCTTTACATCAATCAAACATCCGGCCACTTATCCATTTGCTGAATCAATGACTCAATAAGTCAAAAGGTTATTTCCACAGTCAGTTTTGAATTAGATTATTTATTCTTCCAATGATTTACTAACTTGAAAATTCAGTCAGAGTTTATTCCACAAGAGGATAACACTATTTATATGAAAATCCATGAACTAATTCTATAAATCTTTCGGTCACTGTCTGTTAGAGAGAAAAAATACTGTAGCCAAGAAGTCATGTTCATAAATTTTGTTTGCCGTTCATTTTTAAGGTATCACCCATAAATAAGTACACTCCCACCAATATTTTTATAAGAATTTATTTTTCTTCAAAACTAAAGCTATGAGGATTTTATAATTTTTATTGTATCATTGTACAATGAAAACGAATATTATTAGGTATTATTTGTTACCAAATTATACACAATTGAAAGTCTATAACCAAAAATAGGAATATTCAAGAATCCAAAAATAAGTATACACCCACAAAAGAAATTATTTCAAATCAATATTTGATGTGGCCGTCTTTATTTATTCATATTTTTATTGCTGCTTGTAATCTTGATGACATTGAACTCTCTAGATTTTTGCAATCATTGGATTTTTTCTATTTGGACAATATACAACTTTTCAATTCTCGCTTATAGGATAGTATTTTTGGTTTAGAAGAAAAGGGTGCACTAATTTATTGGGTGAAACTGTATATTAAGACGGTTTTTTTTTGTTATTTACATACGTTGGGCGTTATTTCTCGATACACTTGGTACTCCAGACCAAGGTGAATTAGCTTATCTATAGAGAGGAAAAATGTGTTATCATTCTTATAGCAGCTTCTATACGAAGAATATTAAAGTGGATAAAATCTTTTAAATATCACATATTTAAAAATGGAATAAAAACTCGTTCAAACATAACAAAGGTTACAGGTGATTTTTGTCAAGAATATGATTTTCATTATTAGCAATGACATAAAATCACTGTACAGCTCTTTTATTTCTTGTTAGAAGGATCTATTTTGAACTGTTCATTTCACAAATTTTAAAAGATGTATCACAAAGATAGTGATCTAGTGACCATATTTGATGGTGATTTTAAGTTGCTAAGTCAACTGAAGTAGGATAATACATGAAAATATTTTACACTAATAATCACATCTTCGTAATCTATGTTAATGAGTGTTGGATTTCATGGTTATTCTGAAAATGATACCCTTTCTGTTCACTAAAACTGGAGATTTCTGGTGCTATATTTATTTCTTCAATCGTAGAATTATTAACAGTATGCATCTCATTAGATTTCTTGTTTTATTCTAAGAACTCGCAACAGATATTCTACCAACAGATCATGACAACCTGAGTAGAATTTTGACTTATTTCACAGAGATTTTTCGTCCAAGATCATACATTCTTTCAACAAAGAATAAAATATTTAGTTTCACTGCGAGATTTTGTTACTGCTAATAATGTTGATTATTTGCTTGATAATTTTGATTTTTATTGCAATTGTTCTCTTTCTAAATATTCAGTATTCACCTCTGAATGGACTAAGAGATTTATTCAACTCTTTCAAGTTATTTTTTATAAGTTCCTTTTTTCTATATGTGCGATTTTGTTGGGACTGAAAAACTATAACATTCAATGACAATAAACTCGACTCGAGGCAAAACTTTCGACAAAATACGAATATACTTAGCATAACTAGTATTTAACCACAACAAATATAATCATTTCTATTTTTCCAGCAATTTTTAATGTTTTCTGCAGACATACAATTGCAAAGGTGATAGATGAAAAAGACAAGAACAAGATAGATGAGAAATGTTGCTTTCTCATGAAAATAAACTTTGTTACTTTTCTCTTGATGATAAGATAAATCGATATACGTAATTATATGAATTGCGTTGTGTAAACTGAAAAAAGTTCGCTTAGAATTTCTATGGATGACATTAGTTTGGTTTATTTCTTTACCGATCTATAAGTCAATCAAAAGCTTATTTAGAAGGTTAGTTTGTAATACATTCAGTCATGTAGTGATTCAAAAGACTGGTAAATTACTTGGTCAACCAGTTATTCAGTCACAGCGTCGATTATTCTTTGGGTGTGTCATTCAGTAAAATATCAGTTACGTAAAATCTCTTTAACTGACTTTAACACTTCTCAATAAAGAGTCAGACGGTCATCTAATGACATTTCCCTTAAAAGTAATTCAGTGAGTTTGAAAGTCTCGGTCATTTTTACAGAGATGTGATTCATCAATTCATTTAGGTTTCATCGAGGATTATGAATCGAGTTGAACAAGACTTAAAGATGAACTGATCACTTACTAAATAATTGATCAGCTTATTCATTATGATTCGATTTATATTATAAGATCACAGTTAACTTCATAAGTGTATAAATTTAAAGCGTGAGGAAATCAATAACTAAACGAATCAGGAGTCGAGATCCTTTAATAAGTATCTTAAAAAATCAGACAAGTATTTGTGTCAAGTAAATCATTGGCTCATGATATCTCTCGGTCATTTAGTTAATAATGGTTTAATAGGTCACAATTGATATTTGTCAACCAATCAGTTGCTCAGTTATTTATAAGTCAATCATTAGAAAAATTCAACAAACCTGATTTGTCTTCCTTATGTCAGCAAACCACTGATTTCTTTTAATCGGGGACTATTGTTTTATAAGCCTCAATGTTAGTCAGTTACATATTAACAGACTTAGCAGTAGGTTCTTTGAATTTTTTTAGTTTTTTTTTAGTTGGCTTGCTGACTAGTTGTTGATTCTGACAAACGATAAGTGATCCATCAAATTACAGTATTTCAAACAAAGAATCATTTTCATAACCAATCACTTAAAAAATCAGTCACCTGAAACAAAATCTACTAGAGTTTGTCACTCAACCAAAATGACCAATTTTTTTTGTCCAAAAAAACAGTTGGTTTCTGTCATTTCATAAATTATCCCTTTGAATATAATTCACGTCTATAGTCTATCATTCATTCACTGTGTCTTGATGAAATCATCAGTGACCAGTTTACGTCAACCATCTACTGTCAGTTTTACAGACAATCATCTGTTACCTTGATTTGCTCAAGTTTCATTTTTAACAATTATATAATTTTCGAAGCATCAGCTTCGACATAAACGTAAAATCCAGTTCAATTAGATCTTGAAGAAGTAAATATTTTAAAAAATGAATTCAAATGATAGCAAGTGATAAATACGAAAAATGTTGATTTATTTATAAATACAAACAAGCATATGTGTACTTATAAAAAGATAAAAAATAAAAGAAAGGCCTTGACAAAAGCAAGTGTGCATGTTAAATGAAGACATAGATTATCGCATATGTACCTCATTTATTATGACCAAATTTTAACGTGAAAGTAAAGAATTTGAACAACGCACGAACTGTAACTACCTCAGGTTAAAAACGACAAATCATGGAAAGAGCAAAAAAAGATCTAAGATGTCATGAAAAATAATCACAAATTATAAAAAAAAAATGTTTCATTGGAAAAATATTCAGTTTTGTTTAACCTGATTTTTCTTAGAATGTTTTTGTTAAAACTTACCGCATTTTTGCGTAATGCACCGAGATTGGTACGCCATGGGACTTGTCCAACAAAGGCAGACTTAGAGTTGTAAGGCCCCCGGCTTTGGCTGGGTCACATTCGAGTGGGCGAGATACATCATAGTCCAGTAGGGCTCGAGCCTCGGCTCGTGCCCGACCTTCCCTTCCCCTAATCCCCACTTTAATTGACCTTCCGGTCATTGACCTCGTGTCAAGTCATGTCTGGTGGGAGGCAGCGACGAATATAGCATTGTGATAACGAACTTTTTTTTCTTTGGGTGCTCGGTGCTTCAGGCTAACTGATCATTTGTTTATTTGAAGTTTTTTTTTTAATAACATGTATATCCCATATAACCTAAAATATTGTTACTGCTTTGTTTAATTTTTAGTTACATTGCACTGAAAAAAACTGGTGTCGACTTATAAACAAGACATGAAAATAAATTAATGATTTAAATTTAAATTAAACTTAAATCAGTCAACTAATATGTAAGACCGACATATATATATATATGTATATACGCTACATTCTACATAACAGTACAGAAGACTGTTATATATAAATATATATAAAATACATTAACATGAAAAATAACTTTAAGAGGTATGATCAAAAAGTAACAAGACTGAATTTTATACTTTTTAGAATTTGAAATCCTAAAATTTAAATAATGAGTGAACACAGCTGCGCAACCAATATAATAATAAGAGATAATCTTTAGAATACAGTCTAGACATCAACTAAATGAGTCAGGACTGAGTATTGATACATTTTGATCTGCATTTCTTTTTGAACGAAATGTTTTGGTGAAATATAGGATTGTGTATAAGGAATACTAATCGTACTCACCAAACAAAATTCTGTGCAACTTGTTTCCTAAGTTGGTAAGACAAGGACTTGTACATTAAAAGAAATACCACTTTCTAGCTTCACAACAAACCAAAGAGGGATTTCAGAGGTACTTTGATCAATGAAAAACTCGCTGGAATAAGAGTCTTAAATGTCAAGGAAATTATTTTGCAGAAAATTAACGTTTTATTCATCGTTCATTTCTGTCTGGGTAAATACAGCTTCAGTGTGGATACTTTCTAAACACACCTCATATTCTAACGAAAAGTAAACGTACAATGTGTTATCTAAAAATTCGGGGAATTTTAATTAAGGACGTAAACTGAAAACGGTGCAGTCTTTTGCCCTTACATTTTATTAGCTGCATCCTTTCTGAGTAACGTATCAATTCCTAAAATCGATGCTCCAAAGGTGACAGTGGAAACCAAGCTGCTAAATAAGTATTTTTGAAAATGAAATTACCATAACTTGAATTGTGGGTAACATCACACACACACACACACACACACACACACACACACACACACACACACACACACACACACACACACACACACACACAGGGATAGATTGATTGATTGATTGATAGAAAGAAATGTATGAGTTTTAATGCTTTTAAACTGTTTTTACTTCCCATGTTCTACGAACCATTTGAATTATTACGAGAATCTTTTTTAGGATTATTGCCTTAATTTTTCTTGCTTTTAAAACAATAATTCCGCCCAATCACTCTTTACCTGTTTTTAGGTGTACCTTTATATAAAAAAAACAAAACGATTAAGAATAACCGGAAAAGTAAATAAAATAAGAATTTATTCATCAACAAAAGAAAATGTTAAAATGCACAAACCTCGGCAGAAACTATGATATTCATTGACCAAAAAAATACAAAAACAAACAAAAACAACCCGGTGAAGAGTAACAACAGGAGGCAGCCAGTGAGGAACTGATTCACTAGCAATCATTTGTAAGAAAAACTCATTAATTATCATTGTATGGTAAGTAGTCAGAGTGGGAAATTGAAATAATCATAAAATTGGCATATCTAAATGTTTACACTTGTCGAACGTGATATCCATTCTTATTATTGGCAATTTGTGATCATACAATTTACATGAAGCAGAATGAAACAAAACACAGAGACAGTTGCATGCATAAACTAGCTTGCACATAAATGCAAATACACCTTGATGTGTATATATAGCAATAAAATAATATACCTGCCGCATGGTTGAAGTAATTGCGTATTTCCGCCTGTGGTATAAACTGACGGAAAAAGTTAAAGTAAAAAACAAAATAAAATAAAATTTCAGAAGCTGACTTTCAAACAAAGCAGACAAGTATTTTATATCTCACAGTTTTCTGCAATGCAATCTTCCTATAAGTGAATAACCATGCCAATAATTTCATTATCAAAATTTCAGACTTATACACAGATGAAATTAGAAACGTCTACATAAATACTTACTTTTATAATGAAATGCATTCATTTTATAGTCTCGACATTAAAGATATCCTTAATATTCTAAGACAGTTACAAAAATAAGAATCCACTATGTATTCATGCATATATGTTCATTTTCTTTGTAGAGAATGCGGCCAAATAGCCCTTCAAAATTCCTGTTAGTAAACCAAGGGACTCAACTCAGTCAAAATGTGGCGTTCAACCCACTCAGGAAGCTGTGTGTTGGGAAAGTTCTAAATAATATGGTTGATAGAGCTGAAGAAATAACTTTCTTGAAGTCCATCAGCATCAATTGGTATCAAAGTCTATATTCGATTTTGTATGATACTTATAAACTAGTATACGATCTGTTGTATAAGAAATGGGGTTTTCAGCCTCACCAAAGAAGTAACCGCGCGATTTATGACCCATCATAGATCATGAAATAGTGTAAGTTTTTTTTCTTATAATTATCATCTCTCGGCATATTATGTGTTATAAATATCGCTTAGTAATGGTATTTTACTAGCTCACTCTTCTCAGGACAATCCGACACCCTCGGTTGACGTTATGCAGAAGGTAAGGCAGAAGTATGTGAGCGTTTCCAGAGTTAACAACCGAAATTGTAATAAGCACAGCGTTTTGTTAATCATGAAAGTCGGACCATCACTGAATAAACTTAATGTGTTTCTCTTTGCAAAACACAATAGAATATTGGTATGTATTTCTGACGAAAACATGCAACTCAAGAAGTTCTTCGTACGAGGTATTTTGAGTTGACATTAGGTTAGGGTTTACACGTAATTTCTATTATGCAAGTAGACTCATTTATATTGTTAAATACAAACAAAAGATTATTAAATCAAAAACGTTATTATAAAGTTAGTGGGATGGAATTTTAATTTTTGTTAATGAGGTGAAAAACGTTTTCCAGAGAATGGCATGATAACACTTAAAAATACAAGTTATTTAATAAAAGATGCCACTTTAAGGATAAGAGGGAAGAATCTAAGCATTATTTTTGAAGTTGAAGTGATTGTGTTGTGTTCTGTTTCAATCAAGCATACATTACCCATTGTTGTTTCGCCAATGTCATTTTCCAAGAACGAAAAAACTTTTATTCGATATTTCCTAAGTCTGCATTTTCCAAACTGTCGACTATATTGTGTTTGATAAATTTTGAGAAACTGGGTTTATAAAGGGTCAAAAGTACTCATCTCGGTCTGCTTTATTAACGACGAAAATTCTCGATGTGAACGAGTGTTTAACTCGCTCACTCAGAAATCATCTTAGCAAACTGTCTTCGAAAATTGGGTAGTTTTCTATCACAGTTTTCAAAGACGCCAAATAGATCAAATACTTGTTATAAAAAAGATAGTTGGTTCCTTATTTTTAAATACTATGTTAACATTTAAATATTATGAAATGATTTCAAATGTAATTGTCGACAACTCGAATTGCCTCTCTTCAGAATTCATTGATTTTAATATTCTTATCAATAACTCTGCTTATATCAAATCATGAACCGTTACCAAAAGAGTTCAATGTGAAAGTGATTGCACTAAGAGTCAAGAAGTATTAACTGTATACGTTCCTTCGCCAGTCTAGTTCTTAGAAAGTAGGGAATGTAATATTACTAACCAGACAAAAACCGCCACAGGTGGTATATATAGTAAATCATAATATAAGACCAAACTTAAAGAGACTATAAAACAGAGAAAGGTGGATGAGGAGATATACAGTTTAGTAGATATAGGAAGAGTAGAGATTACTGTTATTATTTGCAAATTGTACAAAGGCATATTATTCATCAGAAAAGTTATAAGTAGCAAGAATAGTACATACTGATTCTGTCTTCATTCGCTCACTTTATGGCACCATGGAACCGATCAATTTTTTGCCCATCAGCGATCATTACTTTTCATCATCCCACCACCATTTCGTAACAATATGAACAACTCCAAAGAATGTCAGAGTATAAAGATAATGACTTAGCTTTTAAAAACAGTTTTTATCGTCATACTGATAGAGGCGGAGAAAGGGAATAGGCAGGGTGAGGTCGATAGCCTTTAAAGGAAAAAGATAACACATATTGATCTTTGATTTGGTAATGGCACTATCATTGTGCTTCTATCGACATCAGATCGTGTTGTCCAAGCTAACCACCTGTTGTGAAGCTTGTATTTGAAAGCGGTTAAAAAAGGATAAACCACTTGATTACCGATAATAGAGAGATCATAGGCACAGAAGGTTGATAACATTAGCAGTGTGCAAAAATGTTTAGAATATGCATCTGTGAGTATATATTTGTCACTATAAATCAAGTTAGGTACAAGACTGCATATTTGAAGCACCTCGTTAACAAGAACCTGACTCATAAGAGTGGCCTGATAACTATCTTTGTATGACTGTATATCTGAGTGCATAGAACAAAAAGTGTTATTATAAGGCGATGTGATATGAATCTATCTGTCATTTAGTCTGCCTCTCTCTCTCTCTCTATATATATATATATATATATATATATAAGCAAAATTATCATATTACAGGGTATTTCAGAAAAACTGATAACACTTCGTCATCTAATAACTTGACCAGTTCACGTTCAAAAGATCTCATATTTTAACAGCATCTGCGGAAAGAACTCGAATTTGTAAGTTAAATCTTTTACTTTTTTCTTCAAGTATAGAAAAGATGTTTAAACATCAAACATAATTTTGAGTTGTTTCGACACATGCTAATAAAATTTAGGATCATTTGAACGAAAATTGGTCAAGTTATTAGATTACGAAATCTCTTTTTCTGAAATATCTTGTACATCACAAACCATAATTTTTTAAAAGATCGTGTTTATTGATTAGTCAATTCTCAACACTATTTCAGGTTTTCACTTAACAATTGAATTCTATTAAAATAAATATTTTCCAAATATTTCACACTCAAACAAACAAACAAAAAACAAGTATAAATACACACCCTATTAAGTTGATTCCAATAAAATTGTGTGCTACTTGTGTAATGTTCCTGATTTTAGCATTCGAAACCTTGCATATTAGAGGCAAATCTGCCGTTAGTTAGTATATATATATATATATATAGAGAGAGAGAGAGGGGGAGGGAGGGATGGAGAGAGAGAGGAGTAAAACGTACATGCACTCATTCGGTCATATGTACGTATACATACTCACAGTTGAAAATTGTGTGTCATTATAATTTAATGTTACAAAGTTAAGTTTCATCTTAATATACAATGGCGTTTCTAAATTTAAAGACATAGATACGCCTACATTCAATTGTTTTTTGTTGGGTTTTTTTTGTTGCTTTTTTTCATTATTTTACTCTGTTTTGTCGAATTAAAATGCTCTTTAAATGACCTATGTTTTAACAAAAGTATTTTTTCAGAAACATCATCGTCCATTAGACTAATAATAGCAATCAAAATTAACATTCATAATTTATTTGTCGATAATGAGAGCAAAAAAGTATTTTTATAAGATCTGAGATAGTCGCAATCGGCTGAAAATAAGCCGTTTAGCTACATCAACTAAATTGTCTTACAGGGTAATCTCCCCTAAAGTAGGATGAACGACAATGCTTGTTTACAATGACATAAAGATCAACAAGAGAAATAGTAATTCAAATGCTCTGGTCTGATCATTTGAGGAAACCACCGCACAAATCGATAGTTACATTCACCGATTTTTGATGAACAATATGAAAATGTCGTTGTTTTAATAAATGATGTAAGCCAAAATATGTTTTGAAGAGATATGATCATCATTAAAAATCGCTTGGAGCTATGTGAACTCATGGGACGTAACAGCCCGAAAAATTATTCCTGAAAGAATAGGCAAGCATATAAGAACGGAAGGACTGGTGCATGAAACATGATTCTAAAGTGATATCGATTGACGATTCAAAATTTGCCATCTCTGAGTTTAATTGTCGGCGGCACATTAAAAAAAACGTAGAATAAGGGATAAATTGGGCTCGGATCGAAATTGTTCTTTACAATTTCCTCTTATTCAATTTCATTTTAAAAGATGTTTCTAAATCTCATTATTTTCTTTTTGTTTCCTCAGGTAAAATGCTTTCCAAAGCTTCAGGGGAATAGCATCCCTGAAATAAGTCGTATTAAGATAATAGCAAAAAGTATTCCTCGATCTTTGCATTAAAAAAATAGTCATATAAAAGTAGGGTAAATTGTTATGTGGTGTCTTATGTCAGGAAATTGCTTTGGTTCTTTGTATGGAATTAAAACAATAATGGGCTTGTAAATCTTATGCAAAAATATTTAGTAAAGTGCAAGGAGAGGTGGATCTATTTGCCTCTCTCTCTCTCTCTCTCTCTCTCTCTCTCTCTCTCTCTCTCCCTAAAAGTGAGCACAAACAGTTTCAGAATTCGAACTTGGCTCCATAATTTCGTTTCCCCTGCTTATAACGTCACTTTGGAGGTGCCCGTGGTGTAATGGTTATCGTCGTAGGAAATGGACACGGTAACACGAGTTCAAATCCTGGACGAGACTGATTGCATTTCACATAGCACTAATACCCTTGGGAAAGGTATGAATCCAATTATTCTCCCTTCAGCTATGGGTAAATAGTAGGAGAGACTGGGTTCTTCAGCCTTGGTTAGGCAACTAGTCTAGGAGAAGGAAAACTCTGAATTCAAACCTGTTAAACTCCGCTTAAGAATTGAACTTGTGTCATATCCTGCCCGAGCGGAGGGGTTGGTAAATAGGATAACGTCACTTCAAACAACCTAGGCAATGTATGTATATATATATATATATATATATATACGTGCGTTCAGAGATGCATGATAAAAGCAGACGAAGCTCGGTAAAGGCAAAGAAAAGTATTGCTACTTTCATGCATATGCTTGCCTAATTAATGATGTATGCGCACGGATATCGCTTGAAATAAAACTTTCACCTTTCCTAAGACCTTTTACTTAGTGTCTTTCTACTAGGCATATCTTCTTCTTCTTCTTCTTCTTCTTCTTCTCTCTCTCTCTCTCTCTCTCTCTCTCTCTCTCTCTCTCTTACATACAGGCGTGAACGTGCGCTTTCCTTCAACTTACCATTCGATTCATTCTACATAGATATAAACATGGATCAATGGCGGATTAATATTTAAAGAGATGCAATTAAACTAGGTCCACCTTGTAATTATGGGCGGAAAAGAGACCCATTTCCATAAATACACGCCATTTGCTGCAAACCTAAACTAGAAAAGAAAAACAACTAAATACTTCAGGTTTGGACACACACACACACACATATATATATATATATGCTAAATGCATAAATAGAATTACCTTAGTCTTTCCATCATCCTCCAAGATAGCCCAGTGTTGTCCCCTTTTTAAAACCACATTCTTTGAGAATGTGGTTTTCAAAAAGGGCACAACCTTATTTGTACCACCATTGTCTCATATAATACTTTTTTTTTTTTTGATTGGTAAGATTTGATTCTTGAACAACACATACTGCTTATAAATAGATCTGAGTGAATGGGTTTATTGCTCGATTTTTAAATATATTTTAAAGATATTTTTCGTATTCGTGGATTTTTCTAGATTTTCTTACGAAAATAAAAACTTTAGTTACCACAGATATGTTATGGCTGTAGACTTTTAGCACAAGATAGCATCGTCTACATGTTTAGAAAGGTTTGATTAAGTACGGGCAACTAGAAACACGAGTTTAGATCAAAGTCTCCCGTAGTTTCAAGCACATTTTATTTTAACATCGTAACAATTCTTGCTTGTATGCAGCATTATACAGTTCTCATCGAATGCTCACTATTACACGCACATTTCTTTTTCTTTCTATCTCTCTCTCTATATATATATATGTATATATACATCATCAAGTCGTGCTGATAGCACGGAGTTCCCTGACAATCTCAAGCCATCCGTCCATATCATTCATCGTTCTTCTTGGAAGGTCTCCTAGATTGCATCTAGAATCAACACAGAGTTAATGTAAGTCAGTCTTTGCTGACGAACACTAGCGCGTCAGTATGTAACCGTCCATACAAAACGACGTTTATGAGTTCGTACTTCCTTCTCCGGCAATGTCTCGTATACTTTGTCTGATTAGGAGGGTTTGTCAGATGGGAAGTAAGTGGTAGTACAGCTGCTGTTTTGTGTGTGTTGCTTCCAGGGTTCGCTCAAAACAGCATGTACCACTGTTAGGTATTCTCCATGCAGCTTTTCGATCATGCGTTTCTTTAGCGTCCAGTAGATGCATCCATACTCAGCCACGGCTAGGAAGAAATCCCCTTTTATTTGATCAGAGAGATCAGATTTGTATATGATCGACAACCTATCAGTAACAGTCCCCAAATTCGCTCGGCCTATGTTGATCACCTTCAATAGATGAGATATTACTACCAAGGTATGTATACTGATCTATCAATTTCAAAGACTTGCCACTTAAAGTGATACTTTATTTGAGTTCACGTTGAGACCAATGACTTCTCACAGAAAATATGAGGGACACGGTCTACGCAGATGATTTAGCGCTTCTCGTAAATGCACCAGCCCAGGCCGAATCCCAACTGCATAGTCTAGAGCTAAGAGCAGAATATATATATATATATATAAGAGAGTGGGTTAAAAAATTTCATAGAGCAAAAAGTTCATAAGGTGATATTATAACTGCCGTTGACTATTTTTACCCATAGGATTCAAACATTGCAACACCGATGGAAGACTGTTGATAGCAAAGGGGAATATATTGGAAAACAAACCTCATTTGGTCACATTCCATGACTAACTTTTCAGCTGACTTTCACGCATATATATATATATATATATATATATATACATATATAGAAAGAGAGATGATGATGATCATCATCATGGAGTCTTCCGTCAATCTCGGCGTAAAAGGGCCCAACAATTCAGCTAAAGATAGGAACCTTTGGCTAACCTACGCAAGTGATTTGTTTATGATGATAAAGGTCTTGGTAGAACCAGCCACACTTTTTGGTTCAGTTGATAACAGAAGGAAGAAAAATGCAGCAATGATTCTCCGGAACAACACACCTCAAATTTTGAATTCAGTGTTTTTCCTGTGCCTAGACAGGTTTCTCTATCAAGGTTAAAAAGCCTTTTCTTCTTAACTATTTTACGTGTAGTAGGAAAGAGAATAGATGGATTTATGACTTTCCGAAGAGCATCAGCATGAAGTGTAACGCAAACAGCTTCATCCGAGATTTGTACCCAGATAATTGAGTTCATATATATATATATATACAATGTACTCACCAACTGATCTATTATACAATCTATCTATCTATCTACACGAGGGTCAATAAATAAATAAGGTTAATTTGTAAACATTTTCTTTTTTTAACTAAAACATGCTTCTCTGTACAAAGCACCCACTTAGTTTGCACTTATCAGCCGCCAAACATTTCATGACAGACCTCAGTTCAAACCTTGAAAGCTCTGTTTGACTTGCAGCTATTTACCATAACCCCGAAAAAAATATCTTCATGAAATTAAAATATTTTTCTAGTAAAACAGTTCCAAACAATGCAGAGTTTGCATTCATGTGAAAAAATCAGACAAAAAATTTATTTTGCTTTTTTCAAAAAAAAATTTCTTATTTAGTGAATGACCCCATATAGCATTAATTGATTGTAGATAATAAGTGAAAGGATATTTCGGAAGATAATGTTGTGTTTATTTTCCAATTGTGAAAAGGCTATCAAGTATTCAAAATAAATGTTTTATATCTTTCATATTAGAAAGCCAAACATTAGCACCAGTGTAAATAACACAACCATTTAATCCATCAAGGCAAAAGTTACAAAACTTAAACAAACATAAGTAAAACCGATGACCAGCGTTCAACCACGCAATTTACCTATTCTTTAAATTAACTCATTTAGTCATGTGGTGTATATATATATAAGCTTAGAAAATACCTACAAGTGCGTATGATTAGAATAAAATCTGACCACATAAGAAACTGAAGACAATATTGAAAATTAAATAAGCATATTTCACTAAAATGATATCTTATTCAGAAATGAAGTGAATTTCACAAAATGAAGTCTTCAAGTAACAAAGAGGAGAGAAACATGCCGGTTTTTTGTTTGTTTTACCAACAATACAAATATGTTATATCACATAAACATATATGACCACAACTCTGATTTAATTAACACCTTTTTCGTAAAAAAAGGAATAAAATTTATCAAAGCAAATGTTTATAAAGTGCACTAATTGGTGAAAATACTGTTATCTATTTGCTTGCCTAATCGGCTGGGGCTGTAGAATACACCGGCTGCACCTCCGCAGAGGGGTAAGACCCCCTGGCAACGAGTGTCCTAAATATGACACAAAACAATCTGATGCTGAGGTTCAAGTAATGCTGGGGCTTTGGGGAATGCGGAATACCCCTTTATTGCCATCGCTCCCAGATCCACTCTTGTCCGGAGTGGTAGCACCTGATAAGGGTCCTATCTATGAGTTAAATAGAACTAAACCGTGCTTCCTTCGCAGTACTGATTTTTGCATTTAAACTGCGTATTTATGCTAAATTTAATCGTTTAGAATAGAACTGTTTTGACATGCACTTATGCTAAACTGAATTGCTCAAAATAGAACTACTTTCACGTCTAAACTGTGTACTTATGCTCAACTGAATTATCTGAAATAAAACTGTTTTGACATTTAACTCTGTGTATTGCCCAGTCGACTGTAGAATACACTGACTGCACTTCTGCAGAAGGGTAAGACCCACCCCCATTGAGCGTCCTGGATATGACACTAAACAATCTGAAAAAAAAGTCGTGTCAACTGCTCATGGTGGAGAAACATGGCAATCATTGAAAGATGGGTTTAGCAGTACCAGCATTGAATTGGGATATGCTTTGATTCTTTACACTTTTTTGTTGAGTCATCATCTTTATCAGTGTCCCATTGTTCAATTAGTTGTGGGCATCTGCAGTTTTTATGTATTGCTGTCTATCCTGAATTCACATATTACTGGTTTACCAAAAAAAAAAAAAACTTACATTTGCCACTACGGAGACAGAGTGCCCATATTTCAGTATCATTCCGTGGTATTAGATCATTGTATGGGTCGGATGATAACCACAGCAACACTTCTACAAGTACACCACTTTCTCTATTATGGCACACATATGTAGTCAAGCAGTGTCAAATTCTAAAAGCGAGAGAGGACAGATCTTTTTGTGTACTTCTCTCTATTGGTTTGGCATTTAAGTTAGAATATATTTTTGTCAAGTTTACATTTTTATAATTGACAATAATGTAATTCAAATTGTTTTTTTATTGAATTCTTAAAACGATTCATCGCGTTTTTTTTCAGCATTACTACAATGACAGTTAACCACTTAGTTTGATAAATTCTTTTTAAAACTAAAAATGAAATCAAACATTCGTCTGTTTTTAAGTCTTGTCTATGGTTACAACTCTAAAGTAAATTACGTTGATTTATGATATCAATCAAAATAAGTACACCCAAGCTTTTATCAGTCGTCTTTGGAAATCGCTCTACATTTTTATAGACATATCTTTTTTTTTACTTTTTTACTTGTTTATTTTCAAACATATATATTCCAGTAATATCAAACCTAAAATCTTTTCTAGCCTCATCCGGTATTTGCAATTTTATCGCTTTCTTCTTTCAAGATACATTTTCAAGCATGACTAAGTCGTATTTTAGCACAGGTGGGGTTCAAGTAATGAAAATTGAAATCATTATACTGTAATAACGGTCTTTCACACCATTAAGACGATATGAGCAAACCTCTTCAAATAGTGTTTTAAGAACTTAAACATTTTATTCAACATAAACAAAATAACAACTCCAAATTTATTTCTAATTATAAATTATTAATGAATATCTTAAAATACTGATTTTTGGTTTTTGAAGTTACAGAACCGAAAAGAATCTTTTCCTTCATATTTCTTTTTAATTTTTATTTTGATGTTAATTATTTTTGTGAACCTATATAAAGTGTCCTCGCTATGCAGCAGCATTCTGTCCAAAACCTGCTAAAATAGAAATTTTTAAAACCTATGGGAATATGTAGTATTTAAATAAGGAAATGCAATCGGGAAATATCTTGTTTCTGAAAAAAGTTATAAAGGGGTTTTTGTGTGTGTTAGAATAATTTTTATAACTATGTGGACATATATGTCTGTTTATGTCCCACGCATATACTTTTATGCGTGTATGTGTACGAGTGTGTGTGAACCTATGAAACAGGAGCTTCATAATACGCTAATGTAATGTACATGTCAAGCGTTTGATTAGTTGATTTTCATGATGAACACTCCTCCATAAGTAAGTGTGTGATGTAAATGTTCGTGGTTAATAGAGACTTGCAAATCGATGAAGCAATACTTTTTTTTATGTTTCTATGCATAATTTAGTGCATATGAGTACCGATGTGGGGAGTCAAGTGGTACCCAATTTCAAGCGTATCACTTAACATGCATATGTATGTAGATATATACTAAGCATTGTAAATATTAACTTGTTCATATCATTCCCTAAGCTTAGTGAGGCATATGACCAAATATGATGAAATATCTGCTGTAATATATAAAAACATAATCATAAAAATATGAGTAAATTTCAGTCATTATTTTCATTTTTTTTTTTTCTAACAGATCATTTACATTTAAATTTGGATAAGGAATGTAAGTAATTTATTTCCATACATTTTTCTATATTACCGTAGATATTTCCTTTGAAGAATAGTGGGATATTCTGTAAAAGTTTGAAAATCAGAATTTGAAATTCAGTATTTTACTTGGATTCGAACTCGGAATATTGGCATCTGTAAAAAATACAGAGTTATCATAACCACGAGAAAAATCTTATTTTTTTTTATGTGTGTGTATGTCTGTGGATGTTTGCACGCGCGTACTTACACTAGATAGATGTAAATACATATTGATGTACACCTTTGTGTGTGTATTCTTTGGTATGTATGTGTGCATTAATGCATACGTCTCTGTATATAAATATTTTTCAGGAATATTGATATATTTAATAAGCTTGAGTTAGTACCTGAGAAAAGCCAAATAATCAAAGAAATACTGTTATGCCAATCAAAGTAAGTAGATAGTAGTGCATCAATCTAGAAAGAACATGCGTCCCAGATGAAATATACACCTCGATCAGCCAAAGCGTCGGGATTATTAAAAAAATTGAAAAGTTGAAATATTTTATTGATTATGTATCATCTCTAATTTTCAAACATACATAAACCTTTTTGTTGATTTGATAGCATTTTTCCTGAGAACACCTACCATAAACCTTTTTGTTGTTTTGATTGCTTTTTTCCTGAGAACTTTGCGTGTTGAGGATTTTGACCCAATAAAGATTTTTTTCTGAACTGGGCAAAAGAGACAAAATGACGGATTCTTCAATAATATTTTCAGGGTTGTAGATTTCTCTGCAGTGTCTTCATAGAATGCATACCAAGATGGTTGTGTTTAGAAGAAAAATCTCGCGGCTTTAACTTATTCTCTACTTGCTATTGAATCAGTAAAAAAAAACCCAAACTTAATCCCTTCACTCTATGATATTCCCGAATAAACTGAATAATTTATTTGGCTGGAGTAAAAACTTCATCAGATTTTCCGGCGAAAAACTAAAATATATATGGATTGAGCCCGTTCGTTGTAGTGCATTCGCAAACAAGATATCAATTCCAGCAGGCCATCATCACAGATTGTTGCCTAATCATTCACAACTCAATTTTAATGTCAAACAATGAAAATCTCTATTAAATAAAAAAGAGGTAAGGTAACATTGATGCACACATATGCACATGCATAATGGTTTTCAAATACTCGTGTTTGGGTATAATATATATATATATGTAACCGGCTCATTGGTCTAGTGGGTAGAGTGTTCGCCTATGGTCCGGGAGATATGGGTTCAATCCCAGGTCGAGTCATACCAAAAATTTTTAAAATGGTACTTGATGCTTCCTTGCTTAACACTCAGCAATATAAGGTACGTATCAAGGGTAAAGTAGAGCAATCCTCGCTGTAGTAGCTATTGAAAAGGGAGCCTTCTGGTCGACTACGGTCACCAATTTTACTTACTTTACTTTATATATATATGTGTGTGTGCGTGTGTGTGTGTGTGCACGCGCGCGCACGTAACCATAACACAGTAATAATGACCCATGATAGCGAGAATTTTATAAGAGCAATGCACTTAAAATGTTCAAATTTAAAAAAAAAGCAACGATTTCCAGTCGAATGTGCTACTGAATATTCCTCTCGTGTGGGTCTATGTTTAATCATTGAAAGTCTTGATAATAAGGAGATAACTATAAAATGATAATTAGTATCCCTTATTTCATCCAAATCAAAAGCATTAATATCATCATGAACCGTTGTTACAACAGAAAAACAAGAGGTTCATGGCTTGCTAGTAATTATATATATATATATATATATATGCAGACCCCACCCCTAATGAGATCACGAGTTAGCCGTGGGTGGCGATTCGTAATAGTTGACAGTATCCTGGTGGTTGAGTAGTCCGTGACCAGACAGCCAAAGTGGTCACGTGACCAGCAACACTTCACTTTGGTCCTTGCTGGAGTAGATGGGTGGTCAGAGAGGCTCGATCCGATCAATCGGCTGGTCATGTTTAGCCCTAGTACCTATATGATAGTCCCGATGTATTCTTCAAATTGCTATTGTGGCAAACACCCAACCTTTTTTATCTTAAAGGTGCTGAAAGGCGATCAGTTGCGCTGAGAAAGCAATACTTGAAACCATTTAAAAAGTGTTCAAACAATTGATTAATATTAGATAGAATTATAAATGTTAACCATTTAAATTCATTTAACTGTGTGCAAACAAAAGAGCTTTAAGTCGTTAAAAAATAGTCACATACAAACAATTCGCTCACAAATCACACACACACACATACATACATATATATATTTGGAGAGAGAGAGAGAGAGAGAGAGATGAGGAAGTGATAGATGAATCGGAAATGTGATAAAGGGAGAGATAAAACAGTCAAAGATTTTTAGGTAATTTGATAGTCAGGTTGATCATTCGTTAAGAGTGCTACATATGTCCTTTTGCCAATGTTTTATGTACATATTCCTTTATTTAATCTATCTATCTATCTATCTATGTGTGTGTGTGTGTGTTTGAGTAGAAGAGAGAGAGAGAGAGAGAGAGAGAGAGCGTGTATATTGTGTATTCATGTTCATACAAGTGTCCTGACATTCATTCAATCCCATTATCAATTATTTTTATTTTTACTAGACATGTCGTTGTGATTAAAAGTGAATATTGTAGACAATATTTGAATGAAATATAAAGAGAAATGTGATTCCTTGTATTTCCTCTCATTAATTAGTGTTTCATTAATCAATTTGTCGTGTACTTATCTCTTATTATTTATTTATGTTTCAAGAAAGCAAGAGCAACAGCAGCATGTGCAACAGCAACAACAACAACAACTTTAAAAAGAAGAATAATATCAAGTTTAAAATGTAACAATTTTATAAAATAATTCTTTCGACATCTTTATTATTCACAAAAACAAAATCCGCAATCTGTAAAAATAGCCAGTAAACTTAATTGACAGAATTTCTTTGTAATTATTTAAAAATAAATAAATGAATAATAATAATAATAATAATAATAATAATAATAATAATAATAGAGTTTTCTAATGCGTGTACCTCCAAAATTAAAAGATTTCAGAAAATTACTCTGACTCTGTTTTTAAGTCAAATGGAGAGATGCGGTGTAGATCCTAAGTGACAATGTAAATAATGTCGTAAGTATTATGAGTGGGTTTCAACAACAGTGAACTGTTTTTGTTTCTCCTCAGCTAAAAAGTCTGAAAATAAGCCCCAAAGCAATGCTAACATTAATTCTATATTAATTGTCAAATATTATTCCAATCATTTATTATATCAGGTAGAAACTGGAGAGAAATTGTTTTTAAATAGTAGGTGTAGATGTATCAAGAATGTTTCTGAATTAGATTATTATTACAAACTGAGTTAGAAAATTGTTTAAAATTACAAGATCATTGTTACAAGAGCTGCCTAAAATAATATTCCCATCTTTGTTCTTGCATCTGATGAAAGCTGAAGAACGCATTGGCCGAAACGTAATGTTAAAAATAGCAAAGATAGGAATACTTGTGAAATACGATAAGTTTATGAAACACTTCAAACGTATTACGAACTTTATATAAAATTAGTGGCCATGGCTGGAAACAAAGACATGAAGTTTTCTAAAATTTCAAACGTTATTGCTATAAATATTCTTAGTTTGTTAATGATGAATAGATTTGGTCATTAGGCCTAAATTATTTGATTAGTCATTTAATGGAATTTCTTAAGAAATGTCTAAAGCAATATACTATTATTATTGATCAAATATGGCAGATAAGCAGTTGATATTTAGTCTCACGTGAGCCTTACACCTTTTCCAAGGATGATTTTGCCATTAAATAACCCATGAACTTTGATATTAAACAAGGAAACGAAACCACAGCAATTTTTTCAAAAAACTTTATCGTCCAAAAGCACCGCTTCCGTTATCCTTACGATTGTTCTTGGGTTTCATCATTGATAAACATCATGTTCAACATTACAGTTTAGTTATATGATTCAGACCAATAGTTTCTACTTTTAACATCCTTTTTCAGTTTTAATTCTTTTCCGTTTCTTTTCATGATTCTTTTTTATAATAACAATTAGCAACAGCAGGTCATTATTAATATTTTACGAAGCTTACGTTCGTTTCACATATGGCCACATTGTCGTTCTGTTGGTCTTCGTGTCGTCAGTTCTGTTTCTTGTGGCCGTAATCACTCCTTCTCCGAGCTTTTCTATGCTACCTTCAATGCTGGTAAGTCCTATTCCTCCTTCTTTTCTTGATACATATAGTCTGTCAACGTCATCTCTGGGATGTAATGTCATATGTATGGTTATTAGTTTTCTTGTTTTTGGTCAATTTGCTTAAGTTCTTCTCTGGTCCACTTCAAGGATGGTCCCGAATATCTTACGAGGAGCACAGCCCAGGTATTTATTCCTTTGATAAGGTTTCTGCAACATAGTTTTGTCTCGAGTAGCTTTCTAGTTCTCCTGAGATACTCTTTCTTAATTTTTTCTTTCATTTACACTTTTTTGGTTGTTCCATTATATCCGTCTGGTGTCGTTTACCCCTTTTCATTACGAGCATGGCATATTTTTCTATGCTAAATTCAATCCCTATGTCTTGACTGTATATTCTCGCTGCGTATATTAGAGTTTCCAGTTCTTCATTTTTTGTAAACAGTTTGATGTCGTCCCTGTATATTATCATTATTTTTATTACTACTTTAGAGTTTTTCAAATCAGTGTAAGCTGATGATTTTTCACTGGAGTTTGAGTGACAGCAAGTCTCCTCAAGTCTCCAGGACTCGTCTCAGGATTCTGGCCGTTCTCAGCAATGCTGTCATTTGGATAGTCTCTACCCGTCCGCTTACTTCCAAGTCCTCCAGGCCTTTTAATAATCCTTTAGTTATTGTGCCAAAAGCACCAATCACAATTAGCACAATCGTCACTTTCATGTTCCACAGCTTTTTCAATTCTCTAGCAAGGTCGAGGTACTTATCCTTCTTTTCACATTCCTTCAGATTTATTCTGTGGTCCTCGGGACAGCAAAATCGACAATTTTGCAAATTCTCTTTTTGTTGTTGATTATTATAAGGTCTTTATTATCATTATTATTATTATTTAAAACTCGGTGGATGGGAGTTTTAAGTTAGTAACGCAGAACTTTATTTTTGTGATGACTATTAAGTTAATAAATGTCATCAAGAAGTTAACGTTTATAGACAGAGTCCTGGAGGCTAATTCTCATACAGAAAATCTAAACACAAGTACACATTTTTAAAGTCTTGATTTGACTAGAGACAGAAACAGCAGTCACGGAAAGAAAACTCGTAACTTTGTTTTCGGCTAAATGTTGTTGTTATTTTTTTTTTTTTATACAGTTAAACAAAAAGATATGTGTGCATTTTAATTTACCTGGTGTGCACAAAGTGAGAAGTCAGTTTGACATAATACTTATCTCGTGACTTGAACTTCAAAAGTCTCGAAACTTTCTGAATCTAACACGATAGAACATATTCCGAGGTCCCATTAGAAGCCATAAAAATGTGGGTGCAATTATGGGATGACTAAGAGATTGACTAAAATACTTTTCTTAATGATAATAGAATTATTATTATTATTATTATTTAATTTTCAGTTCTATTTTCATTTTTTTTTAAATTTTAATTTAACAGAGATTTCCTTTTATTTGTAATAACACAGCTTAAATTACACTAATTATTACGTTATTGGTTAGTTTTGTACTCATAAAATCTTTCTTAACTTTCTACACAAGCAGATAAGTAAAAATAGAGACAGATAATTGAATAAATTGATATGTTGAAGAAAGAAAATGATCTTTATACAAAGACAAAAGAATTATAGCTACAAACATCATTTTCTTATCCTTTTCTTTTTTTTTTTTCGGCTTAATTACCAGCAGTAAGGTGGTTATCATATAAAGGCTTCCATCATCATCGTCATCATTTTCGTCGTCGTTATCATCATTTTAGCCAGCATCATCGTTAAATTTACAGATCACAGGCTTTATTATTATTATTATTATTATTATCATTATTATTATTATTATTATTATTATTCCTTGTGTTAATTTTTAACTCTTCTGATCCGAACAAGTAACCCCGACTTCGAAGGAATTCAGCAGCCAGCCCCTCTACATTTATAAAAATCTGCCCTGATTGTAATGGCGGCGAACGCTAGAGTCGTGGCCATAACTCAGACAACCTCCGGCGCTTTCAGTGCAGTCTCCACCTCCTTGATAGTGCGGCTGAATCAAAAACACGTCGCGACGACAAGGTACTAGCGAAACGAAAAAGCAAAGGGAAAAAACCCGCGTTGGGCGTTGAATATGCCTGTTTTATGGAATTAAACGATGCAGTGGCAAAATATTAATAGCCTTAAAATTCTCCACATAGCTACTAGTGACTAAATTTTTACTTTGACAAATCTCTCAAGGCGCGTGCATACGTATACATACATACGCACATACACAGACTATGTAACATTGATATTGAAGACAGCTATGTACTAATAAATTAACGAATGAATTCATGTACATTTTTTGTATTTTTATTTTTATATACTCATGCACCGGTACAAAAACTACAATATATCATATATTACTATTCATGTATTATACATACACATACATAAGCAGAAAATCAGAAACGTATACATATGAAGTTCCTAAATGTTTTAAAAACATGAAAATAAATGAATATATATTTACTAATAAATTGTCATATAAAATATTTATAAACATGTACACACACACACACACACACACACACACACACACAGAGTTGCATATAGATACATTAGTCCACTTTTCTACATTTCTACAGTAAAACTAGAATTTCTATTTCGAAAAGTACACCGATTTATTGCGCGTCACAGGCTATGTTTGAATTTTATTTTGATTAAGTCATATGTAAATGAATGTGTGTGTGAATGAAAATTAAGGAAAGTTCATAACTCGATTGGAAAAAAAAAAGTTGATTTCCTTCTTTAATGGCATATCAAACGTCATGCGTCATGCAATACCAAAGCAATCCTTGTATAAGGACAGTAGTGGAACTATTTAACCCATAGCTGGGTGGGGATAAGGAGGTTCATACTTTCCCAAGGATATTTGTAACAGCGAGTTCGAACTCACTCACAACGATATCGCGATGCGGCACGACACTATAGGAACTCTCCACGAAATAAATTTAGCAAAAAAGCAATTGAAATTACGATGAATTAAATTCTACATAAGAGTGGGAAGAGAGAGAGAATAGAATGAAATAAAAATCTTCGCTGTGTGTGTGTGTGTGTGTGTGTGTGTGTGTGTGCGTTATAATGGAATCATAACAAAACTAAGACAATAACTCGGTCATTTTACTAGAGCCAACTCTACATTTTGTTTTCGATCGAAGTGTTTTAACCTTTTTCTCCTTTAAGATAGATAGATAGATAGAGAGAGAGAGAGAGAGAGAGAGAGAGAGAGAGAGAGAGAGAGAGAGAGAGAGAGAGAAAAGGAGAGAAGAAAATAAACGAAAAGAAAAATTTGACGTTCCTTTAATTGTAAATAGCTTAATCAACAAACGAATGAAAAAGAAAGTCAACCGGAGAATTTGAGGATCGAAAATTTGTGAAGTGCTGTAATATGAGAGAAGCACATTCGTTTACCTTCAATAAAAGTAAATATCACAGGGAATGTCCATCTCATACTCCCAAACATCCGCTAGATTTAAATTTAATGAATCCGATCGAATTTAACAAAAATTAATTGTTAAGAAGTAATGAGTTTCATTCATTAAGTTACATGAATAAAAGTGTCGGCTTTCCTCAAACTCCCAATTTCAACAGAAACTGATGAGCGAGAGAAAAAGTTTCAGAAATTTTGAAAATAATTACTAGCCCGTAATAATTTATGTCCGGTACGAATTCATCTCAGATCCTTTTGGCCTATACCAGAAAAGAACTAATGATAGACATCGATATAAAGGTATACTTTTAGACATCTAAGCCTACTTGTTGGCTGAAATAATGGTGTTTCTAATCGGGGAAAGAGTTCAAACTCAAGTAAAAGATAAGATTTAAAATGTTGATTTTTTAGGCTCTATCTGTTGAGAAGATTATCAGAACACATTCAGTTTAATCCTGTTTAACTCCATTCGATCATATGCCGGTCAAAGATAAGTTTAGTATCTATCTATCTATCTATCTGTCTCTTTAATTACAAAACAAAACTGACGATTTTTAAAAAATTATACCTTCCGTGTGAGTTATCATTAATCAGTGGTTAGCTTATGCAAGAACTGCTAAAAAGTTTTAGATTGGGTGTTTTCAGCGATTCGTTTTGAAATTATTAAAGTCTTACTCATCGGCTTGATAATCTATCTATCTATCTATCTATCTATCTATCTATCTATCTATCAACAAACATACATATGTGTATGTGCGCATGCGCGTGCGCGTGTGTGTGAGTGTGTGTGACTGAATTCGATAAATGATTACTAGTTAACTATCAAATCAAATATATTACTTTAACAGCAAAAAACCTACTTTTAACATTGAATGGCTTTAATGAAATACGTTTTATCAAATCTTTATAAACATCCGAATTCTTCTTCTTATTATTATTATTATTATTATCATTATTATTATTATTATTAGAAGAAGAAGAAGAAGAAGAAGAAGAAGAAGAAGAAGAAGAAGAAGAAGAAGAAGAAGAAGAAGAACTATAAACATAAACAATGACAATGACAAAATCAGAATTCATAAAGAGAAACTGCGGATGTTTACTAACATTCAGCTTAGTTTATTTTTGAATAATGACTTGCCAAACAGAAGAAAAAATTAAACATTCTTTCTTAGTGTAAACAAAATAAATCTGCAGGTGATTATATAATTGAAAAAATAACTTTAACTCATTTTGTTATAATACGAAAACAAACCCGAAGGTAAAAATTCACTAAAATCAATCCTCGCCGGCTTTCACGAAGGCCAAAGATTTAAAAGAAAAGAAAATTGGAATAATATTTCGTTTCAGTTAAATCACGCCGCATTTTTGCTCCAACCGTAATCAGAGGCGGGGGCTTATTCGTAGTCAGTACGAAAGCGTAAAAGGACAAGCCTACTTTCATTTAAAATACAACTCATTCATGCCAGACCTGCCTTCACTCTTACTGCAACTGTTTTACCTCCTTTACTATAACGAAGGGAATACTGCTACTGCTACTTAACACGGCTACATTCTTACTCTCCACTTATCCAAGCACAGACTATCTTTTTGTGATAGATAGATAGATAGATAGATAGATACTGCCTTTACTTCAAAGAATTGTTTTTGACTGTTTTATATTGACAGCGTGTATATATATATATATATATATATATATATATATATATATATATATATATATATATATATATAATCGCTGTAAATATATATATATATATATATATATATATAACCAATTCGAGATTTCTTTCAGGGAAGCTCTTCAGAAGAGAGAGAGAGAGAGAGAGAGAGAGAGAGAGAGAGAGAGAGAGAGAGAGTGTGTGTGTGTGTGTGTGTGTGTGTGTGTGGATAGTGTTTTTGTGTGAGTGTAATAATATATGATCCAACTTCGAAAATAAATACGTGAAGCTCTTGTTTTCCCCCTGATGGTATAACATTTTTTTTTCAATTTGGTTCAGAATCTATTTACCGAAATGAATTGGCTAGAAACATGATGAAAACAGAAAAAAACTTGGATAGCCTTGATGCAACTCAATCATAATTATTACTCTAACTTAATCCTTCTTAAGTCATTATCTTGAAGAATTACAAAGTTAGAAATTATAATTAGGTTCAGAAGTGAAAAAAGAAAAAAAAAGAAAATAGAGTATTTATATCTTGTAAAACACATGACGGGACCTATTCTTAGTTTTACTAAATCGATTTTTTTTTTATTTATACAATTTTTTTTCTTTTTCCTTTTTTTGTATAGCTCGAAAAGTCTGGTCTCTTATAATACTGGTGCAAGGGGCGTTCATGCGATATTTGGATTGGCATAATGGTTCGAGTGTTCATCAATGACCCAGGAGACTGGGGTTCAATCCCAGGTCGAGTCACACAAAAGACTCAAAAAATGGTATTTGATTAATCATTGCTTAACACTCAGCATTATAAAGTGTGGATCATGGGTAAGGTGGAGCAATCCTGGGAAAGCTTAGCGCCCTTCCCAACACCACGGTGTAGTAGCTATTAAAAGGGGAGCCTTCGGATCACCCTCGACTACGGTCGCCAACTTAATGTTGAAAGTCAGAAGAAATAAAGCAAAACCAAGCAAAAGAAATAAGAAAGGAGCAAAAAATAACTATTTTATTCATTTTGTCTTATTAATTCATTATGAATTAATAAGACGAATGAATAAGAATTAAGTAAGTAGTACATTAGTTTGTAGTTTACTACTATTGCTACTACAACTCGTGCAACAACAACAGCTTCTACTACTATTATTACTTCTATAACAACTATTTGCTCTTCTACTACTACTACAAATGCTAGAACTATTACTTATGTTATCATTAATAATAATAATAATAATTTTAATTATAATAACGTGAAGGTGATGATAAACAATATGAGTTGTTTCTTCACACAAGAGTGTCATCAAACAACAATCGGGAAAAGAGACTGAATGAAGTGGAGATTAGAGGGAGAATTGAAACCATTCAGACCACAGCAGTATTAAAATAAGCGAGGATACTTAGAAGAGTCCTGGAAAGCTAAGCTCTCCTGGGCTTTCTGTTATTCAGATTCCAATGAAAATCCATCAGTTAGAGCTAGTGTGAAAAACTTACAAGTAATAATAATAATAATAATAATAATAATAATAATAATAATGTAAAAAATGCCCTTTGCAGAACAGCTCATCTCTTTAAGAGAGTACTATCAATATGAACGAAAAAAAAAAAACACTCAAGAGAGGCAGCAATAAATAAATAAATAAATAAACTGCATATAATCAGCACCTTCCCTTATCCTAGCTCTTGGGTGAAGGATTGTAAGAAACCGAAAGTAAAGCAAAAAATTATTTATTATTATTAATAATAATAATAATAATAATAATAATAATAATAATCCCAGATTGTAGATTAGGAGATGGACTGTGAGACTACCGCAAAGATATGATCCATAAGAATCTTGAAGCAGGAAGTGATGACGATTTTAGATGTCTTGCTATCATATGATCCCCAGAAACAAACATCAGATACCTGGTGTGAATATACAATTGAGTAATAATAATAATATTAATAATAATAATAGCTTCAGCATTATTAACCTCACTCTTACGCACAGCTGTTTAAGCTCTTTCCCATTTTAATAATAATAATAATAATAATAATAATAATAATAATAATAATAATAATAATAATAACAGAAACACTCACACTGCAGCACGTGCCTGTTGTCTGAATTAAAAATCAAAACAAAAAACAGTTACACTTTACACTTCAAAACATATGAAGCATCCGCCCTATTTATGATTGTGTCATAGATTTTATATGAACAAAAATGTACAGAAAGCGATGCCAGTGCCAAAATGTCTAATCATGAATATTGCTATCAAATTTAAACCTCTGTTTATGCTAACACAAAACGGAAGTAATTTTGCCGATTGAGCATCCATTCTAGCCTTCTTTTTACGTAGGTTTTCTTATACGCTCATGCGTGCGCATGCGCGCGTGTATTGTGGGTGTATCTGTGTGATATTGTGCCTTACAAAACGTGTTTACTTGGCAAATAGATTAGTGTGCATGAGCAGGAGTTTGTGTATGATTGATCTGTGAGGATTTCTTAAAAGCCAATTGAATGGTTCAGTAACGTCTCTCTCAATTGGTCCCTCTCTCTCTATATATATATATATATACATATATATATATCTTTCCCTATATCTTTCAAAGTTATATTTCTTTCTGAGTTTGTTAACATGCAGCCATTTTCTAGGCTTGGCTAACACTGGCATAGGGATATGATAAAGGACTCTTACATAAATGAAAACACATCAATGTCATTACAGCAGAAACATATATATATATATATATATATATATATATATATATATATATATATATATATATACTTATTTTGTGATAGGCTAAACTCATATGCAGCATATTTTAGAAGCATATGAATATACTGACGCGGAGACTAATAAATTGGGGCCTGATAAATCTCTAAGTTAGGAATATATGCCTTTAATGCATATTTGAATGTCTGCCTTTGAACTGGACCTGAACATCGCCAAGAGGTGTACATAAAAAATATGCAACCTTTTCAGCCACTATACTTTCCAGTATATAGGCATACAGAGATAAGTTTCAATAACATTTGATAAATAGATAGATAGATAGATAGATAGTAATGAAATGAGATAACAAACGTTTTGTACTGCATCCACGTAGTATCCACAGCCCTTTAAAAGGTGAGTTCAATACAGATATATTCATGTTATGATCACATTCACAAATACATACAAATAACCATATTAAATCGCTTAGTTTCTATAAACTACGATATCTGTGTGCAACCAAATATACAAAGAACGACGCTGAGTGTTTAGGTTAGTCAATATGGAGGCTGGTGTGGGGGTGTGTGCACATATATGTGCGTGTACATAGTTTTGATAAGGCTACAATGAATAGGGAAAACTGAGTTAGTTAGTGAGCCAAGACTTTGCAGGAGAGAAAACCACATCGTCCATAATTCAGTATACCTCTAAAATCTTATTTTGAAGTTTGTTTTCTTTTAAACCAAATACACCTGGATTTTCGTGGAACATTTTAGAGTTAAAATGAATATTATTAGGCGTTACTGAATTGGAAATGAATAATACCTAATAATGCCTGTTTTAACTTGATAATGTTTCCCCAAAATAAAATTGCATATTCTGGCCGTACTTATTTTGGAACTGCTACGTATTCATATTTTTTTGTTCAATGCTGTAGGTTAATGAAATTTTACTTTTGGTTATTGAGGTGTTGACATTTTATTTTTGGTGACAGTTTCAACGCTGTAAAGTTTGATGATAATTGATGCTTTATGGTATTCGTTTAACTACATCATTAGCTCAGTCGGCTGGGGTTATAAAATACACCGAATGCATCTCTGCAGAGAGGTAAGACTCCTACAACGAGTGTCCTGGATATGATATAGAACAATCTGATGGTGTGGCTCCAGTCTTGAAACTTTAGGGAGACGTGGAGTACTCCTGTATTACCATTGCTACCAGGTCCACTCTGACCCGGAGTGGTAGCACCTCATAGATATTACCTATGGGTCAAATGGGACACTTTGACATTTAAACTGTGTGCAAATAAATGACCCATGTGAAATTTTTACTGTTACAAAGCAATACTTGAAACCATTTAACTGTGAGCGAAAAAATCTCGGCTCGTATAAAAATGTTATCAACAAAATGTGTTTACAAATCATATATTCAATATGTATAAAAAGGATTGGGCATTAGATAACCTACTATGGTTGATAACCATCAAACCCAACCAAACCTATCGATATAATGCTATACTAAATATAAAATCCTGGTATATTTGATTTAAATGGAAATGAACTTTTGATTAAAAAACACGATAGGTGTTTATAAATTTATGGACAAACATGTATATGTCTTTCTCGTGGTTACAGCACTTTCGAAACATAAAATATTAATCTAAAGGATTCTTTTGGCAAGACTTAGAATTAGATTTTCTTCTTGGATAGTGATGCAGCAATAAGCAAAAGCAGCCAGTCACTTTTTGGTCTTTATTCTTCGACGTGTCAATTCTTCCAAGTTTTTCAAGTTCGTACGCTTCAGTTACTTTCTTTTAATCGCATAGATTCAGTCCATCCACGTATTAGACGCACTGATGTTCCAAAGGAACTATTTTGAATAGCGTTCATTGTTACCCTTTCGTTCCCAATACAAATTTCATTGGGGTTGGTATGATATTTGGAGACTTTTTAAGCGTGTCTTACAGGAATGTCTACTTCATCTATATTGTAATGATACAATTTTAGTATATATGCTGCAGGTAAAATGCAAAAGTAGCAAGATTTATGTAAGTGCAATAATATTAAAATACTCTTAGATAATAAAGCATTTTCCAATCCAGTTTACAATTTAGTAATAACGGTGTGGGTGTTTGCATTTACATCACTCATTATAATTTCTCAAAGAGAGGCAAATATAAACTTCATAATGAAATCGGTTTTAAGCGACCAATTCATGAAGAGAAAAATAAACACTCGAAATTTTTCATTTTTAGTTTAAATCCCAAACTCGTTGAATGTCGGTATGCACTTTATCTCAACTAAACATTTTTTCGTCATATAATTGTAGTTGATTATACATCTTCAAATCATGGATTTTATAAATACGCAGCTGATCAATAGATTTTTTCTTTTTCTGTGTTTAAGATTGAATAATGTATTTTTGTTTAAAAAAATAACAAGTTGTGATCGATTCATGTTCAAAGAAAGAACTTGGTGTTTTTATCGTGATTTCAAGATAAATGCTTTTAAAATGACATTTAATAAAATGTGGTGGTTTTGACTCTCCCCAATACAAAAAAAAAAAAAATGAAAAACAAAGTTTGTGACTTTCAGTTCAATGAGTCAAACAATCATTTAATCAACTTTTTATTTTTACTTGGTTTGAGACATACATAATTACTGCGTTTGCCTGCAGAATATTTTGTTCTAATTCAGCAGCTGCGGAATGTGACATAAAAATATAAAGATTTTATAAGAAGTGAAAACATTGGAGAAGGAACACATATGCCAATTGTTGGAATCTCAGTAGAACACCATATAAAACCGTTGTGAATGAGGTTAGGGAGACAGGTAATGGTCGATTGTCCTAAAAGGATGAACACTCATTAAAGAGTTGATAAACACGTGCTTATTATGATTTAGTCCCAAATCTGTTCATACGGCACAGTGATGGTGTATATCTTACTTAACGGTCATTCGAATTGTTGTGATGTATTCATCTAAGATATGACGAAAATTCATTATTGAAAGAGTTATCTATGTGTGTGAATGCACGAGCACGTGTGTGTGCGATAACTTTGGAAAAGCAGCTTCAACTTATACTCTGTTCCTTATCTTGACAAAAATTTCAACATTCACATGCCACAATAGTTGATAGAGAAAAGTCTTGGTAAGTGAGTATTTGTGAAAGCCGCTAGCCACTCATAATACTTACAAAAAAGGTCTGCTACACCAGTAGTCAGTCTTGACAGTGACTACATACAGACACAAAAGAATGAATATATATTCATTCGTTTGTGTGAGAGTGTGGGAAAACATTTCTGAACTATAATAAAAGGCCTTTAAACCGGCAGATGAACTGTTGAAATACATCCTTGCATTAAGCCCCATTTACTTGACCATCAGATTTCTCTAAAAATAATAATACGGCTACGCGGAAGAAACTTGAAAGGAGAAACTGAATCACTATTTATAACATCACGAACTAACGCCATAAGAACTAAGTTAAATCTAAAATTGAAAAGCCGGGGGAGAATAGCAAGAACAGATAATGAAGAGAGAGACGCAACAGTCAACCACATAATAAGCGAAGGCAGCAAACTGGCACAGAAGTAGTTCAAGTGCAGGCATGATTTAGTAGAGAAAGTGACCTACTGGGAATCGTGCAAACAACCAACATTGAACCATACTGCCAAAATGCATATGTACAAACCAGAAATAGTAATAGAAAATGAAAAGTACACAAATCACTAAGACTTTGAGATACAAACAGACTGTCTAAATCGACCAGAAGACCATACTTGGTTTTAGCTACTAAAAAAAAAATAACTTGCCAATTAGTAAACTTAGCAGTTCAAGCAGATCCGAGATTTAAAGTAAAAGAAAGCCAAAAACTAGATAATTAGTTGGACCTTGCCAGAAAGTTAAGGAAAGTAATAGAACATGAAGCCGACAGGGATACCAATCATAGTTGGAGTTCTTGGAATAATTAAAGAAACTAAGTGAAATGGAAATACGAAAAAGAATTTAGACTATTCGGACCATAGCACAACTGAAAGCAGCTAGAATACTATGAAAAGTCCAGGAAAGTTGGGGAGATTTTCTTTCACTGAGACATCAGTAAAAACCAGTAGAGACCACTAGTGTGAAAAATTCGCAAGGAACAACAACAACAACAACAATTACTGATTTTCAAGTATTATGAATGATAAATTATAAAAACTAATAAATTTCAATGAGAAATTTTATTTGCTACAATTTCAACACTTTTTGCATATATAAATAAATAAATTAAAATTTATTCAGTGAGTATCATCATGGTTATAATTGTTGCTGCTGTCTTGAAGAATTCCTTCAAATGATCACCATTAGTATGAGTATTCTGACAGTATCCAGTACTTGCTACTTGTATGATTTAATGTGTACTGTATAAAGGCATTCAGTAAATATAGGCATCAAAACATCATTTTAAGAAGAGAAAATGAAATGTAACAGAACAATCAGGTTTGTTTGTTTGTTTGTTTGATTACAAACATTAATTAGGACGTAAAGAAAACAACAGATTAAATGAATACCCTGAAACAACGCATCATCCGTTGTTGGTGTCTCAACTAAAGTTATGTAGTATGTTAATAATAAGATATCAATAGAATGTTTATACCTAATGACTTGATATTAAGCAAAAAAGTCGTTTCTTGTATATTTAAACAGCAATACTCAAATTTTGTCTCTGATAAGTAAAAATGTATTCAAATAGCACTGATACTGTTCTTAAACTTAATAATTCTTCCTCACTATATATATATATATGTGTGTGTGTGTGTGTGTGTGTGTGTGTGTTATTTGTCTCTCAATCTCTTTCTAACATCTGTTTTTGTAACACTAAGTAAACAATGCCAATAAACAATCCCCAAGATTTTGCTTTTAAGGTCTTCTTCGTCTTTAAAATGCACATATATTAGAATCACGGTATAGAATATATTGTTGCTAATTAGATTGCATATTTACAATAAAGATGAATCTCGGCTGTGACATGAAAGTTGCCAAGTTTACACTTCAAAAACTACTCAATCCCAATAACAACTTTGATATTGATGTTCACTGAGCATCTATTGACTCGAACAAGGTTTGTCGACAAGAACTATGAAGAAAATATCACCACAACCTCTCTTCAACCTTCAATCTGCTCGACTGTAACGCCATCCTACTGTCATTATTCGTTGACGCGTTCAATAAACGGAGCAACCGGAAATCATCTTGAAAAACTCGACCATAATCCAGTCAAGCCAACTTAAATAAGCCGGAACCAAGTGATGATTCATCAGTAATTTCAGCGTTCGTGAAAGACATGCAGGGAAATTATTTTAATAAAATACAGATAAAAGGATTTGAAGGAACTTATGTAAAAGATATGTCAAATCCTGTCACATGCTTGTGATAGAAGAACAGGAAGAAAAATATAAAAAAATATTGATTATTAAATGATAAGTGGATTAAAAAATGAACCTGGAGGTGATTATAATGATGACATAAATCGATTCCTACAATTTGTTTTCAGAAAGCTGATTCTTGTTTTCTTTGCTTATTTGTATAAAAAAGCAAACTGAATAACCCCCCTCCCTAACGGGAAGAAAATCATTTAGAATATTTAATTATACTTATGAATATTTTGATATTGTCGATCCTCATTCATTGACAGAGGCGAATATGATGATGCGAGTAAAAATCTAATCGAATGAAGTCGACAATAATTTGAGAATATTATGAAGAATTTATGTTCTGTTGGCCAATCCGAAATTAGGTTAAAATCGGATGCAACTTACAATTTTTTAAATTTCTAATTGAAAAGAAAATCTGATCTTGTATCGTATTCTGCTTATTCTGTCCGTTTAACCTCTTCGATTATTATAAACTAAGAGCGTGCCAATTAGTTGTATGAAGAGTTCGACTTTTCATCCTTGTACTCAGATCAAAACAACTTTCAAAGAAATTCAATTAATTGATGTGTTTTAAATCAAGATTACAAAATTGAAAATTGTTCAGAAATAAATCAGCTATACTGATTTGATATTGATTAACATCTTCAAGAAACCTGAGTTAAAGAAATTACATTCATTAAATTCATTTAAATCACATATGGTTGCAAACAAATTTGTCTCCCTTGGAACTTGGTAGTAGAATTTTTTTTATTCTTCGGAAATATGATCACAGATCAAAAGTGAATTCAATCTGTATCTTCTGGGTAGAAACAAAAATCTCTTCTTGATAATCTTTATAAACAGAATGATATTGCGCACGTATTGTTTTATGTCTTTTTTTCCTATTTGTTAAGATGTTTGATCATTTTAAAAAAAATTATAACTGCACCTTCTTCAACAATTTTTTTTCGGTATGCTAAATATTTTTCATATTTAAGTTAATGCAATAGAAAATGTCGTTTGTAAGATCAATTGAGAGAGAAAGGATGATATCCAGTCTATTTATAAGAGTTCTGTGATTCAAGGGTAAGCATTCAAAATATTTACCTTAATCTCTTCTTTTTAAAAATGTATTCGTAGACCTGAAAAAGAAAAAGAAAAGAATTACAGTTGCGATACACACAAATGAAAAAGTTCATATTCTGATCATTCATTTGGTAGAGTTTGGCTATCATCGATGATGTTTTTGATCAAAGCAGATTTTGATTCTAAAAGACATTGAAAATTTCATTGTCATATTTACTTAGCATATAAAAGGTGAAAAATTGTTGTTTTTGTAAATTCAAAAAATATTAAACGTTAATACGCACAAATAAATATGTCTGAAAAACCATGTACTCTTCATATATATATATATACATATATATATATATATATATATATATATATATATATATATATATAGAGAGAGAGAGAGAGAGAGAGAGAGAGAGAGAAACAGACAGACAGATAGACAAAGACAATAAAGAAAAGGAAACCGAGACAGAGACAGAAGGAAGAAGACAATGGGAGAGAAACAGAGACTCTTGAGCAAAAACCTTATGGTCACCTGCCTAACATATGCTCTTACCTGATTAGACATGGACCTTACAAGACTTCTAAAGATTTCCTCTGTGAACTGGTTCCAGGGTGTTAACTACAGGTTCTTACAACTCCGTGTAGGAGGGTCAGCAGGAGAATTTGTTGGTCTAACACATTCAATAAATGCTCAAAGGCACTGAAATTTGTGGAGTTTGGGAGGTCAAAGCAACACAGGGAAGTACAACTCTTGCACCGAGCAGTACGCATTATGATGTTGAGGTAGACTGAATGCGACCACGTACTGTCCGCATGAAAGATAGAGCTCAGTATTTCCCTGTATAACCTTGTCCAAACCATCACTCTGCCTCAGCTGACTGTGTGCATCCTAATGCCATCACTTTATCAGAATAATGTACTCGTAATATTCAGCCAAGCTCATTCAGAAAAAATCGGGCCTCATCGGACTAGAAGATGTGCTTTCATTAATACAAGGTGCAGTTCCGACTTTCACTCCATCATTAAAGACGCTTTTAGCCATAGACATTGGTTAGCATGGATATTCTGACAAGCCTGCGGTTATGCAGCTCTATATCCAAAAGGCATCGATATACTCTCAGTTGTGACGCATTTCTTCTTTCAATCTGATTAAAACCTTCATCAGTTTGTGCCATAGCAGTTCTTCTGGTAGTTCCTAATTGGTGAGAATTACTCCCTTTCATTTCAGCGTTTATAATTCTTAAACACTCAATGCCTTATCGGTAGTTGGAAATTTTGTGTCCACTCGAAGTTCTTTCGATCGGTACTTACCACAGTTGAATATAAGAATGCTACTTGCCGAAGTTCCTTTGAAGTTTCTGTTTTGATAGAGTGTAAAGCAGTAGGGAAGAATTTATTTTAGAATTTTCCGCGTTCTCAAATCTTACAATTGAAATAAACCTTTAGGTTAGAAAAGAAGCAAAAGACGCAGAATTAGGTCTGGTGAACATGGAGATCGCTGCACATGTACAATCCTGTGTTTCAGTAAAGCATTTCGTTCAAAAAGTATTAAGCCTAGCTTAATTCTTTTTTTAATTGACTCTTTCATGTCTAGACGTTTTACTTTATTATATAAGTTGCTCATCCATGTTAAAATCAGCATTCAAATTTTCATTTTTATTATTAAAGAAAGCAAAAAAAGAAGAAAAATGAAGCTGCAATTTCGATAATTTAAATCATATTTAGTATATATACATACACACATATACATAGGTTAAAATACAAGAAAATTAGAAATTGTATTCCATAATAAATTTATTTCGCTTTTTTATGGTCTTCGTGTGGATTTCAAATGGAATTTGGTTACTCTTTATCGTTAAAGAGTGTTAAACGGAAAAAAAGTCATCAAATTCCATTTGAAATTCATATAATAAGCTTGAAAAAGTGTATCAAATTCATTATGGAATAAAGTTTCTAATTTTCTAGTATTTTAACCAAAAAATATATATTTTGCTCTGCAGGTATATTTTGCATTAAATAGCCGTGCATTGAGCACTCATTCTTTGGATATTCAGAGTACTAATTTACTTTATATATATATATATATATATATATATATATATAATCAATACTTTAGGGTGTATAGTTCAGATTCAATCAACGCATATTCTAACAATCGAGGAAAAGAAAAGAAAATCGGGTAATTTCTTTAAAAGACAGACCTAAAGATATGTATCAAGAGCGAGTACTCAGTGTTTTTTAACTGGAATTCTAAAACGAAATATTAATACAAAATATTTGCCGCAATTGTTAATAACAAACGTTAAAGTCATATACTAACCTTATGATCCATGTGAAGGATTGAACTTAAAACCAATGAAACAAAAGAAATAGCATATGATAAATAAACCACACCATTAACAAAATGTATGTCTCAACTTTGTCTTGTATATCTCTAGTGTAATATTGTAATCTATATTTATCTTTTCATTTCGCTTTTCCCCTTAAATATATATATATATATATATATATATATATATAGGTTTGGTTTGGTTTAGTTTATTTGTTCAATGGCATATCAACTTTCGTGGGTCATTTAATGCTAAAGCTACCGTTGTAGACGAACGGTTGTGGTACTACTTAACGTTTAGCCAGGAATATAGGATTTTTTACCTTTCTCAAAGGAATTAGTCCGAAAGTGAAAGTATTATATTATATATATATATATATATATATATATATATATATATATATATAAAGCATTGAAACTAAATCTTTAATTTTTCTTTTTAAATTCAAATGATGACATGCACATAGCTGTACAACTTATATGAGAGAGGGTGATGTCTGGGTATATATATATATATAAGACATCAGTAGGAGAGAATCAAGTTCAAATTGTACTCACTACCATAGGGAATTTGTTAAAATTACGAACTTTCTAGTCATTGGGATATATATAGGACCTGCGTTAAAAAATTATCGAGATAGAAACTGTTATTACCAACGTAGAAAATGGTAATGACGTAAGTATTAATTTTCTTTAAAATAGTTTTCTTGGTATTACGAACCCTTATTCCGGCGAGTTTTCAATTGGTCGAAGCATATTTGAAATGTTTCTTTTAAAATTCTTCATGTCCATAAATCTTGTGATGAATAATAATAAAGACGATATTTTTTTTTTTTATTAGTTGTCTTTATATTCTTAAAAAAGCAATTTTCGCGAAACACAGAATTGAGCAAGTGCAGCACTCTAGCTATTTATAACACCGAGATTTTTTCTTGTTTCCTAAACTGAAAATTGATCACAAGATTTATGGACATGAAGAATTTTAAAAGAAACATTTCAAATATGCTTCGACCAATTGAAAACTCGCCGGAATAAGGGTTCGAAATACCAAGAAAACTATTTTAAAGAAAATTAATACTTAAGTCATTACCATTTTCTACGTTGGTAATAACAGTTTCTATCTCGATAATTTTTTTAACGCAGGTCCTATATATATCCCAATGACTAGAAAGTTCGTAATTTTAACAAATTCCCTATGGTAGTGAGTACAATTTGAACTTGATTCTCTCCTACTGGTGTCTTATATATATATATATATATATATATATATATATATATATATACCCAGACATCACCCTCTCTCATATAGTCAATATCAATATAGACGCCGAAATCAACAACAGGGCTGTTAAGCCTTGTGCCGCTTTCGGTAAATTCCTTGAGAATGGTGGGTGGTGTTCTAGTGATCTAATGACTAATATGTAGTAAACAAGATCAAACTCCAATCGTATTATTACGTTTACTTTCGAACAAAGAGTCTTGGGAAAGGTATGAAACTCCTTATCCCCTCAGCTAAAGGTTAAATGATACCACTAATGTTCTACAAGGATGGCCTTGGCATTAAATAACCCACGAAAGTTGATATACCTAACGAAGAAACCAAACCAAACCTTGTGAATAACAAGAAACGGTTACCAGACTTACTACTTAACCCAACGCTAGTGAGACCAGGACTTTTTAGAGTAAACATGCCAAGCAGCTCAACAACTTCTACTCGACCTGCCACCGCAAACTAATCCTTAAGCGGTGGCAGGACAAAATCTTAGACAAGGTGATTCAAGAATGGCTTGGGCTCCCCAGTATTCACTCACGCTTGCAGAAATCCCAAGTCAGGTGTGCTGGCCATGTTGTCAAGATGCCTGACGGGGGACTACATAAGCAATTGTAGTACGGAGAAATCTACCAGAATGAGTGTTTATTTCCGGAGACAAAAGAAACGCATCAAAGCCTGCTTAAAAGTTTCCATCAACATTCCGGGTTTTGACCTCTACTCCTGGTAGTCGCTTGCTCTGGACTGACCAGAAAGAAGCGCACTAAAGGCGCTCATGCAGCAGACGAATAGCACGACCCTGAAGGAATGGGTCACGTGCAAAACTCAAGATACTTTCACCTCCATTGCAGCACCGACCCACTATACCCCAAATGTGGATGATACTTTAGTGCCCGGATTGGCTGGATCAGTCACCACCGGACCCACAGTTACTGACTATCCAGTAAACAACGAAAGATTTACTTGTGTGTGTACTAATAGATATATTAAATAATCAAATTCTGTTTTATTGTTTCAGGTCTGTATCTGCTTCTCCCCCACTCTCTCTCTCTCTCAGTATATATATATATATATATATATATATATATATATAATATAACTCCTTTTTCTGCTCTCTCCCTCTCTCTCTCTCTTTCTCTGCATGTCTGTCTCTCAAGATAAACGTCTGCTTACTTTACTTTTTTCTTTATATCTCTTTTTTTATTTCTTTTTTGTTAGTTTCCATCTATCTGTTTTCTGCATATCTCATGTCTGATCATATCTAACACACACACACACACACACACACACACACACACACACACACACACACACATATATATATATGTGTGTGTGTGTGTGTGTGTGTGTGTGTCAAACGTTCATATTAAAAATCTGAATGTCTTAACCGGATTTTCGAGCTGACGTGGATTATTAAAATCCAAATCTGGCAACATTAGGAAAATTTGTCTTTTACGTGTCAAATTCGTGATGTTCAAATGTATATGTCAATAAAAAGATGAATAACTATATGAATCGAAAAATAATAATTATCTTTACCAAAATATCTTAATATTAAAATCATTTTATCGGAGACTAAAAGGCATACGATTCGACTGAACGAAAAATTATATGGAAAACAAAAAATTATTTTCTCAAACAATAACAGCCGCCCCATCACCTAATTGGCCCGGCTCACAAATATTTAATCTGTCGCCAATAATGAAAAAATAGTTAATCCTCTTAACATAAGCATCGTTTCCTTCAGGACTTACCATAATTTTCGTTTTTAATTCATTTTGTTCTGTCTCTTTTTTCTTTTTCTTTTTTTTTTTTTTTTTTTTTTTTTTGTTAGCATACCTTAAAATATCTGCCCTAAAGTGGATACGTCGCCCTTTGAAGTAGAGGTCAATAAGGAATTTTAGGTCAAATACTCCACTATCTGGACTAGTCATATCTAATTTTAAAGCATCTTAGCTCCCGTGATGGATTGTGGGTGAATAACCAAGAAATAATTCATGGATAAAAAAATGTCTTATAAATCTTATTTTTAGTTTCCATATGATAATGAGTGAATGAGTACAAGAAATGCATTCTAACCTGGCCGATGACCTCATAAAAAAATAGTTCAGGTTCTCCTTCTACTTTTAAACATTTTTGTTAGGAACTTCCAGATACAAAAAACCTGTCAGAAAATTCAAATTTTGAACTTAGGGCTTGCTCGGAAGTTCCATCACCATGCAATGGGTGGCATTATCGTAGCTGATCAGCGCCATGAAGGAACACAATGCAATTGTTGTCGCCTCTGTGGGGATATGGTGTTATTCATGGTTACCTGTGGTTTTCACACAAGAAAACAAAGAAAGGCAAAAACAAAACAAAACAGTACCATTATTTGTAAAAGAATTTTATTTTTACTTAAATATCTACTACTTTTTCAGATCTTGTTTAATTTTCACGACAGTTATATGAAATTCTGTAATTTATGAATTAGAAATTAATCTTTAACCCACTCCCCTCTTTCCTCAAGTAAGAGGCAACAATATAAATTGTTCAGACTGAGCAAAACTTCAAAAGAGGTAAAGGAGTGGTAAAGGAAGTTTTAAAAACAAATAAACAAGCTTTATTGGTAAGAAGAAGCACCATGTAAGAAATGCACAAATATTTATCACAGAAATTGTTTTTTCTATCAATCGAAAGAGTTGACATTAATTTTGTGTGAAAAAAATGTTTTTTAATATTTTTTTAAGCACCACTAGAAGAAAAAGTCAATGCACAGAATAATATAAGTACGGTGATGAAATAAATACTTTAATAATTACGTTCTTCTGAACATCTGGATTTACAAACCCAAGGAACCTATTCTGTTCATAAAAAGGGGTTCCCCGATATTTATAAAATATATAGAACATAATTGGCATAAAAACAATACGCTTTGTATTGCTCTTGTAATGATTTTTTCTTTCATAAGACCAACCAACAAAAAGAAAGTATCCAAGTATAAAACGTATGTCTGCTTTAGCTGTGGGGTGAGATGATTAAATACCGAGAGGTCTGAAGTCTGTAAGCGCACTTTCATAATATATGAAATATTTGAGTCAACTTTAAAGACCAGCTGAAGTTGTTTACCTTTATTTCACTTTTGGAAAAGGAATTTTCTCCCTTGCATATGGATAAAATAGGACATAATGGGCTTTCTAATCTTGGTGGGTAAATATTTTAGGAGAATGGGGAATTTTGACTTCAAAACAACTAAAGGTGAGGCAAACGGAAAAAAAAATCAATTATTTTTGAAACTGCACCAAAATCCTTAATGTTCTGACGCCGTGACCCAATGCCTTACATGAAGTCTACTGAGAGTAGTTATCCTCATCTTAGTTGATTTTATCAAAACAGAAAATCATTGAATAAAATGCATCGGGACTGATCTAAAAAAAATCCAAGCAGAAATTGCGAATAACTCCGCTTACTTTTGAATTGTTCTTTTATTACATTGAGCAAGCAGTTATTAAAATGTTCTGAAAATGGAGGGTTAGTTGAATATATATAGTTAGTTCAATAGCTAATACTTCAATTCTAAGTGTGTGTGTGTGTGTGTGTGTGTGTGTGTGTGTGTGTGTGTGTGTGTGTGTGTGTGTGTGTGTGCGCGCACGCGTTTGCGTTTCTTTAAAATAAGAGCCATATCACTGAATGATTTACTGATGAACTAAGACCAAACCAAATAATTATTATTAAGCAACTGTACACAGTATATATATATATATATATATATATATATATATATATGGCTTATGCGTGATACTTAATTAATTGACGATGTGTAACCTCTTTTATCTTGGATAAATCACGAATTTGCACTTGAAATCTCCATGACCGAAATACTAATTTACGTCGTGGGTAATGATGTTGTTAGTCATCTCCAATTTTTTAAAAAGTTGTTATTTATTTATTCATTTGTTTATTGTATTTAACCCCTGCGGTGGCTTCGAAAAGTGATGCAAGTGTTAAACATAAACACCGGTGCATATCGATCCAAGAGAATACTGAAGTGATGAAAAAAAGCTGAACAGTGTTGATTCCCTGTGTAAGTTGTTTATCTGTTGTTAATGATATGAAAAAGCAAAAGAAAGAAGTATTGAAAATCTATGCAAGCAGTAATCACACGAAGAGCAAACGAGCATTAGAACAACTGTGAGTTAGCAAACGTATGGAGAATTGATGAATGACCATAAATTTAAACATGCTATAAAATTAAAATTATTTGTTGATCTAACCAAATCATTGATTGAGGCAAACTTTGGAAACAAGTGAGAAAAAAATTGGAACTATATATATATATATATATATATATATAAGAAGAAGAAGAAAACTTCAAAAGAAATAACTTAAGATACAGAAAAACCAAGAATTGGCATAAAAAAAGGTATCAACAATGATATTGGCCTTCTTGAAATGTCATAACTGAAAACTGCTTTAAAAATAAATCTACGTAGTTTTAGTCTCTATGTGATTTATGATAAATAGTTCCACTATTTTTGAAAAATGCAGAAAAACGTTATAAAAACCACGCGCGCACACACACACACACACACACACATATGTATATATATATATAGAGAGAGAGAGAGGGAGAGAGAGAGAGAAAGACAGAGAGAGACGGAAGGTAGGAGATAGATAGATATAGAAACATTTTGTCACAGGGCTTTGCTGAATTCAGTGCAAACTCGCATCTTCATCATGGTCCGAAGGATATAGCGGTTAGTGAGTCTTACTCTGCCAGTTGACACCATATGAAAGACTGGCAGGGGTTTGAATTCAGAATTCTCTTTGACAGGAGCGAACGCAAACAGCCTCAGCCGAAATTTGAACTCAATTTACTAATTTCATTTTCAGCACCATTACACCACCTGCACGTGTGTGTGTGTGTGTGTGTGTGCGCGCGCGCGCGCACACACACACACACACACACGCACGCACGCACACACATACACACAAGCTAATGCATACATACACAGTGTTACAAAAAAGGTACAATCTTCTTTTTGACAATTTTTATTCAAAAATTCTAATTCGGTTCACTTTTCGGGAAAATGTAGACGGTTGAATTTCACAGTAAATTCGTCTCACACGCATTAAGGTTTAACCGTGAAGTATGTTCATCGTTGGCAGACACAAAACAAAGGAAGAAATACTCAAATCTATCCAGTGAATGTTACAATAATTTTAACTGATAAATAATGTGGTCTTTGAGGAATGTTCACGTGACTAATATTGTAACATAAAATTTTGGTGATTGTAAATTCTACATTCTTATCCTCAGATATGCGTCCTTTATGAAGCATTATATAAATATATATATATATATCTCTGTAAATTCGTTTTCGTGGACTTGCGTTTAAAGTTAAAACGAAAATTTGATATATGTTTTATATTGTTGTCTCTAAGAGTCAACGGTTTATTCGTTAGTAAGACTTCTAATAAAGTCTGCATTTTTTGCTTTTAGTTGATGACAATGAATGTTACAAATACAAATTCCATTCGAGCAAGGACATTGTTTAAGTTTTTTTGCAAAATAGCACGTGTATAAATCTAAAGGGATAATGACCAGCTATTTACCTGGATGTCTAAATGGTAATGTGAGGTTGAATATACGATTGATTGATTTAACATTTGTATGTGTTGGAAGAGGAGGCGTATTGGCCACTGAAAAGTTGGGTGCATATGTAAGATAATGCAAAATTAAAACTGTTATTGTTAGGAGTTATGAGTGTGACTGACACCGAAAATATTTACTGAAGACAAATGTGAGTGAGAGAGACAATGGGAATTAAGAGAATTATGTTACGCTAAACTTCCAACAAGAGATAAGTTGTTTTCCTTGGAAATCAGCATTGGAAATTTCACTTTACTCTGAGCCGACGACTATCCAATGGCACACGCAAGCAACAAGCAATTACCGTAACTACAACATTCTGAGACTTTGAGTGCTTCAGTTAGTAACCATTTTACCTGTGTATCTAGAAGCGAGTAAACATTCACAAAAGTTGTAGGTTGGTTGGTTGGTTTCATGGTATGTCAACCCCTGTTGGGTTATTTCATGTCAACTGTTTATGTCATTATATTGATGTATATATATTCATTTATATTACAGTTATGTGGTGTATTCAAGGCTCCGGAAAAGGGTAGACACATAAGTCGGTAACATTGAAGAAAAATCCTTTAATTGTTAATCATAATTTTGTATATTTACGGGAGAATTCAGCGTTCTGGATGCACTGCTCTATCTCACGATATTCATCTAGAGTAGTGCTGCAAATTTTTACTTTGGAATATTTCTATTCGTATATATATATATATAGAGAGAGAGAGAGATCTGTACGTATTAATTTGTTTGGTAAATTTAAAAATATGTAAATATGCAAATAATAGATTTTTAAAAGGGTTCACGTATCTGAACACGTTTATGTGCCTGTGACAGTTTATGAGTTCGTAGCAACAAATGTATTTTCTCTAATAAAACTGCACGTATTACTATCATATGGTTATCGGGTATACACATATATGTAGAGATATATAAACGTTTACGGCTGTGTGTGTGTGTGTGTGTGTGTGTGTGTGTGTGTTTACTCACAAACATCGCGTTAAATATGAAAGTATACTATATGCGTAGTATTTCAGAGAAGTCGAGAGATATACTGCTCAGTGTAAACGCATGTATTTTTCGAAATATTTATACAAAAATACATATTAAAACATACTTTTGATCAATGAGTTAAATGGCAAAAAATACCTTTATAAATACACACACACACACACACACACACACACACACACATACAAATATATATATATATATATATATATATATATATATATATATATATATATATGCTCTTTCTCTCAAACGATAGTCACCCATGTGAAACTTTGCGTAGCTGACTCAACGAATACATATTTTGGATAGTTTAAGTTTTTACCTGCTCTACTATAGTAGCATTGATCAATTTTTTATTTGCTTATTATCATTATAATGAATATACATATATATGTATGAATGTACGAATTGTGTGTGTGTGCGTGCGTGTACGTATTTATTCAACTTCACTACCAAGGGCCTGATATAACACAAGGTAAATTTTGAAGAGTTTTCAATTACTTAGATCAGTTACTGTACAAGGCTAAAAAGACCAATCTACCCAATCAGTTTTTCTATCGTGTTAGTATCAAGTGAAATGCAAACTGACTTGTTCAGGATTCGAACTCGGCTTAATTAAACCATTTCCCGCGACGATAACGGTCACGCCACTTGCACCTCGAGTGTGCTTGCATGTATGTGCACACGCTTTCTCGGTGAATGTGTGTGTCTGTTTGCGTGTATTTATTTTTAAGTATATTCATTTTAATGTATATGCTCTGGATGAATGATATATATATATATATATATATATATATATATATATATGTATGGAATTTTAATATTAACTTCAGTAGTATATAATTTTCTAAAGGTTCATTTCTGATGAAGCTGCTCAACTTGAAGCTTTATTAAAACTAACTTACGAAATGATTTAAACCAAGCATTTTAACGAGCAGTTTAAACATTTATCCAAGTATCGGATCCATAAGTACACTGGCATGCCCACGTATGCCAACATGGCTACTTGTACTTGTTCGGGCTGAGTAGGTGCATCAATGCGCATTAAAATGAAAATATGCACAGCACAAACCAATGTGCATCAATCTGAAAAAAAATGTTCCAAATACCAAAGTTTCATTTAGAGTGCAACACATGTGAGTTCTGTCAACATAAATTCTAAAAAAAGAAGACACTGCTTTAAATTCATTACGATTCGTACGCTTCTTTGTATCCCAGCAGTGTATCTATTGATATTAGCATTACAGCGAAAATCTACTGTATACTAGCATCAAGTTTAAGGTAAAATTATGCATGAAGTTAAACAATGTTTATCTAAGTTTATAATAAATGGATTACCAGATACGATACGTAAAATGAACAATCAAGCGTATCACAAGTATAATCTGATTTAATGATATAAGATAGTATAAATACCGTGGTGTATTCAATAAAAGACAGTCATTAGCTATCTTTGCAATTTTAGAATCATTATTATTATAAGCAAAAATACGGGATTATCTATGAATCAGCACTTTAATCTGGAAACAGAGTATCAGTGCGCTCTAACTCAGCTCAAAGTGACGCTCTCTGGTACTCTGTACACTGTGTTATACTCAGATTCGTATGTGTACGTAATATATGAAGAAAAAAATATGAATATGAAATTATTGATCATGAGTTACAGGAAGTAGAAATCCCAATTTAACAAATATTTCAGTCCAGAACTGGACAAGACAAATTCATGGACACAAACACATGCACACACAAAAATATCTAGGTTCGGTTTGGTTTGTTTGTTTTTTTAGCATATCGACCTTCGTGGATTATTTAAACCATCCTTGTAGAAGAACAGCTATGATATTAATTAACCCATAGCTAGAGGATAAGGAGGACGATATCTATCCCAAGGGCATAGGTTCAAAAGTGAACGTAATAACGTGATGAGAAATCAAACTTGCTTACTTTGAAGCCGTAGTCCAGTTATTATGTAACAGTGACACCCCCACAAAAACCTCTATCTATCAATAAATATATATATATATGTGTGTGTGTGTGTGTGTGTGTGTGTGTGTGTGTGCGTGCGTGCGTACGTGCGTGTGTGTGTGTGTGTGTATATATATATATATATATATATATATATATATATATATATATATGCAGGTATATCAGATTTTACAGGTGTAGAAGAATATTAGCTGCTAGGTATTAGTACGATTACGTTGCTCTCAGTTTTTGCCAATCCTATAAATCAATACTGAATTTGACTTGAACTCTAATGGAACCTATTGCTGTTTATTTAAAAGAGGTTGGCCATATATATATGTATATATATATATATATATATATATATATATATATATAACAAGCAAAACTTTAAAAAAGTGCTCAATTCTTTATAGATTGATCACTTTACAATAAAAATTAAACATGAATATACAGAGGAGATATTTACTGTTTTACTGCCTACCTTAGGCCTGACATTCATAAATCTTAAATACTAGAAATAGTACATTTTTATATTTGATATTCATTCTATCAATCTATATATATATATATATATATATATATACGTATCTATATACGTATAGATAGAGTGATAAAGGGAGAGAGAGAGAGAGGCAAAGGGAGAAAGAGAGAGAGGGAGAAAGAGAGAGAAAGAGAAAAAACGAATATCAGATGAATAGAGAGAAAAATAAGACTAAAAAGAATCATAATGATCTTTTGAAAAATATACGCATAGAAAAACAAAGTAAATAAACCAATAAAATACCTATATGAATAATAAATACCTACTTCAAAAACGTTACCATAACGGGAAATAAGAAAGTTGATGGGTGCCGTCAGTATGCATATAAGATATAAATATTACGTTTTAACAGCAGAGTGATGTTTACTTGTAAGTTGCTGAATAAACAATAGTCAATATTTCTGTGGTTTAAAATGTGCTTAAGAATGGGTGAATGACACAAACACAGACACAAACACACAGACGATCACACATATACATACACAGTTAAATATATATGCATATATAAGATCCAACTATTCTCCCTCTAGCAACAAGTAAGTCGTACAGAAGACTGTGATCTTTAATCTAGGAATGGTAATCTGTCTAGGAGAAAAAAGGTGAATTAGAACCTGTTAAACTCCGCTTAAAAACTGACCTTGTGTCACATTCTGCTTGTTTAAGGGGGTTGGTAAATACATAGACACACAAATGCATATATATATATATGTAACGCATTTAATATCCCCAACTGCGTGAATATCCATTAACATAGTTTTGATTTTACATCAAACACACATTTGTCTGCATGTGTGTGCGTGTGTGTGCATGCATGTGTGTGTGTGTGTGTGTGCGCGCATGCGTGTGTGTATCTATTAAGAATGGAGATATATACAGATATTTTTGCAGTTAAGGATATTGAATGTGTTTGAATATATTGATAATTACAATTAAGAGAGAGAGAGAGAGAGAGAGAGAGAGAGAGAGAGAGCGATACCAACAAATTTATAGGGACACATAGTCAGACAGAAACAGATACATACATCATACATAAAGAAGGAAAATATATACACTGATTTACTAATCCTACCTAAGTTTTTGCACGAGGCCAGAAGCATTGGCCACCCAGAGAGAATCAAACTCACTCGCAATTATCTGCAAAACTTGCTTATTAACCATTATGGCATGTTAAGCATAGAATAAAAGAAACAGGCATCAACTGTATTAGATAAAATATGGGACGAATGAGTATATATATATATATATATGATTCCCTCCACTGCCAAGCAGTATTCAGAAAATACTGATATTCCATTGCTATCAACAGTAAATACCGATTAACACAAGTGTCTCACTTTCACATATAGGAAATAAAGTCTACTCATGCTTATGAAGCATTATTTATAACAGAATAAGTAGAATGGAAACGATGTTAGGGCAAGAAGATTGTGTTGCAGTTAGCTTCCAAGGTCTTGACTTTTGAGAATTTGTAACTAGTTTTATGTAGACTTTGGTTCCAGTAGAAAACACCACGAGTAAGAAGACAGGCTGTTTTCTTGTTTTATTGTATTTTTGTGCGATCTATGTGTTGTCAAATATTGAACAAACATCAACTGTCAAATACAGCTTAATGCTTATAACAGTTTTTGATAAATTGTTGTATCTACTTGCTTATAACGTCAGTCTACCATCAGCATAGAAGTTTGTGCAAGTGTTTGGATATTGCATCCAAATATATTGCTAAAATCTATGCACTATTTCCTTCCCATCATTTTTGTTTCAGCAGGGTATAAACACTGATTAGATAATGACAACACGACTGTCAATGGGGACACAAACAGTTTATGGATTTTTCAAGCGCGATTAATGTAAATCGCTGTAGTGTTTGGCAATTAAAATTTTTAACCTCCTTATTCTTTCTTTCTTTCTTTCTTTCTTTCTTGTCAATTAGGCTATTTCTTATACTCAAGGCACAGACTACATAGGTCTGTATGCACGCAAACTTAACCATACCCCCAAAGAAGGTACCGAAACTGATGCTGCATTTACCAAAACAGACATGAAAAATAAATAAAATGTTAATTTTCTTCAAAATAGTCTCCTTGACATTTAAAAACACTTATTTCATCGAATTTTCCATTAGCGGAAGCACCTCTGTAACTAATATTTTGATACGGTGGGTGGGGGCTGTGCAGTCATATTTCATGGAGCATTATCAGGTGAGTATGGAGTGGGAGTGAGGCACTCGCACAATCCTGTATTTCGCTAAAAATGCAACTGTCTTAAGGGTATCAAGAGTAGTTTCATTTTGTTTTCCAATGAGGCACTGACTCTTCTGAATGAACCCTATACTCTACCAAACAGTGTATTGTATTATGAATTGAATTACCATTACCAAAATCCGGCCAACACTTGCACTCGACATTCAGAAACACTGGACGGCTGTATCGACCTTATTAGGTTTCATCAGCAGTGTTAGAGCGTGATCTCCCCCACTAGAGATCGAACCAGCGACCACAGAATGCAGAGCCGAAACTCTACCACTGACCACCAGTTCACACAAGTGATGCCAAATCAACATGTCATGTGATGTTGACTGATGGTTCAGTGGTAGAGTTTCGGCTTTGCATTCTGTGGTTGCTGGTTCCATCTCCAGTGGGGGAGATCACGGTATAACATTGCTGATGAGACCTAATAAGGTCGAAACGGTTGTCCACTGTTTCCATATGTCGCGCGCAAGGGTGCGCCGGATTTTCTGGTCATGGTAATTCAATGAACAATGCAATTCCTCTACTTAAAAAAGAAAATGTACATGTATTGTATTAGTTTGGTATTCTAACCTAAGTAAAAGACAGGATATCAAGCGTTTCTTTTTAAAGTTGGCAAATTCTTTGTAAAATGAAGATTAATTCAACACCTTATCCATTTCTTTCAGGGCATCTCGGGTGGTGTAATGGTTAGCAAGGTAGACTAGCAAACCTACACGAGTGAGTTCGATTCTCATTGGGTGCCCAATTCATGCGGTCTTGTGCTGCAAAAAAGCATAGTATATTACCTTATCCATTTCTTTCAGTTTAGTTTCAGTTAGATTAACCCCAGAAAAAAATCTGTCTATCTCAACATAAAATCATGTGCAACCATCTGATGTAAACATCATTTAAACAATGTGGTGTATTTTCAGCTTGAATATATATATATATATATATATATATATATATATATATACAAAGTTAGGAACACATGATCACACATAAATGTGCTTTGATTCAAATCACCTTATTCCAATATGCGATTCTTGAAGAATCATCATAGGATTTATCTTTCCGTGTCAGTTTATTTTTTTTATCAATTTCTTTCAAAAGGTCTCGCATAAATTGAATTAGATAAGTGAATGTAGGGCGTGAAAAACTTACGAAATGTTTAAACACCCACTTTTGTCTATAAATGTTAGTCTGTTATTTTTACAACTAACTTAGCACTTTGAAAGCAAAAAGCCAACTAACAAGTCTGAAGCATGCGTATGTGTGCGTAGGAGTACATCGTGGCACGTAAGCACACACACGCACATACTCACGTAAGCACAAACACACATACACACATATACATGCACACACAAGTGTGTAAACCCACATTTATCCGCATGCATGCACCATCATATCTCTTACCAACTCGTATTTACCTATTAAGTAAGCCCTGTCTGTATATCTATCAACCTATCTATGTAGCTAGCTGGTGGCTACTTACGGGAATGAAGAATTAAATAGCATTTCCGTACATAGACAACACCTCACTTAAATTTAATAATATTCTAATGATTTTACTTAAATTGATGATCTTTACTGATGTATGTTTTCACAACAATGCTGATATACTGACATTTAATGTACATATGTTTTGCATAACGGATAAAAGTGATTTTCTTTGCACGTATATAAGTATGTTTTAATGAACAAATATATTTCTATAGATGCATAGAAAAGGATACGCATGCTATATACGTATACGCGTTTTCTTGATTTCGTATCGACTCTCATATAAATTATGCATTTAATATGATTATCTCCTCCAGCTCTCTCTCTCTCTCTCTAAATATATATTTATGTATGTATATATATGTATATTTGCGTGTAAAAAAACATAGTAACCTTCTCCTACGCCTCATATATATATATATATATATATATATATATATATATATATATATAAAACTACATGCATAATTTTAAGCATGCATAAATGTACAGAGAAATTTACATACACATACACACATACATATATACATGTATACGCACGTACACACACGATTCAGCGTACATGCATACCCGTTCATACAGATTCGATACGAACATATATTCTATTACAGTTTTACTTTATACAGTCTTCCATACACATAGAAATTACACGTACAATATTTACACACTAGATAAAAGACTAGATAAAAGCATTAAGAAAATACAGTAAATGACACGCATAGATGTAACATTTTGGGACGGATGAGGTCAAAGAGAAGCTTACCAATTTCCCTTTAATGTAATACTTGAAAGAGAAGGTATATAGAGGTATGGATAGAAAAATAAGGTGGTAGAGAAGAAAATAAGTTGATATGCATTAAACTAACAAAAACGATGCCTTTCAATAAGCAAACTTCTGGTGACACTGGTGACGAGAGACTCACGAGTATAAAGGAGTTTTTGAGGTCATGTTTAGATAATTTTTGTCACAAATGGAATTAATGCAGCCAAGAATGACCGCATTCCTTATTTTTTTTTTCCCTTTTTCTTTTTATCATCATCATCATCATCAGCGTCGTTGTTTTCTTCTACCAATTTGTTCATTTTCTAGAAAGAGAATACCTTCGAATTACTTTGTTTCCTTGTTTCTTTTATCTTTTTCTTCCTGGTTGTATTCTGTTTTATGAAAACGTTTTTGATGTTATTTTTATCACAGTTTTGCTTTTTTTTTCTCATTCCTAAGTTGAAGAACCATAAGAAAAGCAGAAAGTAAAGATGGAAATCTATATATAAAAAAGTGCATGAAGAAAAATATGAAGACGAAGAGGAAAGAGAATAAAAAAATAGATGAGAGAGGGGTTGAGTGAAAGATAGAAAATGTCACAAATAAATAAATAAGACACGAAATAGAAGCGGGAATGGGTATGATGGTGTAAAAATATAATTGATAAAAGGAAGACGAAAAAGAAGACAACGATGCTAATAATACAGAAAAAAAAAAGCGCCGAGGGATTTATGAATATAGATAAAGTTAATGAATAAGATAATTCATTTAACAAGTCAAATCTATTAAAAAAGACAAATCAGAGATTTATAAGTTCGTATCTAGCTGGTGTCGCATTAACATAACAATAATTATAATGATGCTACAGTTAATGACAATTACAATTATAGCGAGTATTATAATCAGTGAGAACTACAGGAACCTGCCTACCGTCCTTTTTCCTCTCTTCGCGTTTGCTTCGGCTTCGGCCCCCAGCAAAACTCAAGTCCATCATTTGGGAAGGTAAGGCCTGGATACATTCTGCACCAGGCTAGGGCGGCCGGGGCCCCTGACCATCGGCCAAATATTTACTTCCTCTCTTTCACAAGCAGCAGGAGTAGCAGAGAAGCGTTTTCTAGGAATCCTCTCCCCTCCTCCAACCTACCCCCCACCGCCGATTGCCCCATCCCTAACAACAACCCCAATTTCCCCACAGCATCTTTCGAAGTGCATGTTACCCTGCAAGGTATGGGCAGTAAGTGAGAAAGAATGACTACAATTGTAGAAAGAGAAAGAGAGTGAGGTTCTTCTGCATGAGATGTGGGTGGTTATCTGTGTGTACGTTTATGCAAAAATGTGCTTTCCTTGTATGTGTGTGTAAGAGAGAGAGAGAGAGAGAGAGAGAGAGAGAGAGTGTGTATGTGTGTACGTATGTGTGCAAATATGCGTGTATATGTATGTATGTGTGTGTTCTTGTGCAAATGTACGGATGTGTACAACCCTACATTATTATATATTTAACTGTCCTGACTGTTCTGTTTAAAGTAATGCGAAATTAAATCTGCGATAAATTAAAATTACTTGATCAAGAATTATTTTGGCCCAGCACCCAAACTTTGTGTGTGTGTGTGTGTGTGTGTGTGTGTGAAAATACTGAAGCTGTGAGTGTAGATATTTACTAAGTTCAGTATCTTCTGGCACAAGACCATATACATACAGGAGAGTTCTTAGTAAAGTTCAAACTCATTAATGACTTGTCAGACACTCCGTATGGTTTATATATAGAGATATTCCCTAGGCTTAGGTTTGCTCAACAGAAATCTAAATGGAAAAAAAAACTCTAAGAGGAGACAAGATTATGTTGTGTCAATTTTTAAAATGAAGTTGATCTGCATGCCATAAAAATCACCTTTTCACGTTACATCGGACACCAGCCCCGGCAGTTGGTTGGAAGTACGCTAATATTTCGTTCAGCGAATAGGTCCCTTTGTGGTATATCTATCTATCTATCTATCTATCTATCTATCTATTATTATTATTATTATTATTACTATTATGTGATTGCACACACACACACACACATATATATATATATATATATATATATATATATATATATATATATATATATATCCAGTCAGACCAGGTTTGAGTTTCCTTCTAATTGCACAATATATATATATATATATATATATATATATATATATATATATATATATATATATATATATATATATATATTCTTGCGTTTTGTCTTTGTATATTCCTGTGTTTATCTCACATGCAGCTATTTTACACTAATTTACTGGTGCATCGTATTTCTGGCCCTGTCCCAAACTAAGCTAAACTTAGCAAATGACTACCAACCCATTAAACCAAATGAAATGAAAATGGCTATACCCAATAATTTTGCAACATTTTTACATGCATTATAATGTCTATATATAAGCTAGTATGAACAAAATCGAGAAATATTTATAAACATGTAGTTAAATTAGAAAAATAAGACTATACCTAAGTGTATATATATATATATATATATATATATATATATATATAGTCTTGTATGGAAGAATGCACTTAAAAAATTAAAAAGATATTGGATAGGGATGTACAAAAACACGCACCTGCTAAAGAACTACTTCTTTAAAATCCTCATCCCAAATCGCCTAATTATCGGATTTTAATTAAATTTTGGGGGAGGGATTCAAACCAATAAAACATGAGGTTTCTTTTAAAAGATATTTTTTCACAAAATTCTGGAGACAACGTTGAATTTTTTATTGTTTTGTTGTCACACATACCCGCCTACATCAATCATTTTGTTAATTTGACTCACTTAAATAAGTTGCAGGCGAATGATTTTTACATCTTTTAAAGATAATTCCATGGAAAAAATAGATTTTGTTTTAGAATCTTTATTACAGTTTGTCTGTTTGTTCACATGGATGCCACCTATTTGAAGTTCAAAAACCGATAACAAAAAGGGTAAGATATTGCTCTTCTTGGCATGTTTTTTTTTTTTTTTTTTTTTTTTTTTTTACTTTATTCGTATTCGTTGCTTAATCTTCTAAAGATGTTAATAAATGAGAAAAAATCAGGTTACATACGTTTTCAGAGGTTTAAAAATGACATTAAACTCTTCCACTCACTGTAGGTAATTGGGATATTGTTAATTAATGTAAAAATATAGAACAAATAAATTTTTCTGATTAAATACAAAAAAGTATCTTATCAAATTAATACTTTTCTTTGGTCTTGGTTTATTTGTGTATAGTTTTTCATTGGATGATACTTTTTCTACGGAGGCTTTTAAGAGAACCAATATAAAAACGTTGCTTAAGGGAGATAAACCATTTCCCATAATTTATTAACATAACAAAGATGAATTGTTACACTTTTGATTATGTATACTTTAGAAGAAAACGTGCGTTCTTAGTTAGTTTTAAAACATAACACTGCCGATAAAAAGTTTACTTTTTTGTACATGCCTCGTATTGAATATAGACATTTTCATTGATGAGTACCAATTAAGAAAATTTATGCAAAATATTTGCTTACTTGTGAGATTTTGTAAGTAAGTACTACAATCCGGGTAATGACAACAAACCTCTCAGTCACTAGTTTATTGTACTATAAGTGCCAAATCAGTAAATGACTTGAGTATTTGTATATTTAAATTAAGAAACTCGTGTGACCGTGTTTTGATTGATGGGCAATACACGTAAAACGAAAAACTGTAGTAAATAACTGGATAGACTAAGGCTTCGAAACAACTTTTCAACTATAAAAAGGGATCGAATTCATGTGTCTATAAATGTGCGGATGCATAAACAAGATATACTGTTTTACCTGATAATAAGAAGTCATTAGAAAATGACCAAGATATCAGACAGTGACTAATAATTTCGTATGATGAATAGTCATTGACTAAACTTAGCAAAGTTTGGCGCAAGGAAAGAAATAAGACGCACCCAACAAGGATCGAACTCGCTAGCAATGGTCAGCTACCTATTACACCACGCGAGACGCCAAATGGTATGAAGAATGGTTAACTAACAACTGAAAGTTCAAAATGTATGGTTTGAGGTGAGTAAATGTGAGCAGTAACCCCCAAAATATGTCTTTATAGATTGGCAAATATGGTATCTGTCGGTAGGCATGGGACAAATATCCAAGAGGTTCTATTAAAACGTTTTGGGAATTTGAATTGTACCTGCGAGTTGAATATAGTATAAACTCCAGCTATACTGACTCACGAGGAATATACTGGGTGTTAGTGTAATTTTTTCGTGGACAAACATCTTGAACATTTCAGCAGCATCTTCTATAAAGACGAAGGAGTAAAAGTTAATAAATATATTTGAAGGGATACTGGAAGCAGATTGGTCTAAGTGTATAATGGCGTGCTGTAACTTCCGTGAATTAAATCAAGTCTGGCAAAATGATATGTTTATAGAGCACTCAAAACGATCAAGAAGAAGGTATATTTACATAAATTCATGTTCAGGTGTAACCAGAATCGGGTGGATAAATATTACATAACATGTTTATCTCAACAGCAACTATTCATAGTGCATGATATAAACAAGGTGTGCGATATTTCTGTTGATTTACAAGATCATATAATATCGGAAACTATGCATATATAAGTTAAAGGCGAGTTATTTTGGCAAACTTGTGCAACAGTGTGAGGGTGCGATAGAGACAGACGTTTATAATGCATTCTTGACGTTTCTTTACTTCTTTATGTGTGGGTGAATAAAAGAAAAAAGTTTCCAATAAAATGTACATTTAGTCAAATTTATATACTTTAACAAAAGTATATACAAGTGTACATAGTGGGTGTTTATGAGAAACTAAAATTTGGGTAGGAATGAGTGCATAACTTGTTTATATTTTTTCTGTGAATGCGAAACTGGTATAAAATTCACGCATCCATGAGATTTAGCAATGTGTCTGCGTGTGTGAGTATGTGTGTATGTGCACATCTCTTTACAGAAAATGTAAAAATCAGAGAGAGAGAGAGAGAGAGAGAGAGAGAGAGAGAGAGAGAGAGAGAACGAATGAAAGAAAGAAAGAAAAAAAGAAAGAAGGAAAAAATAAACTAGAAACTAAAGCCAATAATCTATAGAATAAAAAATGATCGACCTGGGGGAGAGCAAAGGGAGAAAGAAAGAAAAAAGAATAAGCGAAAAAAGAAGGGAGAGAACCCAGCACAACTCTAGAGATTATGGTTGCAGCAGTTTCCCAATTACTAGAGTATGCAGCAGCAGTAGGTGTAATCACAACTCTGTAATAGTATAATATTAGTAGTTTTAGTATTAGTAGTAAAAGCGTTCCTGTAATAGTGTTAGTACAACTATTAGTAGCAGAAGTAGTATCATTTGAATTAGCAGTAGTTTCTTCGTGGCAATGGCCGTGTTGAGTCTCACTGGTAATGTAAGTAAAGCGCGTACATTTGTACCTTTAGAATGATAGCATTACGCAACATCACAAAAACACTTGTTCAGCTAACGATCATTGAGCGAAATTGTTTGACTTAGATTCGATCATTGGATCTACTACTTGGACCTTAAGCGAATATTTCACACCCATTTTGTCGTCAGCTAATTCATGTACCCGAAAAATTCTTCATGATTACTCACTGCTGAATGACAATCTCGAGCGGCAAAAATACTTAAGACGAAGTACTACTACTACTTCTACTACAATTACTAACATTACTACTACTATCAAGTAAATAACTGTGAAAGTTTTCACGTTACGAGACTGACCACCAGAAATGGGCATTTTCTTTTCACGTGAATTAATAAACCAAATCAATTAATGGAGGTCAGATCCTTCACTTCTCTCAACTACTACTTGAACAATGTCTACTATTAAGCTATTTAGATATTGGTTGTAACTCCCTTTTCGATTAGTTTAGGAAGCGATGGGTGATGCTCATTTTGTAAAGTTGTGCTTTCATTTAAGCAGACATTTTGTTCGAAGCATTATTGGTTAATTTTGGAGGTTAGGGACGGTGAGGTCGATCTTGTTCGACGATATACCTACAGTGCATCCCCTGGGCAGTTCATATTTTCATGTTCATGATAATCTTTACATCTCTTCGGTAATTTCTAAGTTTGTATTTTTTTTTGAAGGTCATGACAGAAATATATCAATATATGGCCTATTATTATTATTATTATTATTATTATTATGATTGTTGTTGTCTTTGTCGTTGTTGTTGTCTATTTATTTGAGGTATTTTTAACTCTTTAGATTTAAAGACAATAAAAATTTCATCTGTCTCAGACTCAACCTTACCGTCATCTGAACAGTCAAAATTCTTCTACAAATTTTTATTTCATTTGATTTTGATTTTAAAGTATTTAGTTCGATAGTCATAAATTATTCCCCTAAATACTTTCATAAGTATTTACATTGACCTCAATAGTATTTCGTCCCGAGAGCTCAAAGTGCTCCAATCTTGTTTTATTTTATGTTTCATCCTTATTTTTGCTACTCTCGAGCAAGGTCTTCACACCTGTCAATTTTCTTACGCTTTTTCAGTTTTAGCAAGTGGTCTGCTGCAGCATCGATAATCACTAATTGGCAGACTTCCTATTTTTGTCTACAAATCATTTCGGTCTCCTGACCACGACAAACCGATTTGTTTGTAAATTACAGCTGTTGGGATCATTATTATCATAACATTTTAATGGTCTCTTATATCACAGGCATTAACTCTCCTGAGTACCTACGTACTTTTTCAGCGTCCAATATCTATTTTATTTTTATGTGTCTTCTTAAAAATGATTATCAAATACTTTAAAGCACATTAATGATGATTAGTCAGTTTTGCATCTTTCTATGTCCTGAATTTTTCTTGGATGCTGTGAACTGACTCAGCTTTTTCTTCAGATCTCTTATTGGTACACACTTTATGAGAGTCTAGATGCTTTTTAGAAGTTCTCTAGTGGTCATGCCAATCCTGGCAGTTATGAATGATAAATATCAGTTCTCTTAAGAATCCTAACGCTGTTGTTGGTATTCTTGCCTATTTAATTTAATTATCGTTGGAATTATCTTTACTTTATTCAATTCTTACTTACCTTTATATATATTTTTACGTGGTATTCAAGCCGTTACAATAATCATGGACAAGTTACTTTCATTTCAAATTTCTGATATTCTTCAGCATGATCTGAGGTTAGGGGCTAATGATCATAGTCCCTTTGTCTCTCCCACAATTTTCTTTATTGCTATTGTTTACTCAGAGTTCTTTACCTAACTAGTGTTTTCTATTTGCAGCCATTTTGAGTTCACTGCTATACAAAGGTTTTTCCAAACTGTTTCCGTGATGACATTGATTGTGCAAGCCCCTGTCGTATCTTGCCAGCATAATCCACTATTTCATCCCATCATAATTTGAAAGATCTTTTCTGACTATGCGTGTTATGTATTGGACATCATTCTACTAAACTTTTATATCATTTTTATCATCCCTTCTACTCAGGTTCCATGACTACTTCCATTTCTGATGTTTTACATCGTACCTAGCAATCCCGAGCATACACGCTTTCACGTATTGATGAAAAATCTATGACAAAGAGACATGATGTACTTGTCTTCAATAAAATTTCCTTTGTATTATTCACAATTTGAAGAAGCATTATGTTTCTAATGCCTTAGTATGAAAAAGATAAGAGTTTTCGGCGTGCACACCTGGTTATGAAAATGCATTTAACATATGCGCACGCGGTACATAGGGTGTTTGTAACTTCTACGCTATATCTTACGTCTGCCTTCACCCTGAGCTAGGTTGATCTCTTTTGATCTTCAGAATAATTCTTAGCATTGCCTTTTCTATTGATCTCGGTGTGAATGAGTTTGATTCCTATAGATTTTATTAATTTCTAGTTTTACATCCATACGTCACGATCAGCATTATACAATGAGTGTATGAATTATGCTTGGAGAATAACATTTTTCAAACTTTTACCACAACATATAATCTAACCTATACAATTCGTTAAAAAATAACTCATTGAAGATACGTATTTGTTAATGAAATATATCTACAAAGATATGAGTTACCTATGGACAATTTAAAACCGGAAATCAGATAAATATCCATACAATCATGTTTCGCAACCTTCACGATGTATATTTTCTTAAAATAGTACAGCGGTTAAGTACAATTGTCATGGTCTTATTAGGGTGTAATGGTTGAAGTACTGGACTGCAGCCTCGAAATATACAGGTTCAAACTTCAGCTGCGCTATTACGTTCACTTTCGGACTAATACCCTTGGTAAGCGTATGAACCCTCTTATCCCTCCCAGCTATGGATTAAATAGTGTCATTGCTGTTCTTCAACAAGGATGGCTTTCACATTAAACAGCCCACGGTGGTTAATGTGCCATTAAGCAAAGAAATCAAACCATGATTTTATTAACAACTGAGTAAAAAGACGAAATGAAGCCGAGATTTTAGGCAATATATTTTAAGTTCATGTCTCCTTCTAAAAACAATACTTACAATTCTTTGAGGGAAAAGGTTTTACACATACATACACAGGCACACACTCACACGCTTGTACACACACACACACACACACACATGCTCTAAATTATTCATAACTTTTCAACATTAGGGATTTTAAAGACTTTTTCGTTAAAAGAGTGTTTTTCTTAGTCATATACGGAAAGAAGACAGAAAGAAACAATTCCTGAAGCATATGGAGAAAAATAGCATTTCGTTGATTTATTATGTATACCTTGATCCCAAAAGGCATTTTCAAAATTATTCATTCCCACAATTAATCATATCCTACAGAATAGAAATAAGCGATAAAGGGTTTGAGTTTAGAGTTCCTCACTCCCTTTAAAATTAATGTAAACCAAGGTTAGTTCGGTAGTACGATATTGTGTGCTTCAGGACTGCGGTTAGATTGGTTGATTGAAATCATGGCATATAAACCTTGAAGATCATTTAAAGCCAAATCATTTTTATACAAATAAATATTAAATATATATGATTTGTAAACGAATAGTTTGTAGATAACATTTTTAAACGAACCAGAGCTAATTTGTTTGCACACAGTTAACTGGTTTATGGTATTTCTATTAAACACGAATAATTCTTTTTTATATTAATCATTTGTTTGCACACAGTTAGATGATTTCAAGTATTGCCATGAAATACTAACAATTTAATTCAACATCAGTCATTTGTTTGCACTCAGTTAAAAGGTTATACACATATGATTTGTCAATGAACAATTTGTAGCAAATCTTATTTCTAAATGAGTTAGAGTTAATTTTTTTGCCCACAAATAAATATTGCTATTGCTTGCATACAGTTAAATGTCTTTAAATATTGCTATCAAACACTAATATTTCTAATCAATACTAATCATTTGTTTACACACAGTGAAATAGTTTCAAGTATTGCCCATACTAATAGTTTTAATTGTATGCAGTTAAATGGTTTCAAGTATTGCTATTTAACACTAATCATTCATTTGCAGACAGTTAAATAGTTCCAAGTATCGCTATGTAATACCAACAATTCAATTTTCGGACACAGTTAAAGGTTTTCAAGCACCGCAATGTAACTCTAACAATTTATTTTTAACATCAGTCATTTGTTTGTACACAGTTCTATTTGATCCATAGATGAGATACTAACAGGTACTACCACTCCGAGGTCAAAGAGGTCCAGAGAGTAATGGCAATGAAGGGTTACTCCACATTTTCCAGAGCTCCAGGACTGAAGAGTCACCATCAGATGGTTTCGTGTCATATTCAGGACACTTGTTGCTGGGGACAAGGGTCTTAACTCTATGCAGAGATGCAATCAGCATATTTTGCAACCTCAACCGACTGATCTAGAGTTAAGGGTAGCATTTGCTATCCTCATTATTTCTCGAAAGAAGGAAATCATTCGCCGTGTCTAAAAATAAAGAACTTGGTGCGGACTTCAGGTTAAAGAAGGTAACTGTACAAAAAGAAAAGACTGTAAAGCAACACCTCAAGCAGTTTCAAGTTTTAACAATTCAAATCACAATAAAAAAAAATTCAAGAATATCAGCACAATAAAAGAAGGTCAAAAGATGAAGTATAATCCAAATCTTCACCTTGTTAGGCAAGAAAATTGATTAAAGACCAGCAATATTTTGGTATTTCAAATGAGTGTTATATTGAAACATTTTGGTGGCCACTCAATCAAAATTTGCATAACGTTGGTCTCCATGGAAAGAAAGACTTCAATACTCTAAAATAGGGACCCAAAAGCCCATCTAGTTTTTGCTAAGTGTAATCTTGACAAGGATTCAAAGTTTTGGTCATAAATTCTTCTGTCAGATGAAACCAAATCAAGCTTTTAAGGTACAGGAAAAGTTTGTTTTTTTTTTTTGTTTTTTTTGGGGGGGGGGCGAAAATGGGTGAAGCTTTCAATCCAAACAACACTATCCAAAAAGTCAAGCAGGTGAAAGTGTTACAAAATAGAGATGTTTTTCAGCTAATGAGACTGGTATTCTAGTTAAGGTGGATAAGATAAAGAAAGAACAGTATATTAAGATTTGAGCCAAACACATCGAACAGTCAATTAAAAAAAAAACTTTCACGGAACATCAGTGAACCTTTCAACAAGACAGTGACCAAAAACACGTATCAAAATTGAACAAGATACGTTCTGTACGGCGAAGCCATAGTCCAGATATTAAGTCATCTGGAGATTTGTATAATAGCTGAAGACACGAATCATTATAAGCAAAAGAGACGTGGGTTAAAATCTGTATTGGGACTTTTCAGAATCTAGTGATGAATTATAACAACTGCTTATAAGAAGTGATAATCAATGAAGGCTTTGCAATTGATTAAGATATGGTTATTGATAATTTTGTTCATATCTTTTGTAATCAGAGTAAAAACAATACTTAAATGAAATACGCTTTTTTTTCTCTATATTCCCTTATATTATTTCTTTCATTCTTCTTTCTTTAGATGAAAATTTAAAAAGCATTCTTTCAATGAAAATACTTTATTTCCAGTTTTGCAAGGATATTAGTAATTTGCAGCTTAACTCTCACTCTCTCTCTCTCTCTCTCTCTCTCTCTCTCTATATATATATATATATATATATATATATATATATATATATATATATATAAGTGTGTGTGTGTGTGTGTGTGCATTTGAGAGAGAGAGAGAGAGAGAGAGAGAGAGAGAGAGAGAGAGAGAGAGAGAGAGCGAAAGAAAGTAAAAAAGTAATTTTTTAATTCCCAACATTATCATCATCCTCAGAGTACAGATCCCTTTGAAACTCTCGCCATTAGTATCTACCAGCCATCAATCTTGACAAGATGCGTTCAAGACGGCATCCAGAATTTGCACAGAGCTGATGAATCTAATTTTTTTACTGGTCAGCCAACACTAGTATGTACATGTGAAGGAGTTTATATGAAAACGTCGCTTATGGGTTTGCCCTTACTTCTCCTTCGGTGCCCAGCATGACTTGGGTGATTTTTATACGATCTCAGTGTTTATTCTTATGATTCCCAAAAAATATCGAAATACTAGAAAAATTATTAGCGACTCATGCTTATCATTTGAATTAATCCACAAACATCTTTGTCGAAGCTGCCTGTACCTTTAAAGTCTTAAAAAAATGTATGTTATTACTGTCACAGTTGTTAAAGAAATATGCCCAGCGATTTTTTTTTTATTGTTTATTGGTGAAATATAAGTCTCAGGAAAATAGTAATTACGAAACTCTTGTGGTCCGTAGTGATTTTGATATTTTAACTTCATTGTTTAGCATTCAAATCAAGATAAAGCCCACGAAAAGCTATTAATTTATCGTTCGAATATCACGGATAGTAAATACCAAGATTTTTTAGAATAACTATCATTTAAAAACATCATTTTCCATCCTTTTTCGTTGTGAAAACTCAGCTGTTGGTTTAAGTTTTATATCTTTTAAAGTGCACTTACGTAATATAATTCCTGCTTTGTATGGAGTATCTGAAATATAAAAGGAATTTTTGTTGCAATGTAGAATCGATTTTCCTTCTCTTTCAGGCGAATGAGACAAAACACTAACCAACCTTAATCAAGAATGAAAATTTGGTTACCTTTTATCCCCAAAAACCTGTGCTTGGAATTTCCAGCGATCTACGATCTTCAATATGTGTGTGTGTGTGTGTGTGTGAGCTGGCGTGAATGTAAGAGAGAGAGAGAGAGAGAGAGAGATTAGCTTAAAGTTAGAGTATATTACAGCGCTTCAAATGTTTAATCTACTATTCTGACTAAAATTTCTTTAAAAAAATCAAATACGTATGATATTTAATTCTCTAATTTCTCGTTCAGTATTGAATTTGAAAAGTCTTTAATACCCACAGGGTATTTTTTAGGCTAATATCGCGAATATTACTCCTGTACTAACTGCAACTCTTATAGCCACTGTTACGACTACGATTTCATGTATTTGTGCTACTACAACAGCTTGTTTGGTATTCAGCCTTAGTAATTTAGTGCAATGTAATGCTGAAGACGTAAGACAAGAGGAAAGACGAGTACAGGCAACTCTTGCGTCGAAGGCCGCTGTTGCTGCTGCTGTTATTTTCCAGTTGCGACGAATCGACTTTTAGACGTGTTCAAGGTTTAGCTTTTTTTATTTATTTCATTTATGTTCTTCTTCCACATTTTTTTTTTGTTTTAGTTTCGTTTCTCTTTCTCCTTTTATTCATATATTTTTGTTTCGTTTCATTTTTGTGAATTTTAAAATTTTGATTAGAGAGAAGTTTTGGTTCATTGAGAAGATAACAGTATCTTATTGTATTTTTTATGACAGTACCTAACTAATATCTTTATTATTATTATTATTATTATTATTATTATTATTATTGACAGCTTCTCTCTTCTAATTTCCGATAAATAAAATTTAAGAAATTAAGCTGAAATTAATCTAATATTTTTTTCTTTGTTTTGCTTTTTTTTCACCCATTACCATTTGCTATTTAACTTTCTCGGTGTTTTTCCTATTTTCTTCCAATTTTCGACGTTTTTTTTTTTATCAGTATTATTCTTTTTTTGATTTATTTATTTTGTTTGCTTTTTTTACTCTTCATTTTCTTTCTTTGACTCTTATCAATATTAATTCCTCATTCGTTTTATTTTTCTGTTCTACTTTTCTTCTACTCTTCCTTCTTTTCCTTTTTTTTTTTTTTTTTTTTTTTTTTGCTCTGCATTTCATTCCTATATTTTCATCTTTTTTACCTCTCTTTATTTTTCAAGATTCATTTCCACAATCTTCTCCTTCGCTCCCAATCACTCAGCCTGCCGCTCCATTTATTAGTCACTTACCGTTAAATCGTTCTAATTTCATTCAACGTCCCCTCCATCAGCCTAATTCTTTCTTTTTCAAAAAACTCTCTAATTGTATGTTTACAGTCTTTAAGCTGGCGGCGGCATTGTGTGCAGATAACAAGAAAACTAAATGACACATTTGCTACTCGTTTATCATAACAATCAAGGACAAAACACGCGTCAATCGTACAAGTCATCCTCAGTTCGATGCCCTCCTCAGCGTTAAGATGCGCTTCTCTAACTACTCATACGTACTGCAACACTGATATCGACTGGCATATATATATATATATATATATATATATATATATATATATATATATATATATATATATGTGTGTGTGTGTGTGTGTGTGTATGTGTGTGTGTGTGTGTGTGTGTGTGTGTGTGCGCGCGCTACAGAAAAATAGTGTTTTTGTGTTATTTCAACAAAATTATTTTACAAGTTTTCTTTTTTTTATTCGAATCAATTTACATGTACAGTAAACTAGGAATAAGCATTTATAGCGATTGTATATTTTCATTCATTGCTAGTCATGGTATTTACTGTGTTCAAGGAACTGTATCATTGAGTAAAGAATGAAATGCCTATGTTGAGATTTTTAAAAAATTGACCGCAACCTAAAATAAAAAAAAAATGAAAAACCAGTATGATCCACGATCATGGTATGTGCATGTGTGTGTGTGTGTGTGTGTGTGTGTCACTTGCGTGTGCATGCATGTAGGCACACTTTTCTGATAATATATTATTAAGAAAGATAATTCTTTAATAAGTTATATAAACAGATAAAATGATATACAGGTGCACTACAGTTATTTACTAAGCCTTCTTTAGTCTGACACAAGGTTAACATGTGTAAAACACCCACTGATTGTCAAGTTCACTGGACAGTAGTAACGGTCTACTAGCCTAGCTTGAAAACTCTTCGGTAATTATTCACGCGTAACTACATGGACAGGAATAAACTATTCTACATATAAACCCAACAAACACTGATGCAAGAACATTTGTTTATCTTCATAGATAACTGAACTGTTTTTTTTTTTTTCCTTATTTTACTTGTAATAACCTTGGCACAACTACGTCTAATTTAACGTAGAATGCATTCAATAGCAAATGTTGCAATAAAATCATCTGTTTGGTTTAATCAAATATAAATGATATCAGTGAAAAATAAATAAAAATTCAAAGATGTTTTCTTTTGCTTTTTTTGCTACGGTGAACCTTCTTGGCATGAGGTTCAGTAAACTTCCATTGTTAGTTTGTTCGATTCATTCAGAGCGCTTCACTAGTTTGATCGTTTTCCGGCTAAAAGTAAACTTTTTTGAGAAGGTTGCTGTTATTTTAACGAGTTACCCAACTTTTACTCGAGGGAGAAAAGACATGGGAGATACGCCGCATAATGAGTGAAGCACATAACTATTATATTTTGGGTGGAAACGGACCGTATAAATGAGAAAAAAAAAGAAAAACTGCAAAGATTTGACTGGTTTTTATAGGGTCTGAGAGAACTGTAAATTATACACTATTCTGAAATGCAGTACTTTTTGGGAAATAAAAAAAAGTCTTGCATCTCGGTCATTATATATCTCTCTCCATCTCCCTCTTTCTCTTTCTCTATCTCTATCTCTCTCAAAAATTTCTGAGTACGAAAATGACTGATTACAATATTTTTTTGAAAATTAAAGTAATGGAGCAATACATAACACAATAGAAAGAAAGTAATTCATATTAATATTTTTGGAGTTTCCTTAAAACTTCATTTTGAAAATATAGATTCCAGGAAATAGAGCATGTATTAAACCATACTGTAGCGCAGAATGGTCATAGATAGATAGATTGCTTATGAGATATATAGATGGGAATGTGCATCTAAAAGCACATTATTTAAAAAATCCAGTGAGACGCTCTTTTTGGCGCCTACCAATTTCGAACAAAATCTTTGCAATTTAACCACAGTTTCGTCTGCAATGGTCAGTAAACTTCATTTACTATCAATTACTTATTCACGATTTTTTTAATTTTACGGATCTTTACCGAAAAAAAAAATTCTATTAGTGAAAAAAGTGTAGGCCTTCATAAAACTAGGTTTGATTTGATTTTTTCTTCATGACACTCTTTTTGTAAAAATGGATTCCATACAAATAGATGTTCTCAAATGATGTTCCAAGACCAGCTAGTAGCATATAGATTGAAGTTTTATTTATCATACCAAAGATTTGTGATGGTTGCTAACTCGTTGATTGTAAAAATAAGATATTTGTTGGAGCGTTTTGAACTCTAATCAACACTATCTTCCGTGGAAATAGTTCGTTTAGTTAAGTATCTTTTCTTAGAGGAAATAAGTACATTTTTGATATGCATATTATTTGGGTGAGTCGAAAGTTTTGCAATATTTTGGTACGTACTCGTTTACGGCGTGTATTTCACTTGACCGAAGCAATTCAAGCTGTGAAGGTAACCACTGTGGCATCGTAGTAGTTGGTGTCCTGACATAGTGTACATTGCTTCACTCCGTGTGTGATTTGAAAGCCGAAAAAGTCTAATTCGGGAAGTTATGTTGGGTCATAACGCCACAGAACCAACTAAAAACATTTGTTGTACAAAAGATGAAAGCTCAGTTGATCATAGTACTATAAAGAAATGACGCAAGAAATTTACAACCAATTATGTTCAAGTAGGCTTAAAACCGTGCATTTCAAGGACATATTTCAAGTCATAGAGGCAAATCGATCGAGTAGCACTCCGAGAATATAAAGAAACCTCGCTATTTCATAGTCCAATGTGATCTTCAGGATCTTGGTAAAACATCAAAGCTGCTGAATTGTGTCTCACGTTACAAAAATATTGCAAAACTGTTGAACCACCCTAATAATATGAGTATACAAAATATGTGTAAACCAAAGTTAGCGCAAACATTACAAAGATACTATAAATATCTAGACTCTGTTAGCCTAAATATTTGAAATTAATATATCAAGATTATATCTTAAAATATTAATTTTTAGATACTTACATCATATTTGTTCTCTTCACTACCGCGATAATTAAAAGAATTTAGCTTTTCAGTCATTCATTTCAAGACCAACAAGTCAACATTACATCAATTCATATGTTTTTCAACGAGCTTTTTTCCGCCTTCAATAATTCGAGTTATAAGGAAGAGATTCCTAAGGAGGAGGCCAGCACTCTTCAAATCGGGTCAGTGGCATTTCCAGCAGGACAATAAACCAGTCCACAACTCCATCCTTGTCACAGACTATTTGACCAAGATGGGCATCAAGACAGTTCCTCAGCCTCCCTATAGTCGAGACCTAGCTCCCTGTGACTTTTGGCTATTCCCTAAGCTCAGAGGCTGTCGTTATGAGACAATTGAGGAGATGAAAGAGGCTGTGACGAAGGTCATTGACACGCTCACACAAGAGGACTTCCATGAGGCCTTCCAGAAGTTGTTGGAACGTTACAACAAGTGCATTGCAGCCGGAGGAGATTATTTCGAAGGGGACTAGAGTTTCATGTGTGTACTATCAATAAAAGTGCCCATACGAAAAAAGTCTGAAAACTTATTTAATGATACTGGTACATGAATAGGATTTTTTTTATCTTAATTAGTGTAAGTGAGCTATTCGTCATTTTTGACAAAAGGACACGGTTCAAAATACTAGTTTGTTTTCTCTTCTCACTTAGTAATTCGTAATATTACCACACTACGAGCTCTCTCCGGAAACAATTCAGCCATTTAATATTAACGAAAAAGTAAACAATGGTGTCTTAATCCTTTTCAAATTACCCTACATGAAAAGTCAGAGTCCCATCTTCTTTGCAAAACAGGGATCGACATCAGATTTCAACGATGATTTTTATATTTGGAAATAGCTCGGAATTACAGAGAGAGAAATCTAAACAGTATATGTTGCTAGGCTGATCGATGTGAGACAATGTTTTGCCAAAAGAAACTCTACACGACGCGAAGAAAAGGCAGTCAAAATATTCAAAAAGTTTGAATACTTTCGAGACACTTTGTGGAATCTTTTAATTTTTGCATAGTTAATAGTCGATTTCCTTTGATTGCCTTCTGCAAGAGTTCAACATTTTCAGATTTTCTGTTTATTGAAGGCCTTTCTAATTACAGATAACTTTCAACTGATTACGTTTAAGTTTGAAGCGTAAGAGCCAATATTTTATTATCGAAAGCATCTCCAAAAAACAAAATCATTCGAGTAGTTTCCGCTGATAAAGGCTCAAGTTGTAAGCATATTCCCAGTGAATGTGGCAATAAGAGAGTACACAAGCTTGCTCAATGACATCAAACTGACGACTGAGTAACTCAACCCAGCAAGAGCACGAACCTGATTCTCAAGATATCAAGAATGGATGGTTACCTTTCGAATAAATCTTGTGCGTACAAAAAAAATGAAAAATAGATAATCATACTCAAAAGTGGTGAATAAAATCAAGAAACAATTCACTGGCAAGTAGTCACAGCTAAAATGTGACTAGTGTTTCAGATGATAACTGAAGGAAAAGTAGAAACTGATTTTATGGAGCTTGCACAGCTCTCTCAAAATCGGTTTTTCTTTCTTGATGTAGATATGAGGGTGAATTATAACCAAATATTTTACAATTATCACACATTGACAACATTGATTCCTGCATAAAAATGGAAATTAAGTTTGAACTGTATCAAACGAGTAACAAAAATATAGACGCAAAAGTTAAACTACTTCACAGTACTTCTTTTGAATTCCCAGTATCATCGCATATAGATGACTTCCCCAACTAACTTATAAGCATATTTTCAATATCTTATATTTACATTAATTTCTTTATACAGATATTGCCATTTCATATTGACTTTTTTCATTCGCTTTTTACTTTCTTTAAAACTAGAACTTAAAAAAAACAACTTTTGGATTAGTTCATATTAACGAGATTGAACAATGCAACTTTTCCAATGACACAACTAAACTCTCTGCTCCACTTTTAACACCTGAGTCAAAACTGCAAATAAACTTTTATCTGTATTTTAAGCATAAACTGAATTGTTCCAGTGTCTATGCCCAACTTGCATAAGTAACTTTGCCAGCTGCTAGAGATGGTAATTGCCATTGCATAAGTGTGTGTGTGTGTGTGTGTGTGTATGTGTGTAAGTGTGACGTGTGTGTGTGTGAGAGAGAGAGAGAGAGAGAGAGAGAGTAGAAAGTAGAAATGAAAAAAATTTAATGAGCTACAGTGGGCAGAGAAGATTACAGTATAGGTGTATAAGATGTTGTTGGTAGGAGAACAGTAATAAAAAAAGAAGAAAAACATATGAAGTATTGGGGAAAATTCATTGATTGTTTCTTGATAAATATATCTCAAAGCGTGTGCAAGTGGGCGGATTAGGGCTAGGTCGCTGTTCGGACTGATAGAAGTATCAAGGCCTCTCAGAAGTGGATCATATTGGATAAATGCGAATGAACTCTATTGATTGTAGGCTAAGGACGAGGGTGGAGCAGTAGATAGACTGGATTGCTTTGTGGAGGTGGATTGGAATGTAAAAATTGACAGATGGGTGTGCGGAAGTAAAGCAGGTGATGAAGTTATTCATGAAAAATAAAAGAGAAAATTAAGGAAAAGAAAAGAACACATCACGAATCAAGAAGGAGAAGAGAGAGAGAGAGAGAGAGAGAGAGAGAGAGAGAGAGAGAGAGTGAGAGTGGGAGTGAGAGTGAGAGTGAGAGCGGGGGAAATAGAATTTTCAAAGAAAAAGACAATATGAGATGGAAAAGAAATGACAGAAATTGTTAAGAATTATTAAATCTGACACATAATTATAACGATATACAAAGTCTTGAAAAAAATGTAAGTTAAAAAAAAATTACGAGGGAAGTAAGCAAAAAATGACTGAATAAAAAAATCTATTAAAAGATTAATAAAAACTAGGGCCGATGTTGATAAACAAGAATAATTTCCATTACAGGAATACAGAAAATTCACTACATTATTTGTGAATGGATTTTTCCAGTTTGTTTTACTCTTGTAACACTCAAAATCAATGGACTTGCTCCAAAGTATTTACTCAAAATGTGTTCAAAAATCCGTTGTTTCATCGTCTGTTACGTCGTGGGAAGACTCGAAAGTTGTCCCTTTTTCCCGGTGATGAAAATACAGGACAAATACGCATTTACGACCATTTCAGTTTTCGAACCGTCCTTCATAAAAAGGAAAAGACTTCTTGCATTTTCTAAAAATCTCTATCGAAGCTCATTACGTCAACTCCATCTCCAATAAAGTCCTCTCTGTAGCTTATCTGAACAATAACTGCTTAACTCAAACTTTCCGTTTCAATAGAAGTAACTTCAAACCTCTCGTCAGCCTATCAAACACCACCACACTTTCGCTGGGAGTGTTGGCGGAGGAAGGACATTACATAACGCTTTTCAAAACATACTGACTTAACCAAAAGATCAGATTTACCGGCAATAACTCCTAAAGTAAACAACAACAATTTGCAAAATTGACGACTTTGTTGTCCCGGCTGACCACGGAATAAAACTGAAAGAATGTGAAAAGAAGGATAAGTACCTCGACCATGCTAGGGAATTGAAAAAAACTGTGGAACATACAGGTGACAATTATACCAATTGTAATTGGTGCGTTTGGAACAGTAACTAAAGGATTACTAAAGGGACTGGATGACTTGAAAATTGGCAGACGGGTGGAGACCATCCAAACGACAGTATTATTGAGAACGGCCAGAATACTGAGAAGAGACCTGGAGACTTGAGGAGACTTGCTGTCATTCAGACTCCAGTGAAAAACCATCGGCTAATGCTGATGTGAAAAGCTCTAATGAGTTAATAATAATAATTCTATGCATCTAATTCATTTTGTTTGCATAATATTCTTTTAAGCAGCGCATATTTGTTGTGGCCCCGGAAAGGGTCACTAATGAAAACGCAAACACGGATATTAGATAACAGATTATATTACACAAGAAAGATAGAGTTACATAGAAAAGGTAAGAAGTCTCATACTGTTAGGATAACACCGATATTGATATACCTCTCTGGCAGCGAAATCTCTCAGTACTAATAACGGTGAGAAGAGTCCATTGTGGTGAGATGGGTAAGGCCCCCACAACAATATTATCTTAGTGTAATCCTTGATTTCATTTTTAAAGATACAAAACATTCAACTCGCGAAGTCGGAATATCTTGTCTATTATAGCGGTACATTTTATTTGACAAATATCATTATTGAGATGAACTTTTTTCATTGTTATCAATCGTAAACATAAATTGAATATCGTAAAATGTATGTTCCTAAAGAATTTGTGCCATCAGAGTTTTAAAATCATTTTGACTTAACCCTTTAAAGAGACATCTATTTAAATATTTGCTAAGCTCAGATTCATTTAGTGACAGGATAATATAAAAGAATTAGGATGTGGTACTAATCTTGACGGATTTGATTGATAAGTTTGTATGGATCAATTGAAGGCAGATTATATCAGCAAGAAAATACTCTAACAAGGAATAGTATAGCTGTTAAATGATAAGAGTAGTTTCTCTCAACAATTATTGCTATCTACTATCATACAACAAATAGCGGAGTATGTGAGATTAAGGACAATGAAAGGAAAATCTGATTAGTTAGAATCTAACAATTTTCAATCCTCTAAGTTTACCAACAATCTTGAATACAAATGACAGCTCATCTCTATGATACGTGAGAGCGCAGAGCTTTAAATCTCACTGACTCCTTCAAACATGAGAATTTAGTTCAGACACGTAGAATAGGACAGGTTAGATCCTTTTAGAAAATTAAATCTTAAAAACAAAAAGAATCCCCAGAGAGAGTCTTGTGGTTTGGCATCTGTAGTCTAGACTTTACTTGAGAAATTTGTTTCATTAGTACAATTTATAAAACTTCTTTCCTTGACAAATGAATATCCGAAATTCTAAATTTTCAGTGCTATCGTCATATCAAAGTCCAATTATTATCTTAACTGCATAAAAGTGGGAACTATGTGAACAGTATATGGCACTGATCGGATTCATTACTGCTTCGGTATCTTGGTCATAAAATAAAAACTGTAATTATAGTGCATCTGAAATCTAATTCAGGCAACAAACACACAATCTTCCTCAGTTAAGCGATGGGAATGTGTCAGTTAGACTTAAGAGAAGTGAGAAAACTATCTTTAATACGCAGGAAATGTTCAACGATCATTGCAGCATAGAATACTTAAAAAATACAATATCTACTCGAAAAATAATAGAGCTAAAAAGCTATCTGCAAGAAAATGTAGCCACTAATATTTCAGTCATGTAGTTTCATAAATCGATGCCGCTGTTAGTAGCACTGTGACGTCTCCAGAGATATTCTTTTTAACATTACTAGCGAATAGTATAATAATTTCTTCAGGGTGTCGATTACTCTTGAAAGAATCTTTATCAAATAGTAGATGGAAATATCAACAAATGAACTACTGCATTTAATTGGGTTATATAACATTTAAAATTATCAATTTAAAAGATCGTAAATTCACGGTGACTAATATGTTGAACATAAATCGGCCAAGATCGCGTTTTTGCTAAAATCAAACCGTCATATCATCGCATGAAAATTCATTTAACGTGTTACAAGATCAACACTTTTATGTACTGTGAATATGTTGCTAAACGCTCTGATCTCCCCAAATAGGTTCGAAATCGAGCTAAATGGTTAAAAACCAACGTTCTTATCATATGAGCAATACAGTTCTCTAAAGTTCAGATAATAAGAAGCCAGCATGAAATAATCTGAATGTTTGTATTTAGAATTTAGCAACTGTGTCCGTGTGTCCGAACTTGTAAGAAATTTTACAAGAAGTGAACCGTTTCTGTTACTTCATAAATAAAAAGCTGTACAAGTGTTAGTATATTATTTGGTATGTGTGTGTGTGTGTGTGTGTGTGTGTGTGTGAGAGAGAGAGAGAGAGAGAGAGAGAGAGAGAAAAGAAGAAGTTGGAGAACAAAGATAACAGGTTGAAGGTTTGTAAATAAAACTAGTAATTGTTTGCAAACTTAATTGAAATCAAGCTGTATTTACAATAAACTTAATTCGATAAATGTCTTCGTAGGTATTTACTAAGCTTTCTGAATCTTGCACATATTTGCAATAACGGGTTTTCCAGTTATAATCGAGTTCACTAAAGATGACCTGTGCTAACTTTTGCTTTATGAATATCCTGTTCATTTTTTTTTTTAATTTGAGAAACATCAGAGTCTATTACGAGTACCTCCTTTCTACGGATCTTCCTTTTTTTTTAATCAGAATATTTTTTGTACACATCAAAAGACTATGAATGGCTCTACTATATTATGAATATTATTTTTTTATATGTCATATCGTTACTGATACTATTCAGTCGAACCTCTTATTTTAATGTTGTAAAGGTAGATTCAAATATTAAAATTTTAGCAATTTTCCGAGATTTGTTTAAACTTTTCGCAGAATTCTAGAAGTGAAGGAAATTAAACAATATCGGATCCTACAGTCTAAAACTGGTTTGAGAGTCTTAAGACTTGTGATTTATCCTTTGAAATAAATTCAGAAGTTAATGACTATTATGTTGACGATGAGCATTAAGCTGAAAACACGTGCAGGAGCTGTAGAGAGGTTTTCCTTGAACCCTCCATCGGTAAAAAAGGGTATTACTTTTGATACAATATATCTATTGAGCATAATTTGTTCTGGTTAGGATGCCCAGCATATTTTAAGACGCTTATAGTGATGTATGTAACCGGATGCTAAAGTTGGCTTCCACCAACAAATATCAAATATTTCGCGGAATAATCGACTGCCCCTTCTTATTCCACAATGTTGTTTTGCAAAGTATCAAACTCTTCATATCTTAAAAGAAAGTATTTTTACTCCTTTGATCTCAAACAATAAAAGCAATTCTCAAGAATCAATCAGCTGTCCAAAATAGATCCGGCTACATATGTGTATATATTTATTGAAGTGGGAAGTGAAGTGTGATTATAAACTAGAAATTCGCATGCACACTTCACAGTTACTAGCATTTTTCCACAAAGGCTCGATGTAAAGTTCCGGATTGAAAAAAAAAAGAAGATTGATGCGAGTTCATAGTAACGTGACTCGCTCTCATGATACCATGAATAAATATCATTGCCTTTTAGGGTGAAAAAAAAGCTATGAGAGTAAATCAATAAGTCCATATCCTGAAACGTACTCATTAGGTGAATTTAAATTTGAATTTTCACTGGATAATATTCGATCTCTGGGATTAGTATTCACCATTGAATCAAGTGCATTGACAATGAAAGAGATTATTCAGAAGAATAAATAATCGATGAATGCAATAACAGGCGTCTCTCGGTATTGAACATATCACAACCCCACCCCCGAGTCACAAGTCATTTATGTAATTTTCTTTTCTTTATACGTATTTGCATATAGCCAACGCGCATTCTCCGTATACTTAAAATCATCTCTGGATAACTTATAATACCTAATACAATGTAAATTGTTCCTATACTGCACACATGAACAAAGGCTTCGATGGGAAATCGAAACAAAGGAAAACAAAAACAAATTTATGTAAAAGTAAATTGTATCGTCAAAATCTTTGTGATATTAATAATCTTGAAAAAAATTCTGAAATACAAATAATTTATTTACTTTCAGTAGGATTATTGATAGCAATGAAAAGTGATTGTGTGAAAAGCACAATAAGTGTAGTGATTTTCATGAGAAATATTCTAGGCCACACACACCTTGATTTTAAAAAATCTACCAAAAATTAAGTAATAATTGAATTTTAATAAAAATTGTATGTACTTAGATGGATTTAAAGAAAATGATTAAAGTTAAAATTTCGAAGAAAAAAAAGCTGAAAGAGTACACACAACATAAGTAATGACTGCATATGAAGCAGGACGAAATATAAGAGTGCTGAAGAGTAACAAGAAACTACAGGAAGTATGACTGCACATAACGCCTTCATGTGGATTCAAGGAATTGCTCTGAGCAGGTTAAATTCTTACTTTTTGCATTCTTCTGAAATATTTTGTGGATATTATAAATCCATGGTTGTTTAAATCCACAGTTGAGAACTCGTATGATAAGTTTGTTTTTCTTTATATTATTAGGTTTTACTCTTACTGATGAACCTACATACTACAATCATTTAATCTCAAATGATACACACACACACACACGCACACACACGCACACACACGCACACACACACATATACATACATAGTTTGATTGTATGTAAGCATTTACATATTTGTGTTTGTAATTGCATCAATATATATGCGTAAGTAAATAAATTAAAGCATATACACTAGCCCATATATATATATATATATATAGGTGTGCAAGGTCTGAGTAGATGTGAATGTATGGTAAAATTGAAAAACAGCTTTAGTTTTATATAAATTACTGAAGAAGTCGCGATTTTGAAGATGTTCGAACAGATGATGGTGCTCTAAAAATGGTGAGAAGAAGCAGACTAAGAGGTTGAAAAACGTGCCGAAGACCAAGTCGGCAGCGTACAAGCGGCTTTAGAAGAGTCTGATTCATTGCAGTGCGTAATACGAAGCGAAAAACGTGACTTGGCGAGTAAAGTAACTCATAAGGCATTCCCATCTAGAAACACATAGCCATGTCTTCTCGCGTGCGCATATATATATATATATATATACACAATTTAATAATTATGTACGCACTAATTCATAAGCACTACACGATTGTAGCATACCAATACAAAGATTTGTGTATGAAAAACTGCCTATTTCATGCGTACACATACTGCTATACGTATACGTACTTAGAGACATGCATGTCTTACCTTAACTCATAATAAACGTAGACACATAGAAATATTTGTAATCAAATGTTAGTACACATGAAAAGAAAATCGTGATTACAATCAGTAGTGCATACAAGTACATTCAGAACTATAGAGAAATACGCTTTACGAACTAAACCTATGAATAGAAAGGTGGAAATAAGCTTTTACTCGCATACATGTAAGCAAAAACCAAAGAACAAAAGCATTTATTGGCCCAAAATAAAAGGCCTGTAATAGTTATCAAATCTATCTCGTAGATCTTGATTATGGTAGAGCGTCTGACGATAATAGCCTTATGAAAGAGTTGGCTTAGCTTAGTAAATATACACATAGAACTCATGTTGTAGAACTATGGTCAGCAAACCTTTTGGTTGATTGTTCCTAGCGAGCTTGATCTTGTGCCATACAAGTCTAAACTTGTAGTAATATATATATATATATATATATATATATATATATATACTTGTGTGTGTGTGTGTGTGTGTGTGTGTGTGTGTGTTCAGCTGGAAGGGTAATAGGAATGATCATTTTTTTTTCATGTCCTATACTTTCTTGGCTAAAGAGACTTTTGAAACTTTATGTTTCAGTTGAGTTGAACTATTGGAAGAATATGTGAAATAGTGCGTACGTTTAGATGTACGAATAGCAAGTACGTTCGAGATCATTCCTTTCTTGGATTGTTAGAAAACATTTCAGGATCTTCTAGTACGTCTTCGTCAGAGACGTGTATCAATAATTATACATAAATGCATGCAAGGAAAAGAGAACTGAAAACCAAATAGGTGTTAAGTTCTGTTCCTGGCATTAAGTTGAAGAGTTTCACTTTAATATATTTTAGTATAACAAAGAAGATTATTTAAAAGTATAATCACAGTTAAACTTTCAATCTGTTATATCTTGATTCGGAAAACCTTTCAGCACGAGACCAATGAAATCCTTTAAAAGAATAGCTGATCCTTTTCATCTATAAGATGTAGCAAATGCATTGGTGCAAAATCAAACAAAATTTTCTCAATCATAAAATCCTTTGATGAGTTTAAAACATTCATCTCGTAGCTGTATTGCTGTCATGACAAGAATGACTTTCTTTTCGTGGGTTAACTGCTGCTTTTGTATTCAAAATCTGTGTTGGTGGATTATTACGACTAAATTCAAAACAAGAAAAATCACTTTAGTCAGTCTCTTATTTTAAAACTGCGTTATATACACGATATGAAGTGTAATTTATCGATGTCTGAGTCTTCTTCACTGTTTCTGGTATTAATAGTATAAAAGCGTCTGGCCCGACATTGATCTGCAAGATTTTGACAGGAAACCTATTCCAGAGTTTTTAATAGAAATAAGTTTCACTTCCTGCTGTTTTGTATTCGGCAACAATTTCATATGTAGGCTTTTGTAAAATAAAAAGTGAGACTGGACAGGGATTTTTTAAAAGCAGTGTACTCCATGATTATTCAAAGATGTTATGGAAAGCAAGAAGGTAAAGTAAGAAGACTTAGCCTCATACTAAATATACCTCCACTCATTTTGCTATATAACTTGCACGCCTACTTGTAATGTCTGACTCCTCACAGGTTCAAAGATAATGAAACTTGTTACTGTACATTAACCGACGGGAATGAACACGATGATAAACACTGTAGGGGAATATGCTTCTTCTGAGACGTCTACTTATTTTTCATGAAATCTAGCTTGTCCAGAAGATTTTAGGTTGTAATGTTCATAAAGTAGTGAAAAGATAAAACAGTTGCAGATAAATATCAGAAGAATAAATGATCATAAATATGATAATACTAACAGTAATACTAACACTTCAATTCAGATAACTGGTTTTGTTGAACCAGTATTTCCAAAACATAAATACACAATTGACATTTTTAAGAAAAAGTTAATTTTCTTCCAAACCAAAAATAATAAGATACTGTTATTTTTGTGGAACACAATACGATCAATGAGGATATCATTTAGTATTATTTATAACCAAACCCTATAACATATTCCTATATGTTATAGGGTTTGGTCATAAATAACACCAAACAATATCCTTTCTTATTGTTACACTTTGTGTAACAATTATCATCGTAGAAAATGGTGACCCGACTTTGAATTGAAACCATTAGTACTCCACTTCAAAATCGACCAAGTGTGACATCCTGCTCGTGGCTGAGACCTTGGGTTAATACATGCAGCATTGAAGCTCTGTAGCCAAAAATAAAATTGTATAAATATAAATCTGCACTTTTTTGCGGGGAGGGGCGATGCTACAAAAGTCATATTTTTAGTTACAGAGTTTCAATGCTGTGGATTTCGGTAATAAATAACACCTAATAATATTCGATTTGAATGAGAAAAATAACTTTTTATTTTAAAAAATGGTGAGGGAATACTTATTTATGAGTGATACTATATGTATACATATATATATGTGCGCTTGTGTGTGTGTGTGTGTGTGTGTGTGTGTGTGTATGTGTGCGCGCACATGCCCGGAATAGCACGTGCCACTGTTGTAAAATTAGTAGTACTTTTGAACTAGTCACTAAAAAGCACTATCTCTCTCCACTACCATTTTCAGATTCGGTTATGTTAAAAGCATTTAAATTACTGACTGACAGGTTTTATTGCAAGACTACTGCATTTGCCAGAGTCGACATCATACTTTTTTTCAAGCATAATTTTTTTTGAAGTTAGCGTCTGAACACTACACAACATCCAAAGTGAAGTATTAGGAATAAGAGACAGTAAACAGAAGGTTAAAATTAGGATGCATTTTAGTGAAGAGTAGACCAGAAAATGCCTTAACAAAAAATCCGTCTTTTTGACCTGAAAATGAAATAGAGAAAACGAAACTTGTTTTTTGGCTGACAGTATTCGGTATTTTCTTCTTATTTCATGTAGATGTTCTGGCACAGGTGAAAACTAAAACTTTGAAAAGTAATTTTTAAGACAAGTAGGCAAACCTAACCTTACATGGCGTAATACAAGGTCCGGCAGAATGAAATCCATGATTATAAAATCGCCATTGCACTGGCGCTGATAACGGTGAGTGAGAGGGACGTATGTTTCTGAGCAGCAACAACCATGCCATTTCAATTCCCGCCATAGCGAGAACTAGTGAACATCATGTGTCTGTGATTAAGATTTATTTTAAAAATGGTGACGCTATCAATGCAATGCAGACGTTATTTCTTACGTTCGCTCACCATATTTACCCACTTCTCATTACTTCTTCTGGACATATCGGTAGGCTCAAGTCTTTGACAGTAGGCCGCAAGCAACTATCAAAGTAAAAGATTTTGGTCGTTATAGAATACCAGAGATAATAGGTGAATGTTGTAAAACTTCAAGGTGAGGCCTCAGGTGTGTATAACTCATGATTATAAGTATTTAGAAAGATTTTGAAATAAAAACTTAAATTTAATATCAAATATTAAACAACTTTGAGAGGAGTATACCATTTTCCGGATAACTCCTTAAGTGAGACGATTTGTAGATAAATAATCCTTATGGGCCCATTTCTGTGACCTAGTTACAGATTAAGATAAGCCTAGTAAATGTCTATGTTTCTCTATTCTCTATTGATTGAAAAAAAATGGTGTACATTTTCTGTAAATTGTCAAATTATACCACGTTGTCTGAGAAAATATTGCTGAAGTTATTAATTTGGGATTGAAGTTCTAGAATCGTTGTTTTTTGCCAAATGCTATGCATGTTATTGCTTGTCTCTCAGTAAAAGAAAAATATGTAATCATCATTATTATTATTATTATTATTATTATTATTATTATTATTATTAGAAGAAGAAGAAGAAGAAGAAGAAGAAGAAGAAGAAGAAGAAGAAGAAGAAGAAGAAGAAGAAGAAGAAGAAGAAGAAGAAGAAGAAGAAGAAGAAGAAGAAACGTTGAATGAGTCTCGTTTGGTGAGACGTAGTTTGTCTAGAAAGCAGTAATTCTTGTTGGATCATGTTTATTTGGCGTTATTGGTTGGGAAAGAGGTTTTAGCGGTCGGAGAGAAATTAGGTAAAAAATTTAAAAAGAAAAACGTATCATCTTCGAACTCTTGTGAGCCAATGCAAAGAGAGAAAAAGAGACAGAGGGAGAAGAGGGGCGGATAAACAGGTAGAAAGAGACAATGAAAGAGGAAACTTTATAAGAGAATAAAAAAATAAAAATGATGAAAAATAAATGTATGAAGGTAAAAGGAAGGGAGAAAGGAGCGAAGAAAGAAAAAGAAGCCGAAGAAGAAAAACAGGAAAAGAGGAGAATATGGTTTTGTTCGTGTGTGTATCTGTGTGTTTGAGAGAGTGTATATGCGTGTGTTTTTTTGTTTTTTGTTTTTGTCTTCGTGTGTGAGTATTGGTGTACGTTTGTGAAAGTGGCAAAGAGTGTGAGAACAACTATGTGTATGTTTCTCAATGTGAGCGTATATATGAATACGTATAAATATAAACGTATACATCTGAAGGTGAGAGCATATGCATATATATCTGTGTATTCTGTGTAAGTACACTGGTGTGTGCGTATGTGTCTACGTGCTTACTTACGTGGGCGTATGTATGAACCATTCTTTCCCAATATTAAACATTTTATAGAAGATGTAGCAGAATAGTGAACGGTATGGAAAAGAAACCATTTACTAAGGTTTACTTAGTTTGGTACAAGGTCAGAAGAATGGCGTATACAATGAGACTTGAATTCACTAACAATGGTCAGCTTGCTGAGCTCACTATTTATTGCATTACGTACCTTTTAAAAACTAAGCGTAGCTCAAATTTGGCGGAGAACTGCAAGTATGAGGCATCTAGTGAAGATCGAAGTCACTCATAGGTACTAATTGATCTTCGAGACTAGCTTTCTAAATATTACAACACGACGCAGTGCCAAAAGAAAAAGAAGCGAAGAGAGACACTGACTACCCGAGGAGTAGAATGAGGAAATATCTCCTGAACTTTCGCAGAAAGCAATCAAATGTTTGGAACTTACAACGAGAATGAACTCACGATTATTACTTTTTAGGACATTAACCATTGAACCAAGGAGATGATGCGAGGGATACTATCAAATTAGAAAGGTAGAATGATGGTGAGAGACAAACTGATGTGATGGGAGCAGAAAAAAATCTTGAGGATTTTTTTAATAGAAGAAAAAATAAGAGCAAAAAGGAAAAACGTAAAATAAAGAATAAAGAATTTTTTAAAAATTTCAAAAAGGAAAAAGGAGAGTAAAGGAATAAAAATAAAGACAGAAGAATTTAAAACTGAAAAAAAAAAAAATTAAGAAAAGTATAAAAGGAAAAAAAGCAATAAAAAAACGAAAAGAAAAAGAATTCAGAAAATGATAAGTAATTTTTTAAAAGTAGCTTTAAAATGTTATCGAGTAATGAAAGTTAAGGAAAAAATCGTAAAAAAGTAAAATAAATGAAAAGTAAAGAAATAAAATAAAATAAAAACAAAGAGAAAAAGACAGACAGACATCGACAGGGAGAAGCAGACATGGAAAAGAAGTTCTTGGAGAAAAACGGTTTAGTTTTTCATACGAATGAAAAGAGAAATGAAAATAAAAATGGAGAATTAGAAGAGAACGACGGGATTGTAAAGAGTTTTAGTGTAAGAAACAAGTTAAGAGACGGGCTGCAGGAAAGAAGCAAAGCAGTTAAGGGCTTCGCACTCACTGAATGATGGCCTGCACTGACTGGATGGGTGTGTACATGTTTGCCACTCGGCAAGAAATAAAACGTCTACGCGTGTACGTGTGAGGGTGAGAGATTGATTGATGGGGAAAGCTTCCTCAGAAAAGGTCATGTACATAAAAGTGCAGCTTGGCACTTGAGAATTTTTTAAGGTTTTCGTTCTCCTTCCTCCGTACTTTAGATAAGAATCACTGGGAGACACTATAATGTTGACCTTGTAGAAGATGCCGCTGAAATCTTAGATTTAAATTAACATTTCCTGTTAAATCATGATATTTTTTTCGCTAATCCTTTATCTTCAGGTCTCGATCTGATCATACCTATAACCCATCGATTTATGTTAAGAGCTTGTTTGTAGTCAAGATTGGTATGAGTTTGCCCGTTCGCGTTTGGAGCCTTTGTTCAAACTGGTGTAAAAAAAAAACTATTTCGGATACTTAATTTTAAGCCAAACAGACCTCTGTCCAAATTGAAGATTGGTACAATATGACATTTTAAGTTATGAGGAATAAGTATATTTGTAAATCTGTATTTCACTGCTTTAAAAAAAAACCTTAAAATTTCGTTCTATTGTTTTATAAATTGTACTTTTTTAAAGAAATTGAACCGCATATCACAATAGGTTACGCCTAACATTACAAAAATGAATATGAAAAATTTCTTGTAAAATGTATAATAATCCAATTTATACTAAAAACGATTGTTTTGTGATCAAACGAGAATTAAAAAGTTGGAAAAATTAAGAAAGAAAAACTAAAAATGTTTGCCAAGAAAATAAAAGTAAACTTGACGTTTCGAAATTTTACAAAATCGCAATTAATTCAGTGTTTTCAACTGCAATACCTATGTCAGAAATGAAAACGTGCTCGGAATGATGTTTACCGCAAAGATACTTTCAACTTTCGAAAATGGCTTGTTACGAAGAGGATTTATACAAAAGCTGTATCGTGGAAAATCAAAAGAAGATTCCAGCATTGCACATTTTCTTCGCTCTTTCAATGTTTTAAGGGAGACTGTCCAAAAGAGTCAAATAATCATGATCGTTCACTTGGTTTACCATACTTATCCATTGCTGGCGAAGTTCATAACAAGTTTACAATTATAATCTGAGTTCAACATTGCACTTGTCTTTAAGGTTAAAATAATTATCAATCAATGAAAGCCAGAGGGATGCAGATGCCGGCAGAGATGACTTGGTTTTCCAACTGCTTGGCATTTTATGTTACACTGCAGACAAAAACGTTGAGGAACAGCATAGTTTGTCCAAAGACACATTGATCTTTGAGAAATGCATAGTTTTTCCTCAGCAGTTAAACAGTTGCCCCATCACTATGGAGAGTTTAGTATACCATACATACTCGTATATAAGTCTGGGTTATAAGATTAAGTTTTAAAGACCAAATTAAGCATTAACTTATATATAACTAACAGGTTCGTTTGACTAAAATCCGTGCACAGCAAGAACGGCTTGGAGAAACGAGGTTATAAATATATTGACCAATTTACAAAAAGTAGTAATAAACTAATGTTTTCTCTTATCTGACTTGAATAGATAAATGAAGGCCGAAAGTATTTTTCTGTAAAATTCTTTTCAATAAGTAAACATTTTTCCTTGACTCTCAAAGCTTCAAGCTGAACAACCGTTAGTTTATATGTAATAGAAATTTTTGTTAGTTTAGTATGCAGAAAGATGATTCTATGTTAGCTCACACAATTGGATTTAAGGAAAAACTGAAATTATAGGGCATGGACATCTTCCTCAAATCAAAGTAGATTTATACACAGGTAAAAGCTGTCGGTTGGTTAGTTTTGCAGCATGGCAATCCTTACTGGATTATCTAATGCTAAAGCCAAAGTTCTTCTTTTTTTCCCCTTTTTCTCAGAAAGCGATTATCTGTTTTCAAGTAATTAATGATAATCATTTAAAACCATTATTGCTTCAAGTAACTATTTTTGTTAAAAAAAATACGAGGCTCATTTAATAAATAAGGGAATTCTTTTTTTTGAAAAAGCTAAATATTTTTCCGTAAATGTAAACACTATTGTTTGGAATTGGTTTATCTTAATTTATCTTAATCCCGCAAAAAAATATTTGTTTCTGGGCTATTCAACATGGTGGCAAATCAAATAGAGTACTTTAGGTTTGAACGGAGGTCTGACATCAAATCTTTCGTGGCTAAGAAGTGAAAACCAGGTGAAATTTACAGAAAAATGTGTGATGTTTATGGTGAAGTGAGTTTTAGTAAAATAAATATTTACTAATGGGATTACCACTGTGAGTCTGAATAAAAAAAAAGATATTCAATAGAGTGGAAACACTTTGACTCTCAGGTAAAGAAACAGTTCTGGACGCAGTGGTCAGTAAAGAAGACTATGTAGATAGTCATCTGGGACATGAAAGGACTCAACAGCATTGATTTCCTTGAAAATGGGGCAGCAGTAAACAGTGCTTCATATCGCCAAAACTTTAGGCAAGATTCATTTTAATTATTGAATTGCCCTAGTGGTTTGCACAAAGTTTTATGGTTTCAAGTAGTCCTAAAAAATAAATATTAATGATTTTTAAAACATGTTTCACAAATTAGACTCTAACAGGTACAAGTACAGAGAGTATTTGGAAGAATGATCTTCGTAAATTATTTTTAAAAATACAACAGCGAATCAATTTGTGTAATGTTTTGAGGTATTTAGTTAAAAATCAGAATTTTACAGCGTTTTGTTGGAAGTAATTATGTGCGAAAATAGAATAAAATAGGGTCCTTTATCCAAGCAAAGGAGTTTAGCCTATAATAAGAAAAAGATATCATATCATACACAATAATATTCAAGCTTTTCCATCCAATGCTTCAGATTGTCACTAATGGTCTCCAAGAACGTCAGAAACCCTATTGTCAAACTGCTTACTGCAAAATAATTTTATTTAAGGTAAACTAAATTAATTATGAGGTTTGTTCAAATATTTGAAAAAAGCATTAAATTTACTATCAATAACTTTATATTAATTTCAATGTAAATTTCAAAAACAGATATATGTGTGTTTCTTTAATATACTAGTTTACCAATTCTTACATTTTTCCTGTTAAAAAGCATTTTATGATTTTGTCAACTACTAAAAATAATAGTGTAATGTAGGCACATCTTTCTACTCGTTTTGCACCAAAAGATCCGATACAAATCAAATCTACATTCTTCGAGAGTATTTAAAGCATTGCTTCTTATACACCAAGTTCACTTGGATATCGAAATGAATAAGATAGAGAAAGTATCTTCTGGTACACCAATGTCTATAAAGAGTTTCATTTTTGTTGAGTAGACAAATTTACTTGGCCAACTATATACATTTTAAGCTTTCCCCGAAAAAGGCTATATAACAGAGAAGATTGTGGTTGCTTCTAAGCGTCCAAGTTTATGAAAATGGAGATTGCATATTTGTAGTATCAATATAAAGTAATACAACATATCAAGAATGGATATTTATTAATCCTAAAAAAGTATAATCAATCAATAAACAAATGCAAATAATTGTAATTCATGCTTGAAAAATTATATCTGAGAAGAAGAAAATATATTTGCCTGTTCTACGCCTCCGGCATTTTTAGATTATTAAACAATAAGCATTGTCGCCTTTTTGATGTAAACATAATCATAATTATAGAATCTAATTAAATTTCCTCCATTCATAAAACGGGCAAACTTTTAGTCTAAGCTTACAAATTAATCATCATTAACATGATCTCATAATAAAACAGTCTGTATGAGAAAACATTGCGCACAAAATTCCAGTTTGTTTATTAAATTTCCCATGGAATTGAGATAGAGCCATGAAGTTATGGGAATTGATGTCTAACGAGAATAAAATTAAACAGAATACTAAATAATAAAATGTAAACAATTTTGTTTACTTCTTTCACAAACACACACAACATACAAAGTCAAACATAAAAACAGTGTGTGTGCGTGTGTAAATGATAGGTAGCTTAGAGATTTGCTTTGTTTTTGTCAATAGAAAATAAAATTAGAAAGGCTTACTTTACAAAATCATTTTAATTATATTATTGTAACTGTCAAATTAGTGTACATAGTTTTATTTTTCTTAATTCATTCTAAAGAAATATAGAAGAAAATAAACAATCCTTGGGACAGATCATACCTTTTATCTTAAAAAAGGTAAAAATGTTATTCAAATGTAAAAATATTTTAGCATGGGTAAAAGACAGTAAATCGTCTAACGTGTCAGAAACGGTTTGCGAAGTTTTGTGCTGGAGACTTTTAGTGGAGCTATGCTTCATAGTCAGATATACTAGTTATGATTGATAGCAATCAAATGATGACATTGCCAGTGAGCTCTTAATGTTATAGGAGGCAGGAAATAGCCAAAGTATTCAAAATATGCAAATCTAACGTTGAAAATAATTTGCACCAATTTGGTTATGTTAGTCGGTCTATTTGTGTTCGTTTCACACAGGGTAAGCAAAAATAATGTAAGGACATAGTAATCCTCAAAATTCTCCTTTGAAATTTACACACTTACTGCAACAAGGTTTCAACTTTTAAAAATTCTCTAATATCCTTTTCCTGAATCATTTTGAGGTGCCTCGTTGCTTTCCCTTTAAGTTCATTTACAGCCTCAAAGCTGCTTCTGTTCAACAGTGATTTTATGGGAAAAGACAGAAATCGCAGTTGAAATGTGGACATAGTATATTCAAAATGTTCGTATATACTCTCAGGATAGTCCGTGGGATCCCTGCACTGTCAATCATCGACTTACTTTGATAACAGCTACAGTTCGCACGCGTCTTTGCATCTAAAATTTTTGAGTGGTCCGTTTACTGAAATCCTTCCAGAACTTAAAATGTTTTCAACGTATTTCCGGCAACGTTTAAAGTATAGCTACCAAATTTAATCTGAGCTTCTGTTATTCGCGAAAACTTTCATGGTTATTGGAATAGTGTCATGAAGAATGTCAAATGTTTGGAATAGTGTCATGAAGAATGTCAAATGTTTCAAAACATGATGCATATTCATCATGTATGCGAAGGTCACACAATACACAAGCTCACTTAACGGCAGGTACAGGACACCTATGATTCCTAGCAATCTGTTCTAGATATATTCAAAATGGCTGGTTAATTTCTAGACACAACTTATATAGTAAGATGTTATGATCACATGTGTGTGTGTGTGTGTGTGTGTGTGTCCCTGAAGGAGAAAGAAAGAAAAAAGGAAGATTGTAGCAATAGGTACATATGAATAGACAGAAATAAATGGATATATACAGAGGAACAGAATGACATAGATAGATAGATAGATAGATAAATTCACATTCATGTAAATAGAAGCTTATAAACAGAGGTAAATAGATATATACGTAGAAAATGGAAGGAATTCTCCTTATTTTTCTTTTCGGACTCACCCAATTCCAAAATGTTGACTCACCCTTTTAAAAGCGTTTTGATTCTAGGCGGGCGCCACCAACTTAAAGGAAGTAAAATTAAAATAAACCAACAGAAACAAAAAGGCTTTAGCTTTGAGTGTATTAGCAACTGAACAAATCCATCCATCTGATCTGAAACCAACAAACCAAGCAGTCAACCATACAACTTTTGTTTGCTTTACGGAATATTCCCGAGACGAGAGGGTGAACACAAAACTCTTTTTCCCTTTATCATGGATGTTTTATTCTATTGCAGAGAAAGCAAATGTGGCTAGTCGCAAACAAATGAAAAATAAGTTGGCTTTAGAATGGAAAATCGAAAGCATGAACCGAAGAAGATGAACACGCAGAAGGATTTGTCCGCGGGAGTTAATGAGAAATAAGGAGTCGTTATAAGGAGACCCTATAATTGTAGTTTTGATTATGGCAAAAGTTGCCGCCTACGCCTACACGTGATTCGCAGGCAAGAGCAAAATACCAAACTGTTAGTTACACATACTCATTTAGGCACACATAAAAATATGTAAGCATGAATTATACACACACACACACACACACACAGAGAGAGAGAGAGAGAGAGAGAGAGAGAGAGAGAGAGAGAGAGAGAGAGAGAGAGAAAGAGAAGAGGAGGACAGACTTCAGATGTCGTTGCATAGACGCCCTTGAATATCGTTTTCGGGAAGTGAGTTTATTTTATATACTAGATTTATTTTAATATTTTATAATTGGAATAGTATTTTATATACCCAGCACTTTTGTACATTGAGCACAAATAATTTTACTGCTTATGTGACTATTTGAGATCTTATCTAACATTTTAGATTTTATCTTGCAGTAGGTTTACTAATTATATATAAGCATATTTTGGCAGCATTTCTTCATTGATGCATATTTGATTGAACATTATAGACATTTTTGTCTACATATTGTTTTGTTAATCCTTTCGAATTGCTCTATCGATCTTATGATATTCCGCGGGAATCGGTTATTAAACCTTCCATGATTAGTTATTTCCCAAGTACTTTCTACCCAATCTTGGGCCATCATCAGGGGATAATGTATTACAAAAGTGATGTAACTTTTGTATGTACATTACTACTTTGTAAGAATGAGCGTTTATACTGGTGTATTGTTTAGCATTTACTTTTCAAATTTGTTTCTATAAATAGTGTCAGTAGCTAAAGACATTTAAGTACTGTCACGTGATAGCCCACGGAGACGATAGAAGTAAGATTAATACTATCCTCCCGTTGAATTTACAGTATCTAGCCGTCAAAAAAAGTGACCGTTAAGAGAGAATGTGGGTCACAGAGGGGATATCAACAGGTGTTGGTACTTAGTAACCCCAGGTCGCCGGACACCGGAAGGGGAGGGAGAGAGAAGCCAAATGATTGGCTGGGACCCCAAAACGGAAGTGGGGCTCCCCCCCGTCAGCGGAAATAGATAGTAAGAAGGTTAGTTTTTGAGCAGAGTTCGTAGCGGGCAGACGAACCATAGCCAGTATTCCGGGTTGAAGACAAAAGAATATCTGAGACAGGAGGGACCTCAGGTTCTTCAAGCCAGTGTAAAAAAAATAGAATAAAGTCTATTAGCCCGTGAAAGAAGAAAGGTTCTCCAGTGGAACCCCGTCGAAAAATAAGATAAGTAACTTTGGGGCCATTTCTCCTTTATACCCAAATTTTGTATACCACTCTCTCTCTCTCTCTCTCTCTCAACTTGAAGAAAAACAAAAGTCAAGAAAAGACATTTATATTCGTGGACTGTCCAATTATTATATGTTTTGACACTTTGAAAGTGTATATAACTGTAGTAAAGGAATTCATGTATTTTTATGTTACCACGTGGTCTATGTTGTTACTTCATGCTTCCCTTTCAGTTTCTATTCGCCTTATGTTACCTTGCTTAGAATTGTCCTCTTAATTCCTTAACAATATCACACGGGAAACCGGAGTTGCCGACTACTACAATATAATATTATTACGACTAAAACCTATAGGTCCATATTCTTCCATTATCTTGGGGAAGGAAGTGAAAGCGGCCTGGTGGGTGTGTGGATAGTGTGAAATTTAGAACCCCTTGCCAGCGGCGGTCAGTCTGGCCCTAAATTAATCCCTCACGTAATATGCCAGTTTTTATATGCCTGAGAGAAAAACTCTGAACGAGGACTTATTATATAGGGGATCAAGTGCCAACCTGCCCTGTCTTCACACGTGCGAAAATAAAAGTCCCGTTTTGGGATTTTAGTCAATTTGCCGTCACAGTACATTAGCATTGATTTCAAAATTAATTCTATTAAGTATGGGTTGTATATTCCTAATATGTAGTGCTTCGAGAATTTGTAGTTTTTCCTTGTTATTTTGTTGTTCTAATATTGTGTTTTCGGTAAGAATTTTCCGAAATTTAGTTGTTGAGCATGCATGTTTTTTAGATGTTGTGCTATGGAACTGGTATCAGAAAGAGGCATTGTAAGTCTTCTCAATAATTATATATATATATACATATATATATATACACACACACACATTTATATATGAATGTTTTTTTAGATGTTGTGTTATGGAACTGGTATCAGAAAGGTGCATTGTAAGTTTTCTCGATAATCATATATATACAGGTATAGGTTTACACACACACACACACACACACACACACACACACACACACACACACACACACACACATATATATATATATATATATATATATATATATATATATCATGAGCTTACATATGTTTGTGTGTGTATGTTTGACGGTTGAACTGGTTGCGTGTAACACAATCTACTTTCATTCACATGAATTTGTTCTATATTAAGGTATCTATTGGCCCTACTTGCTGCTTGGGTTAACTCTCTATTTCGTATTGGTAAGAGTTAGAATTTTGGGACCTTATTGTCTATATATATAGTTCTACAACACTTAATCAATAGGCGTAACATAATCTTATCCAGTTCATTTCCTTGTATTTGATCCAACACTATATTAAGCTGTGATGTTTAAATATTTAACAAACAATTTCTATAAATTAGCCATATAAAATAAAATGTGTTATAATTCTAGTCAATAGAAATATACATTTTATGAGTTATATATTGTATTGAGCTGTGTTTAAAAAACTAAGGCCATTTAATAGATCAAACCGAAAAAAAGAGAATTTACTCCCATCGTTGTCACCTAAGGGAAAAAAAGGTCCAGTAGCTTAATTTTTTTGGTTCTGGAGCTAATTTGGATTAGAAATTTGAGCAGATTATCAAATGCTACAGGTCATGGGCAAAGATTATATAGTAACAGCTCAACAAAACATTCTTCATTTACTTCTGCTTCAATTATATCTCTTAAGTATCGATGTTTGATAGAAAAACAAACAGTGAATAAATATTGAATTTCTGGCAGATTTAAAGCAAGAGTGCAGGATTTATACATGCATCTTTTGTAGGAATGTTTTATTTTGGACTTCATGCCAATGAGTAATACGTAAGTCTCGGAATAGATTATCTGATACAAGTAAGTCGTGAAATTTCATTCCATAATAGCACCTACAAATAAAATAACTCCTACTAAGTTAGATTTCCATTAAAAAAAGGGTTTGTTTGTGTACTAATATACAAAAGAAATTGCAGCTTACTGGTATGTAAGTAGATGAATTTGTGTGTTCAGAGTAAATTAAAAAGAAATTATTAGTTACACGTACACTCGTTTTGATAAATATCTCTTTATTCTATTTCTTCGGGTATCAAAAGTATCCCAATATGATCAGATATCTTAAAGCGATCTCGTGGAACTAGCTAACACTTTTTGTATCCGTCCTTGAGCATTTTCTGGCGTTCTATAATTTTAATTCCCTTTTGACATTTATTGACATCTCGTTCGACTAAAACACGTCGAACGAGAGAAAATTCGATACAAATGGTAAGATATGCGGTTAATTTTTAGATTTAAGATTCAGGGACTACGTAATCTCACAAATTTATACACACACACACACACACACACATATATATATATATATATATATATATATATATATATATATATACGAGGTGCCTTCAATAAGAATCCATACTTTTTTGTACAGGGATTTAAAATCGTCGTAGACTCTTGAAAATTCAGTATGTTATTGCTATACTCCTTATGAGATGACTGATCAATTTTTATGATTTCAGGTTCAAATGAACACCCACTGCAGCAATTGGAATACACCCTACTAAAGCCTGATTGTCACAGCAGGTGAATGTCAAAAATGCAATCTAGACGTGAGGTCACTTTAGAAGAACGATATGCAATAAAATTCTGTTTTAAACTAGGAAAAAATGCCACAGAAACCTATGGAATGCTTCAGACTGCTTTTCGACTATCTTGCATGAATCAAGCATCAATTTTTGAGTGACATAAGAGATTCAAGGAAGGCAGGGAGTCTGTGAGGGATGATGAGAGGTGTGGGAGGAGTAAGGAGGTCAATATACCAAAGATGATTGGCCAAACGGTTAGGGTTAGGGTTAGGGTTACTATGTTGAGGTTTTAAGGGAGTTCAGGAAGAGATTCCGTCGGAAGAAGCAAGCACTCTTCAAATCAGGTCTGTGGCATTTCCAGCAGGACGATGCACCAGTCCACAACTCCATCCTTGTCACTGACTATTTGACCAAGATGGGTATCAAGACAGTTCCTCAGCCTCTCTATAGTCGAGACCTTGCTCCCTGTGACTTTTGGTTATTCCCTAAACTCAGAGGCTGTCGTTATGAGACAATTGAGGAGATGAAAGAGGCTGTGACGAAGGTCATTGATACGCTCACACGAGAGGACTTCCATGGGCCCTTTCAGAAGTTGTTGGAACGGTACAAGTGCATAGCAGCTGGAGAAGATTACTTTGAAGGGGACTAGTTTCATGCGTGCGGTATCAATAAAAGTGCCCATACGAAAAAAATCTGGAAACTTATTTAATGATCCTCGTATATATATATATATATATATATATATATATATATATATATATATATATAAATCAAAATGCAAACATTTTACCAGCAACTATCCATTTCATTTTTTTTCTCAATCACCATAGAGACAGTTTTTCTATTTAGAAAATAAAAAAATAGAAGAATAGAAAAAATTTCATTACCACTAGATGATCGGGAAAACGGGACACTGACAACTGCAATTAACATGTTTGTCGTATAGTATTTAATATATGTATCTGCATATGTGTGCGTGTGTGCGTGTGTGTGTGTGTGTGTGAGAGAGAGAGAGAGAGAGAGAGAGAGAGAGAGAGAGAGAGAGTGAGTGAGAACGACAGTGATTGAGTGAGTGCATGTGTCCACGTCTGCTTTTTCGTGTGTAAATTTATATATATATATATATATATATATATATATATATGTGAACGTCTGTATATATTAGTATATGAATCACATGTCTTCGTAATGCAAAACAGACGTATTTTAACTGTTAGCAGATCTGTACTGATATAAAAATACATTCTAGTGAAGATAATACACTTAAATAAAATTAGATTAGTATTAGTGTTGTGACGTTTTCAATCTACCAATGTTATCCCCACCAACCGCGCGAAGGCAGGTTAGGTACCAGGGGTTCCTGCTATGTGAGTACTCCCAGATAGATAGATTGATAGATAGATTGATTAGAAAAGTAAAGTGATTTTACATATGTATAGTTAAATGTAAACTTAAACATAGATTTGGTAAGTTTTTAATCACACCCTTTTCCCATTATTATGAGCTAACGGGATGTACTTAATTAGATTAGTAGAGTAATAAATACCCAAACTGAAATTAAAGACATTAAAAATTGAAATGGGTGACTGAATAATACTGACAGATGCATTTGAAAAAGGTTGAAACCTAAATCTCTGAGTATCTGTCATGTTTACGTGTTTTCGTTTTTAAAACGACTAGTGAGAGTGTGGGTGGAGGTGTGTGTATGCACGCGCGCGTGTGCGTGCGTGTGTATGTATTTACCTGAGCGTTTGTTTTCTTTCAATTCTTTGTTAGTCTCTTTTTCTTTCAAGAATTTATGCTAGCACCTGTCGGTGTGTCTATGTGTCTAGGTCTCTGTCTGCCTGTTTGTATGTACGCAAGTATTGTTCGTAAGCAAGTAAGTATAAAGTTGCAGGTCCTTTTGTTAGTGTCGTTTCTTTCTTTGCCAGCACACCTGCCCTTTTGTGCGACCTGTCTGTGTGGCCTATCGCTCTGTGCTTTTCTAGCCAAACTACAAGGCTTCATCGTAACAATACAACAAAAATTCAAATTCAATTTAATATTAACTACAGTAACGAAACAATCAAATTTTACATAATTGTAACTAATTTGGAACATTATTTTAGTTCTACTTTGAAAATACAAAACAGATATTTGAGGGTTGATATATATTTATGCGTATTATAAACTAGGCGATAGATAAAAAAAGGGAATAGGAAAAAGAACTTTTTATGTAAAATTCATATATCACTGATGATGTTTCATTATTTTCGATTGATAGCTATGAGCCTTTTTCTCACTTCTCATCAAATGTATGCCCTATATATATGTGAAAGTGGGTTTATACATACAAGCTAAAAACCCGGTTGTAGATCTGTATTTTAGGCTAATAACACCAAAGAATGCTTTTGTGAAGAAAAAAGTAACCAGCTATGTACAGACACTGAATGCCATCAAGAGGACTTGCCAAAAGTGATGGCCGATAGAGACAGATGGCGAAAATCCAGGGAATCCGAGTAGTCGGTACGCCTTGATTTTGATAATGATGATAGCTTATCAGGTGGATACAATGTAAACGTGTTTTTAGTATTGTACATACATTGTTAGCCGAGTCTCATGATAAGAGTTTAAGCATTTTCCAAATCTAATATGCTAAAAATATGCTTCGCGATTCAATAGTAACCACAAAAAATTCATTGACTATACCTGTAGCTGTATTTGAGTTCTATGACTAAAAATAATCGAACAAAAAGTCATTCAGTGAATTATAAGATATTAAATAGCATAGTTTCTGAAAAAAGTATGATGGGGTTATTTAGATATGGCTCGGTACTTCCACCTTTTTCGTATCTGTGCACCCTACATAGGATCAAACTGTCGCACCATGGCGCTTCTTTTCGGGTCAGGGTTTAGTATCTTCAGTCGTTATTTTAAAAAAAAGGTTTAAATATAAAATATGAAAATAAAAACAGATTTTAATTCGAAAGGTTATACAATAAAAATAATTTCTAAAATAAAAAAACAGAAAGTATACAGTTCATTATCTTAATTGTTTTAATCATTTTCATCTCACACTTAATTACATTCCCACATGTACAGATACTACACACTGATTCTAGTACTTATTTGCATTCCTACGAACGCATCAGACTACTCTCACTCATTCCTTAGAGTGCAGTGGGTTTGAAATCCCCATAATCAAGGTCATCTCCCATTTCTGCAGCCTCCCACCGAACGTTGAATAGGAACAGATACTACTCTATAATTCCAGCCAGAACCCACGGAGAAGTGTTGGGAAGCGGCACTTTGATCCTATACAGGGCGCACAGATACTGTACTTTCATCTCAAGAAGTTACGGAGAAACGAACGACAAAACAAATAAAAAAATCACACTCAATATTATAAATGAAAGTGGTATGTTAGCATTCCAACAAATCATTCTGTTTGTGTACGTGTGTTGGCTACTGTATATACTTATTAACACATCATTAGACTCACGATGAAATGAAATATGGATGAATAGACGCACATAAATACATGCATGATTGTTTTCACGAGAGAAAATGTAAATAATCGTGCCCCACGCAGGAGACCAAATAATTGTAACATAACGGTTAATATGCGTACGTGTTGGTATGTGAGGTTGTAGGTAAAGTAGTACATCTTAAACGTAGCGCTTTCAGCTGATTAATGTATTGGTTTTTTTCTTTTCTGCATGTGTGTGTGTGCGTGTGTGTGTGTGCGCGCGCACGCGCGCGTGCAATATCTAAGCTTGACATGCCTAACGTGGGTTCAAATTGATAGTAGGAAATTTGTGCTGCGTTAAACTTTCAAGTCGAAAAAACCCTGTTTATCTTGAAAATCAGGATTCGAAATAATTGCTACACCTCGGCTCGAATACCGATGCCGAAAAAAAAAATGCAATTGTCATAATCATCAAGTAAACCTTGAATCATTATTGTGCAAGTGTGTGTGTGTGTGTGTGTGTGTGCGTGCAGAACTAACTAAATATACTTTTCTCTAAACGTGGATACATATGCCACCTTATGTATGTTTGTACCAGAGGATGGTCTATATAAAGTACAGCAGTTACTTTCATCATGTATATATATATATATATAGAGAGAGAGAGAGCGAGAAAGAGAGAGAGGGAGAAGTCCCCGAGGTGCCGTGATTAACGTGATGGACTGCGACATCGTAGTAAGCAAGAACGAACTATAATCAAGCTATTAAGTTCACTTTCGGAATGATAACCCTTTGGAAAGTTATGAACCTCCTAATTCTCTCAAGCTATAAGTTTAAAAGTAGCACAGCGATAGCTTTGGCATTGAATAACCCACAAAGGTTGATATGACATAAAACAAACGCAAACCACACACACACACACACATATATATATATATATATATAGAGAGAGAGAGCGTTTTTGAGAATGTGTGTGTGTATGTGTGTGTGTGTACGCCGGTAGAATTTGTGTGGGTGCGTGTTTAAATGCGTATGTACTTATATAGTATACTTATAGCCGTGTTTATAGGTTTATGAAATGTAAACTCTCTCTATGTATGCATTTACATACATATTTCTCTCTTAGGCAGGCCGGCTTAGAGTAACGGTCATCATCAGATGAAATGGATCCGACGACTCAAGTTCAAATCCTTGACAAAGTCTGCGTTCCACTTCGTGCTAATGTCCTAGGGCATATGTTTTTCCCCGAGCTATCGACGTAGACTGGTTTCTTTAGCCTTGGTATTGTAACCAATCTAAGAGAAGGAAAACTCTGAATTCAGAACAGCTTTTTCTCATTTTCTTTTCGTGTCACCGTCTGCACATGTCGGAGACGTTGAGTAGATACTGCATGTTTCTTTATCTCTCTTTCAATGCATGTATATATATTTACTAGCTTGCAAGAATTAAGCAATATATGGGGAGTTGACAAGTAGCCAAATGGTTATCAGCTCTGAAATTGGAATCGATAAAGAATGCGAATTTCAGGTTAAGGAAAGGCATGAATTTATCCATCCCTGCACTCTATGATATCGCTTGACATACTGACAAAATGCTGGTCAAAGACATACCATATGTGTCTTAACAAAGAATAGATGAGTGAGAATTCGCAGAAATTACTCTACGAAAACTACCCGCCAGTAGTAGCAAAGAGATGTTAAAAGTTTTATCAATTTTTACAAGCTGTATTCAAGCATATTGTGTCTAATTGTAAATAATTGTATGTACATGGAAATGAATTCACATGAAATTAAACTTAGTGTGAATCGTTCCTGTCAACCTATGTTGAATTGTCCGTATTCTTGGAAATTTCAATATTGTTTGAACGGAATTATATAAATAAATGATAATTACTTTATTATGTGTATGCGAATCTACGGAGGAATGCATATACACGCACACGTGTGCACATATACATAAACTTACACCCAGGGGATGTCTATTGAAATATAATAGTAAGTAGTCATTTACCAAGCTTAAATTAGTTTGGTTCAAGGCCAGAAATCTGAGTTACCAAAATTAGAATGGGCTTCACTGACAATGGTTTGCTAGCCTAGCAACCGAACCCAAATATCACCATTATATTACTGACTAATTCTGATTGTTTTGTGTGGTGGGCAAGATGGTTGAGTATTTATTACTACCACTAATGTTCGCACCAAAGTTTTTAAAAAGCAAACATACAAAACACTGTTTTTTACCCTTTTTTTTAAAATGCAAACAAGAGAGCTAATTAAAACAGTTATGCAACACAATCTTCTTTTTTAAGTTTCCCTCATTCTGCCTTATGTCGAACTAAGCAAAATTTGTTAAAAATCCCTCGAGATATCTTGTTATGAATATTTTTAAATATATATATATATATATATATATATATATATATATATATATATATATATGTGTGTGTGTGTGTGTGTGTGTTTTAACACAGGAACTCCGTGATGCACGAAATTCAAGAGAAGAGAAGAAAACCTATATGTGTATAATATACGTATTGTTATCTTATTTATGAACGTAATGTAACTCAGAAAGTTGTTTCTTTAACCTGGCACAAGGTCGTTGTACTTTAAGAAGCATTAACGAAAAACAAGTTAGCATGTCGAAGGATGTACGAGTAGATTTCTTCAGTAATTCACATCACGTGAACTTCGTTATGTTCTTCAGGGAATTTACGACAGGATTTGGCGGGACAGGACGCTCGTTTGCACGTGAGAGTGCGTGTGCGTGTGTGTGTGTCGCTGAAATTGAATGAATGCGAGAGAGACAGCTGGGGGTCATCAGACCCAATGTATGTGTACGTCTGTTCGTAACGGTGAATATGTTCAAATATAAGATTTGTCTCTTCTTTCCTCCCAGCTTGTATATGGTGGCATGTGTATTTGTGTGAGAGAGAGCTCAAGTGTGGAGGAAAGTGTTACCCTAAAGTAAACTCATGTGTTAGTAAAATATTGATGCGAATTTATGCGCATGCAGGTGATTTTTTCACTTTTTTGTATTTAACGAATATAAATTCACGTGTTTGGGCGTTCGTGAGAATGTGTGTGATCCTTGCTGGGAAGTGCAAATTTTTTTTGTGTGAATGTAAGTAACCAAAGACTATAATTGTGATGTGGTGCATAAAAAATATAACTGGATACGTATAACGGTTAAGTTTGAAGTGTGTTAGTGTCTCCAGACCACTCAGCATTTAAAACTCCTCGTATTTGACTAGATTTTTAACTATTTTTGTTTTGCAATTTTTTAATACATGCGTAAATGTACATTTACACGCGGGAAGTCTTCATGTATGCCGAAGTCAGTATTTGTGGCTTTGTTTTTGTAAACAATTACATTGTTTCAATTAACTAATGAAAATAATCATTAGTAAATGATAATAGATTCTAAGTATTATTCATACAAATAATTTATAAAGTTATACGGTTAAAAGTAACTCTTCTTATTTAATCCTAACAGTCATTTGTTTCCACACAAGGGTTGCAAGTATTTTTATCTCATACTAATAATTTTCAAACTGATCTATTCGGCCCCTGAGACGCTAACAGATATAACCATTCCTGGTCAGAGTGGCAACGAAGTGGGTGACTCCACACTCCCGAGAACACCTGTATGGGAGTCTCCCCAACGGATGTAGTCTAATGTCAGGCCCAGGACATCTTTTTAGGAGCAAGCTCTTATATGTGAAGAGGATGCAGTCGGTGTATTCTCGGTCCCACCGCCAAATGTGTTGATGTTTATGTGTAGTGGTTTATAATGTGATAACATGACTATTTGCAAATGATTTTCGGGATAAATTTATTTATTTGTACATTTGGTATGTGGACATGACTACATGTATATATTCATAAACATATCTAAGTGTATTTGTTGTATATTTAAAAACATATACTATGCTCGCATGCGCGTGCGCACAAGCACATGCACACGTACGTACTATTATATCTATAACACACGCATGGTATTTATCACTTTTTGGTACTCGCGTACACACGCAGATAAGAGTGGGAAACAGAAAGAAGAGAAAGGGGAAGAGTATCCATGGTCCTTGAAAGGTGTAGTGGCGTCATGAATGAACTCAAGTGTGAATGGGGGGAAAGATGTTTTCCCACAGGCATCAATGGTAATAAAAGAAGGTGCATGGTAACAGCAGATGTTATGAATGAAATAACGACAGCATGAAAATAATGAATGAGAAAGTTACTCGCTCTATTCCACCTTTTTAATCCTCCCTTTGATCTCGTATTCTTTATCTTATCCTCTCTCATTATAAATATATATATATATGGGGAGAGAGAGAGAGAGAGAGAGAGAGAGAGAGAGAGAGAGAGAGAGAGAGGAGGCGCTCGAGATGTAATATTGTCGTAGAAAACGGATAGAGTGACCCGAGTTCAAAACAGACGAAACTATTTGCATTTCATATAGCACAAATACCATTAAGAAAGGTATGCATTCCACTATTCTCCCTCAAGCTATGGGTAAATAGCTCTTTAATCTTGATACGGCAACCGGTCTAGGAGAAGGAAAACTCTAAATTCAAACCTGTTAAACTCCTCTTAAAAAATTGACCTTGTGTTACATTCTGCTCGTCCAGAGGAGTGGGGTATATATATATATATATATATATATATATATATATATATATATATACACATGAAAAACAGTTTCTATTTACACAAGCATCTGACGATTGATCGATTTTCACACTGTGAAACTTACAGTAATGCTAAAGAGCTAGTGACGACCGTGATTTTAAACGTTTTAAAAAGTTTATTTTAAAAAATTTTAAGAAGCAATTTTGATCATCGGTTTGCATTCGACGTTACAAATCATTACAGCTAATTTAATTTTTTTAATTTTTCAACTTACAAGTCAAACTAACCGGTGATCGTGAATATATTTGTACGTGTATTTAACACCAAATCTCCTGGAATATGTATATTTATACGTGGTTTTTATTTTTTCCTAATTTTGCCAGGATATGAGATCAATTTTCGAACGGGTGGGGTAGATATATAATCCCTAAGGGATCTTAAACAGTACTGAAAGTAAGGTGTGTCTTTGTACGCAACTCAATGCTCGTAATTAGCTGCAAATGTTAGTGGCTCAAAAGTACGCCCAAATTAGCAGTTAATGTATACGTAATATGCATATGCTATAATAAATTTCTATTATTATATCTTGAACTTTTCTACAAACAGGGAGGATCAAAAGCAAATTTACACCTATATTTTTAATGATTTTCTTGATAAGTTAAGCAGAAGATTAATATCTTTCTAGAAATGCCAAATTAAAAAAATGAGATAACAATTAACGGGATTGAAGGTTACATTTTTATTATTAAATTCATTCCTCAAAGGCAACCCCAATAAAAAAAAACAAAAACAAAACAAAAAAAACTGTAACCTCATTTTTGGTCTGATATGAACATACATACATTCATACATACATACATTTTTTTATAGATTTTTGTATCACACACACACACACACACACACACACACACACACACACACACACACACACACACACACACACACACGTGGCACCTTCAATAAGTTTCCATACTTTTTTGTACAGGGATTTAAAATTGTTGAAGACTCTTGAAAATTCAGTATGTTATTGCTATACATCTTATGAGATGACTGACCAATTTTTATGATTTCAGCTTCAAATGAACAGCTACAGCAGAAATTGGAATACACCCTACTAAAGCCTGATTGTCACAGCTGGTGAATTTCAAAAATGCAATCTGGACGTCAGGACACTTTAGAAGAACGATATGCAATAAAATTGTGTTTTAAAATAAGAAAAAATGCCACAGAAACCTATGGAATGCTTCAGACTGCTTTTGGAGCATCTTGCATGAATCGAGCATCAATTTTTGAGTGGCATAAGAGATTCAAGGAAGGCAGGGAGTCTGTGAGGGATGATGAGAGGTGTGAGAGGAGTAAGGAAGTCAATACACCAGAGTTGATAGGCCAAACGGTTAGGGTTAGGGTTAATACGTTGAGGTTTTAAGGGAGTTCAGGAAAACATTCCGTCGGAAGGGGCCAGTACTCTTCAAATTGGGTCGGTGGCATTTCCAGCAGGACAATGCACTAGTCCACAACTCCATCCTTGTCACAGACTATTTGACCAAGATGGACATCAAGACAGTTCCTCAGCCTCCCTATAGTCGAGACCTTGCTCCCTGTGACTTTTGGTTATTCCCTAAGCTCAGAGGCTGTCGTTATGAGACAACTGAGGAGATGAAAGAGGCCGTGACGAAGGTCATTGGCACGGTCACAAAAGTGGACTTCCATGGGGCCTTCCAAAAGTTGTTGAAACGGTACAACAAGTGCATTGCAGCCGGAAGAGATTAATTCGAAGGGGACTAGAGTTTCATGCGTGTACTATCAATAAAAGTGCCCATACGAAAAAAGTCTGGAAACTTATTTAATGATCCTCGTATATATATATATATATATATATATATATATATATATATATATATATATATATATATATATATATATATATATATATATATATATATATCCTTCCACCTATGGTAAAACAGCCGGGTGGACTGGGCTCTTAAATTTTGCTATGGAAATCAGTCTACGAGAAGGAAAACTCTGAATTCAAACCTGTTAAACTCCGCTTAAAGATTGACCTAGTGTCGCATCCGACTCGTGCGGAAGGGTTGGGTAAATATTCATACATACATACATACACACGTACGTACTTATATGTGGGCACGCTCAGACATTTGTGTGTGCGTGCAGGTTTTGCTTGCATGTGCGTGTGTATGTGTGTGTGCACGAGCATTAAATCTTATTTTGACCTCGAGGCCAATATTATATGCAGAGTGTCAAAGGTGAAAAGTGCTTGCGATATGACTGACCAGTCAGTGAACCGGCTTATCGATAACGGATTTTTTGTTCTTTAACAGGAGAGAAGTGATTTCGTTTTTTGTAGCTGTTATTGTTTTTTTTAAATAGATTTCTGAATCTTTCAAATAAAAATTCTATTTTAATTCATGCAAACACTGACACATTCAAGTATGTATGTATACATGTATGTATCTATGAGAATACACACACATAGATAGATAGATAGATGTGGATACTTTTTGGGCAATTTATATTTTTGTAACACAGGGAAGACTTAATTTATATAATGTCATAAGTGCATATACATGTGTCTATTTACAACTTAATGTCTGACATAAGCCAACTTTTCGTGTCTTTATGCTTTTTTATCAAGAATGATAAACCCAGCCAGCCTCAACTCCCCACCTAAAAACATGAAAATACCATTCTTTGCTGTTCAATTTGATATTAAAAAAAAAATTAATTCATAAACTTCTTAAAAAACTAGGATATTTTTGCATAAGCCCCTGAGCAAGTAATTTTTTATTCGTTTCTTAACTGGTGAGAACAAAATTCTTTTAATTTCTTTCTTTCTTTTCCTTTCTTTATTTTTAAATTTTAATTTTTACTTATTGAATTTATTTATATCCACTGTAAACATTGCAAATTCTTCCAAAACTTTGGATAATCTAAACAGCATTATATGTAATGAACGCCTTTACCAGACGAGGCAAGTTAAATCATGAACGGTTTTACAAGAACAACAGTTTCCTTTGACTGGTAGTTTCGTTATTCATCTTGCTGGATGTTGCACCAGTCCATCATAAAAACCCTAAGAGATCTAATTCATTTCATTTGGGTACCGTTTCTCTTAAAAAGAGGAGTGCTAGTAATAATGAGTTCGAAAATGGATTCTTGGAATTTATTTTTTTAATTAGATTTTTTAGTTTTACTTTTTCATTTTTTTCTTTTTTTGTCCTTTTTTTGGGTTCTGATGAACACCATTTAAAAAAAAAAGGAAAAAAGTAAAGAAAATGTCACTTTTCAATGAGCCATTACATTTCTTTGTAACATGATTTTTATCTCAGTTTGTTAACAGTAATTTTATCAATATTGACTGAAGTTACTCAACAACTACTTTGTTTACTGATCATTTAAAGAACAAGAAAATAAATCTCTAAACATTACCGATAAAATAAAAAAAAATCACACATTTTTGTTACATAGAAGTAAGAAATATTTATCAATTTCCAACTGGTTCGAGTCCAAGAGAAATGTCGGAATTTCAAATGCTGAATTTCAAAGCAGGCAGACTACCCCATAAAATCTGGAGTTAACTAATTATATATTCATTCTTTCATAGGTTCCTGGATGAGACTAAACAAGATCGAGAAACGCTACTAAATGTTTCGGTGCTCGAATGTGCGCCCGCCAACTGTTGTCAAATGAAGCCTTTTCGGCAGATGAAGCAAAGAAAATAGAAACGGACGCGGCATATATTGAAAAGAGGAAGTAGAAAGCATGTAGGGAAGGAGGTCTTGATAATAGCAATTCTAGGTAAGAGAATTATGAATGGAACTGTTGTAAATTTTCGGTCGATTCTATTTACTACTCTTTTGAAAGAGTCTAACGGAGACACGTCACCGAGCCGTTGAGGGAGAGACTCAAACGCGATTCTCGTGTGTAAACCTGCTGCTGTGACTGCGTAAGTGTATTTTGTGTGTGTGTGTGTGTGTGTGTGTGTGTGTGTGTGTGTGTGTGTGTGTGTGTGTGTTACTGCTTGAATATGTGTCAGTTGAAAAGACGAAGGACGTTTTCACACACGTCATTTTACAAATAAAATTTAGTCGCCGAGAACAAAAAAATGACAAGCCAACAGTGTAAACTGTTCGAGACGATGGTTTTAAGCAAGTTCATCATTTTGAATAGGCGCTTTAAAGAAAGGTCATGCATACATGAATGATGAAAGTTGCACTACTATTTTGTGATTGCAAATCATTTACTTATGCACGGGTGTGTAAAAAAGGAAGATGGAAATATGTATATAGAAAAAAGTTAAATAAGAAAAATCGAATAAAAAAAAAGGATGAGGAAGAGAGTTAAGGAAAAGAGAAATGTAAACCTCGATGAATTTAGTATTAATTATTGTAATAAATTTGTTGTCATTTAACTTTATCTTTTTTCTTTCTTTTTTTTTTTTTTCTGGTAAGTATCCTTTTCTAATTCATAAGTAAACGCTACTCAATTCATGTATGTATAAACATGAGTTCGCAATGCATTTGCGCATGTTTTTAGATGTAAATAACAGATTAAATGTCTAAGACGTAAATGTCAAGTGCATGAAGCAGCGAAAACATTCATAAAAAAAAAAAATGCCGCACCGAGAGAAAAACAAAACTTTAGATTTTCTTTTCAGGGTTGGGTACAGAAAATATACACAACTATGAAGCATTTAAGGATTAAATGAAACTGAATTATGATGCAAATTTATTGCTCGTATATTTTCATGAAATTTCAACTAAATAGGCTTTGACAACAGGTAAGTGTTATCAGTGGGTAATTTCAATGATTGTTGATGAAAGATATATTCTTGTGTTTTAAATGGTTTCATTGTGAACTAAAGCTTAATGAGTAGTTTGAAATGAAACCTATTTCTCTTTAGAAAATATAAAAAATAGTAGAAAAATACTAACCTGTTAATTGCAACTGTCAGTTTCTCGCTTTGACGATCATCAGACGATAAGAAAGTTTTTACTTTCTTATCGTCTGATGATCGTCAAAGCGAGAAACAGACAGTTGCAATTAACAGGTTAGTATTTTAGTATTATCGCTCTCTCTCTCTCTCTCTCTCTCTCTCTCTCTCTATCTCTCTCTCTCTCTCTCTGTTTCTCCCCCACCTCCAATGCGTTCGTATTTTATCTAATATTGAATCAGTTTTTCTCTGACTTCATATATTGAATAATTATTTTCTGACTTGGCACTGTCTCTGACTCACAAATACAATAAAGTAATGTTGCGTTATAAAATGTTAAAGTTCGTATATATTCAGCATAACATATAAAATATAAAGAATATTTCAGGGCACATCCAAAAGTCTATAAGTGCATAAGCGGTCAAAAACAGTTGGTTACATGTATTCATCAACATACACTCAAAACTCAGATGGATACTGCAAACTTTACAAAGTGAAAATATGTAGTTTACTATGAATGCATGAAGTTTGTGCAGCGCAACTCAGTCAAATATGAGTTCACCAGCCTTAAAAAGCAGCACAAGAAAATGTAGTTCTTACTTTGATTCGAACATCACCTATAGTCGCTGGAAGCAAAAACATGCAACTATAGCAAGCACAACGCACAAAAAACAAGCATAAATGCATTATACATTTATTAGGTATAAATCAGATATACAGTGTGTGTGTGTGTGTGTGTGTGTGTGTGGAAAAATTTACAAAGTTAAATCCGCTCTCTACCAACCAAATAAGTGCTATCATATAAAAAAGTCTGAATGCAATAACAAATCCTCGTATGCGAAAACTAAATGCACAACTGACACGTTTTTGCAAACTACGTCCATGTGCATGAGTCTGTATATATGTATAAGCACACATGTAAAAGTTTTCGTTCGTATGCTCATGCTCAAATATGCCATTCATGATAACATATACGGAGTTTAATAGATAAGTTAATGATAATTTCTTACAGTCAGTCTTAATGCAAATATATCTATGTAAATAAAAGAAATATGGAAAATCACATCTTTAAAAATTTGCTAATTATTCCCTTTTATATATCTACATTTATGAATCTATCAAAGGTCATATGAATAAAAGACAGTAGTGTGCGTGTGTATAAATAAATCAAAAGTACAATAACTATTATTCACTGGTCGGTGCCTTACGTAGACAATACAGCGCATAATGGTATTTACTTAGCAAGACTGAAACATGTTGTTCTCTCCGAAAAACCAACTACATTAAATTAAGATATCTAATTAATTCGTACAGGAAAATCCTTAACCAGAGGATTGATTCCGTAAAACCAACACAGAGACACCCACACCCACACACGCACACACATATATATATATATATATATAGAGAGAGAGAGAGACAGAGAGAGAGAGAGAGAAGAAAAGAGAGATATAAACAGGTTTTGCCGAATACATACTTCATATTTTGCACAATATAATATAAATGTTTGTTTTTGAATTCAGTTTGGATCGTCTGAAATTTCAGTGCCAGACTGCCCAGTGCTTCTTGAGAAAGTTACCAGTGAATAATGGGCAACTCCTCGAGTAACCAACAAATTGATAGGTTTGTAAAATATTCGATACAACACTGTACGAATGTACAAATAAACTTGAGATAGTTACGCATTTCGCTTAGTACCCACTGTTTAATCCAAGTTAGAACAATTCTTTAGACTTGGTTTGATGTAAATTAAATCAACGGACATTAACAGGGACCTATCAGCAATAAATACTTGGATACATCCATATATATATGTAAATACACAGTATACAGATCGTTAAAAAAACATGACTAATTCAAATGATAAATGATATTATTGTTACTTCTATTACTAATACTACAATAATGACGGTTATAACAAATAATTATTGTCATATAGTGAATTTTGCTGTTTGAGTGGATCACAGAAAGGAAATACAAGAAAGCGAAAAGCAGGGCAAATATCTGGACCTTACCAGAGAGCTGCAGAAGTTCTGTGACAGACTAATCGTAGTTGAAGCCCTTGGAACAATCACTAAGAACCTGTAAAACAGCCTGGGTAGAACCAAGACCATTCAGATCACAAAACTGCTAAAATCGGCAAGGGTATTTAGATGAGTCCTGGCAATCTAAGAAGACTTGTATCACTCAGTTATCCAGTGAAACCTACCAGCTAGTACTGGGGAAAATCTGGCAGGGAGACAAATTATTATTATTAACACTTTAAAAAATTGATATTAGTGCGATGAAATACTAAAGTTATATTTAATAATGTATATGTATAAGCATATTAATCCATAAAGATGAACATCAGAAAATCAAAAAGGTTCTTTTCTACGGGATATGCTACATACCAGAAAATGGCTACATAGAACTAAATATAAACCAATATCAATATTACACAAAAGTCTACCTACAACATAAACATGTACTGCATATCTTTTCTTCAATCTTATAGGAATACTTGATAGACAAATACGCAAGCATGCACACACACGCGCGCGCGCACACACACACACGCACACGTACACAACACAACACACACACACATACATACACACTCGTATAATGTATATGTATGTATTTATGTGCGTGTAATTTTAACCTTATTTACTGAAAATGCCAATAGATCCCCATTTTGTTTTTGTTTTTTAAGCAAAGAATCTTTTCAGTTCTTTGTGCAGACCACATAAACAAAACAAAACCCAGCGTAAAGGACACTCGGATTCTTGTGGTGAACTAATTCCTGAAATATATTCCATTGATAAATTTAGTAGTGGAAAAATACAGGCCTGCAGACACTGCTACTACCGGAGCCATGACATCCCAACGAATGAGATGAGATGCTGACGAAACGACTGATGCACGCGTGGTTAAAAATGTCATATACTTGTCAAATTTTCGAAATAATCGCATCAAAACAAAATTCACCCTCCGCTAATCCCCTACCTCCCTCTCCCTCTCTCCCTCTTTCTCTACCTCTCTCTCTCTCTTTGTGTGACTGTACGTGGGTGTGCAGACGGGCAGTTATAAACAGAGTGAAACAGACAGATGAATAGACAGATAGACAAGAGAGAGAGAGAGAGAGAGAGAGAGAGAGAGAGGGAGATTCATTTTGAGAGCTTGTGTGTGGACGTGGATATATACTAATACTTTAGAGAGTATATATATATATATATATATATATGCCAATTATGCCAATGTCCGGTATATATATATATATATATATTATATATATCGTGCACCAATGGCCTGAGAGACCTGAGTTCAATCCCAGGTCGAGTCATACCAAAGACTCAAAAAATCGTACTTGGTGCCCCTTGCTTAACAGCAGCATTATGAGGTACGGATCAAGAGTAAAGTAGGTCAATCCTGGGAAGGGAGTAGCGCCCTCCTCTAAACCTTGGTGTTGTAGCTATCGAAAAGGGAGCTTTCGGGTTGCCTTCGACTACGGTCGCCCGCTTTACTTTTAAATGATATATATATATATATATATATATATATATATATATATATATATATATATATATATATATATATTCTTGTAAGTTAATCTAGAATGAACTGAAGTAAAATGACTATTAACCTTTGTAATATAATTTTCTTTTCATACAAAGCAGAATGATGATCTGACGTTTAAAACGTTGTTAGATGTAACTAAAATGAAGATCCGTGAATTCATGAGCTGATAAATCGAATTGTATAAATAGTGTTTCTAGTTCGTTTATCTCTGATTAAAGAAATATGTCCGTTCTTAATCATTGTTTTATTAAAAATATGATCTGCTATATTTTACCAGAATTTTTTCACAAATTATAAAAAAAAAAAATTTAAATGCACAAAGCGATGAGCAGAGATCGAACCAAAAGCATTTTTCAATCATCACAGCTAGCCATTGCTAGCGGAGCTTTGCTAATCATGATGAATCCCTTAAAATGAGTAAGTCATAAATAAAAGTGTGTAAAATTAAATAGTAGCAAGAAAATGAAACATTCAAAGAAACATCAGCTCGTTTTAAGCTTTTTTCGAAATAAACTTAAGTAAAGTATTTTCAAATTTTTCACAAAGCATATGTGCTTATGGATCTACCTTTGTACAACTCATTTCTTAATCTCTGCATGAAAGTTTACTTGAAAATTTTTTTAAATATCAAAAACTTAAGTATGTATGATGACAACGGGGAAAACGTTTTTCAAAGCATTGTTTTTGTCTTCAATCTTCTTCAGATGGTTATTAGTTATAATTTGAACTGCACTTTATTCTATTTGGGATACGTAAAACGTCAGCTGAAGAAAACCTTTTGATTAAACAAATGCTTGAGATAAAGTTTTTATGGCAACACATAGCAATTAGAGTCAGTGAGCAGCATGAAATAGGAAAAAAAAAACTTGCTGAAATGATGAAATGGTTAAACAAAATCCTCGAATCTACGACATGTGTATAAAGACATTACTTATCAATATGAATCAAGTTCTAGGGAAGTTGCTTCTTCATCGTTTCCTAAATTAAAGGATAAATGTGTCACCTGTTCACTATGTTACTCAAGTCTCAATGTTAATCAAACGACAATCGGTATCATCAGTATACAATATAATATCATATTTTCACCACCTGGACATCTTCGCTTTAACAAATATAAAAATCAAGTGGCTATCAGTAAAGTTCAGTGGGGAGTTTACCAAGCGTAATGGTGAACGTGCTCGATTGCGATATTGTAGTTAGCAAGTTTAAACTCCCGTTCTGCTATTAGATGCACGTTCGGATTAATACCCTAGGGAGAGGTATGAAGCCCATTATCCTCCTAACTAGGGGTTAAATCGTACTAATGTTGTACTTCTTTAAAATTATATAACACACGAAGTTTGATCTACCTTTAAGAAAAAAAGTTTAATTTTTGGTACTGGACCATCTCTGCGATGCTTGGTGGAATTATGAAAGCCAAGTTTTCAAAGACTGAAGCGCTAACTGAAACTGCCTTAGACAGTAGACTATAACACAGAAATCAACGGTTAAGACTACCTTGTTATAGATAGCTAAGCCTATTCTAAGCGTAAAACAACTATAGTTGAGCATACAGTGAATATCGAATTCACAAGCAAAAAAATTTTCTAGCAATAGCACGACGACAGCATCGTTGTAAAGAACTAAAAGAAAAACAGCTTCTTGTAATCATGCACACACAGACACACAACGTAAAACATCACAGAGCACAAATGTAAAACGGCAACTGTGCACAGTATACAGATCAATGCACACACGCACGAATATATATATATATATATATATATATATATATATATATATATATGTATATATATATATATATATATATAAACAAATGAATACAATTGTGACATGTACATACAGGCCCGTGTACATATAAACCCAATTGCGCATGTTTGTATACACATGTAAATATATAAAACAAAATATTAGAAGCAAATACAAACTCATACACGATCTCTCTCTCTCTCTCTCTCTCTCTGTCTTTCTTCCTCTCTCTCTCTCTCTTGTTTTCTTTCTCTCTCCTTCACTTTCTCTCACACTTATACAAACACGTGCACAAGCACATACACACAGTGGCCCACGTAATTTATCGACATATGTATGTTAGTTTTAAAATTCGTAGTTAATTTATATATTCTTAACCAAACATATTTTAAAGTATATTCTTCTATTTCAATTGATATGTGTTGTAGCATTAATCATTTAGAAACAGTAACATAGAGTTAATTTGTCAAAGATACTATGATTAAATAGTTTGGAGACACAGCAATTATCTGCCATTTTTATTAAATGACATGTAGGCACAAACAAATAAAGAAATGAACAACAAAACTACAATGTTATAGTCTTTATTGTAGGTTTTAGTCTAATGGTGTCTCGGGTCATTAAAAAATACACGACTGAACCACACGATTTAGGACAAATAAATGCATAACTATGTCCAATATCATAAGATTTTATCATTCCATATGTATTTTTTTTTAATATCCTCCAAATCCTCAACTCTCTTATTCTTAAGATGAATTTTCAGTTTAAGAGACAAGAAAATGTCGCACAAAGACAATTCTGATGAGCATGGAGGGTGCTTCATTTGCATAATCCCGTATTTCACCAAAAACTTCTGGATAAGCTCAAAAGAATGCGCAAGTGAATGGTTAGGTGAATTTTTCACTGACTCATGGACCACATCTCTAGCCGTTTACTACGCACTTCACGGAGACAGCGCAAGATTTTCCAGTTATACATATTGGTAACTGTGGAAACTTTATGGTTAACTATTCATGGTTAACTATTGCTTCTTTGTCAAAAAAGACAGTCAGAAGAGCTTTGACCCTGATTTAAACTTGATAGGTTTCCTCTGGTCTGGATGATGACGTGACTTTCACTTAGCTGACTGAGATTTAGTTTCAAGACCGTAGCCAAATACCCATAATTCATCACCTGCTATAATGGATTTCAAAAAGTATGGATCGGTGTAGTAAACTGAAACTAATCAGTAGATGTGGTTAACCGTCAGAAGCTAAGGATAGAATTTAATTGCAACTCGTTTTCTCTTCAAATCTTCAGTAAGAATAGCTTGAAATTACCTATGGAAAAGGCCAATCTCATCACAATGTTCTCTAATACTTAATCTATTCCTTTTTCAACAGACTGTGCATATTCTCAACAGTTTCGGCATTTCTGATAGTGTAAGGCCTTCCTGGATACTCATCACTTTCAACTGATATTCTTCGTTCTTCCAAGCAGCAGTCAAGAACTATGAAACAGCTCAATGTATCATGTTCATGAGGTTCTTATAATATCAGTAAGTTTTCCCTTTAGGGGCAAACTTTAATATAGCTTGTTCATTATTTTCAGTCATGAGAAAATGCAACCCACTGAAAAATTTACATGAAGACATGTTCAAAAATGAGCAACTTATATTATAAAGTGATAATGCCTTGACGTTTAAACTGATGCTTAGACTGCTGCCTAGACTTCCTCAGTGCTACTTTAAAAGAAAATTATGAAGCAACTCTCGATACTTTTTTAAAACACCTCGTTTAATGTAACATAATTGGTGCCAAAAAAATAAGTTTCTTAAATTTACAAAGCATTTGGAGGACCATACTTACGATTGCAATTTTCTTTACTAAACTTTGATTAATCTGGCACAAGACAACAAGCTGATTACCCCACCCAATGCACCTTTACGGTAACGCATCAACGTACTGATCAGGCTCAACGCTGATTCATTTTAGTGATCTATGAACGGGTGCTTTCAACGTGACTTAATACTAAGTCATCCTCAGCAGGCATATTCGCATATGAATATTTAAAGGAATTAAACCCACACACGCACATGCTCGAAATCTTTATACAAATAAGTACATGAACAATCATACATGTACACATAAATCAAATCTTATAAATTGCATAACTATTTACCTATTCACTTATTCATACATAAAATCATTGATGCGTACACCTGCACGTATGGGCCTACTTCAGCAAAACGTTTTATAAATCATATAAACTTCTATCGACACATGTATGATAAAAAATTGATACTGAGCTCCTCTGTACAGATAATATGAGTGTTACCAACATAAACAAAGCAGGGAACGAAATCTCAAGACGCCAAAATTAAATATAATATACAAAGAAGATATATAAAGTGTGTGACCTGGTGAGTATTGCCAAATGTTGGTGTATTGTACACATACATTCGCTGGTTTATTTAGGTTGATGGCGAGCCGAAATTTATGGTTCGGCCGGTTAACATAGTTCTACAAAGAAGCCAAGGAACGGTGCACGTGTGCGCGGTCAGACAGTGATGAAGCTGGCTCACAGAAGACAGGGTTAGTGGGTAGAAATATGGTGTTTGAGTTGAAAGGACAGCTGTATTATTAAAATTGTTGATAGAGAGCTACAAACAATCTGAGATAGATAGATAGATAGATAGAAGAAAAAAGTTGGGGAGAGAGAAATAAGGGCAGAAATGGGAGTTAAATATAGATGATCGCAAGCACAACGAGGTTGATAAGAACAGAGAGACGGATGTAGTAAAACCGAGAAAGATCTATAGACAGGTAGACAGATTATGTAAATAAATAAAATAAAGAGAATAAGATGTCCTCTTTATTAGAACCAGAACAGAAATCTACAGATCTCCTCAAAAGAAAATAAAAGCTTTATTTATAATAAAAAAAACCCAGACCGATACCAAGCTGGTTAAGCAATAAAAAAAGCGGTGTTATTGTTTTAAGTTACAAATAATAGGAGCAGCACGAAAGAAAATAACAATGGGATAAAGAAAAAAGCAAAAGAATAATACTGAAAGAGAAAAGCAAAGATAAAAATACGCAAAAGTTAAAAACGAACAACGATGAAAAGTATTCGGAAGAAAGTCGGAAAGAACAGTGTGCCCGTAACGGTAGTTGTTCTTTTCATAAACAGAACAGATTTCTCTCTCGTAATCTTGGGATACAACGCTAATTGAGCGTGGCACACACACACACACACACACATTAATAAATAAAAAAAAAACAGAGAAAGAAAAAAAAAGAATGAGGTGGGTTAGATAGATAAGAAACTAATATAGACTTTGAGTAAGAAAAAGATGACTGGAAAGAAAACAACTTTCTCTCACTTTCTCTTCATCTTTCTGTCTATGTATTCAGGGAGAATAAATAAGTGCCTACGAAATGATTCATATAGATTAATGGACAGAAAGAAAGTTTTAATAAAGTAAGAGAAAGAAAAAGGAGTAGCAGTCCATCGATCTTTTTTTTTTCTTGTGATTGATTGGTTGGTTTTACGGCATATCAACTCTTGCCGAGCAATTTAATGTCTTTGTTAAAGTTGTTTTTATATGGTTTCAAATGACTAATGATGATAATCATTAGTAAACTGTTATAAGTTGAAGTAATAACTCTTAAAGCCAATAATATCAAGAGAGTTTCATGATTTCACGTATTCCTAAAAGCAATAATTTTTAAACATATTCATTTGACTCATAAATAGGACTATAATAGGTACTACAACTCCGGATGGACATGGAAGTAATAGCAACGATGGAGTGACTTCAAACGCCACAAAACACCAGAATTGGAACTTCACCGGGAGATGCAAGTTAGTGTCATACCCAAAACACCTCTTTTGGGGTAATTTACCCATCCCTGAAGGATAAGGTCGGTGTATACTAAGCCCCACCCACAGGGCCATTTTTATGAATAGACACTAAAAAGAAATGTGTGTGTGTGTGTGTGTGTGTGTGTGTGTGTGTGTGTGTGCGTCTGCATATTTGTATTCAGCAGCATACATACAATTATACCAAATAGCAGGTATATATATATATATATATATATATATATATATATATATATATATATATATATATATATATATATATATATATTACACTGTAGTGTCTGTGACCCTGGGTTTCATGCTTTACGCATTCGTCTGACGAGAGAGTAATGCATGAAACCCAGGGTCACAGACACTACAGTGTAATATATATATATATATATATATATATATATATATATATGTGTGTGTGTGTGTGTGTGTGTGTGTGTGTGTGTGTGTGTGTGTGTGTGTGTGTGTATCTGAAAGCCCTATCATTATCATTGAGCACTATCTAATTATACTGCAACATTTGGTCCTCCGTTAACTCACCAAGTGAGCTAGTAAGAGCCATAAACCTCTTTAATATATATATATATATATATATATATATATATATATATATATATATATATATATATATACTCCAGTCATCGAAGTTAGCATAATCTTAGACAAAGTTTCCAAAAACCACAGCTTGGGATTACACTTGAAGAGCATAATTAAGTTCGCGATCTTTACTTTAATTAGTTTAACCTAATGATACAAAACTGGTTATTAAACTTCCTAACAATAGGCTTAGACTAACCTGTTGACCATTAAAAAAGATATTCTTTCATAATCATTTTTTCTTACGTTTTATCCTTTGTATTTGTGTAAATGCGAAAGATAAGGAGCGTTTTTTTATGGATGAGTCTATATGAATACACAGCTTGTAAAATCGTTGCCCGTAATATAAATAAAATACACAAATTTTAACGTAAACATATGAGATATGTACACTGATAAATTCATCCATATATATATATATATCTCCTCACCTTTATTTCATATTATGCTAATGGATATGCAAATGTGAGTGCGTGCATGTGTGTGCATTAGAGAGAGAGAGAGACAGAGAGAGAAAGGGAGAGAGAGAAGTAGAGAGAGAACATATAAATATATGAAAAATCCTATTACATTATACTACATTATTTGAGGTTCTATTTATTTCAACTCGTGTACACACGCGTATCCTCAATTCTAGTGTGCATATATAATGCGTATATACGGTATGTATAATATATGTATATATATATATATAAATATATATGCCTATGTGTGTGTGGTATATATATATATATATATATATATATATATAGAGAGAGAGAGAGAGAGAGAGAGAGGGAGAGGGAAAGAGAAACAGACAGATACAGAAGGAGACAGAGGCAGACAGAGAGAAACGGGAACATAGAGAGAAATATCAAAAGAGAAATGGAGAGAGAAAGAGAGACAGAGACAGAGAAACAAAGAGAAAAAGGTATGGAAAGGCAGAGACAAAGAGAGAAAGAAATAGAAATAGAGAATGACACACGCACACTCACAGATAAATGTTTTCAGCTTAGCATTTTGGCATAACTACTTTAGGGATGAAGATTGTGTTTCGCTAATCTGTCAAATGCAGTTTGTATATTTGCCATAAAAAGTATCTGAAATCCTTATTTTATTTATCAGGTTTTGAACACTGACCATAGCGGAAAATGTGCAATTACCCCAACTAGTAAGAAAGGGTTACACATAAATAGATAGAGATATAAACAATAGGTTTATTTCTATTTATATGTGCGGGTATATGTATATTTCAAAATATTCCCGGAGATATATTTAGGAGTAGACATCAAACACTTAGACAAAAAAGATGCACATGCACAGACGCAAACAAACATGTAAGTACATACATTCATTGACACTAGCATCGAAGCATTGACACAGGCGAAAGAGAATAAGACGATGAAAGGATGAAGATACCCGAGGTGTGCTTACTCTGATTGAGAAAGAAAAAGTAAAGAAGTGAACACATAAAAAGCAGAATGAGAGAGAGAGAGGGGGGGGACAAACACCAACTTGTATTCGAAGAAATTGCTCATTTGGTCTGGCACAGGGCCAAATACAGAGAAGGTATATGGTATATCGAAAGTCTTTCGAGGACAGCCAGCAAGCCCTAAAAATCAGCCTTTCAAATCCTAGACTGTACTTGGGTTCCAGTGCCGACTACTGCCACTAGTAGGGGATATCCAATTATCACGGTTACGAAGCAGTCCTAATAGATAGATAGCATGAGAGAGAGAGAGAGAGAGAGAGAGAGAGAGAGAGAGAGAGAGAAATGAGCCAAGACACGAAATAACTCGGGAAAAAATGCATATTCTCACACGCTTATATATATATATATATATATATATATATATATATATATATATATATATATATATATATATATATATATATAGAGAGAGAGAGAGAGAGAGAGAGAGAGAGAGAGAGGGGTAGAGAAAGAGGGAGGAGGGATAGAAAGAGGAAGAAAAGGAAAGAGGGTGGATAAGAAAAGTACTAGCCAAAGAAGAATTAGCATACACCACACGCATGCAAAAGCATAAATACATGCGTACATAAACAAGAAAATAAAATACACACACACACACTGACACAAGTGGATGAAAATCCATACCACACGCACACCCACCTACCCACATAATTCCTCTTTTTCTCTTTCTCTCTCTCTCTCTCTATATATATATATATATATATATATATATATATATTCTCTTAATCTCTATCATACACACGCAAGCACATACAGAAGCAAATGAATTTAGATACAGAGAGAGAGAGAAAAAAAAGAGAGAAAGAAAGAGAGAGATGGTGAGAGAGAGCAAAAGAGAGTGAGTGAGAGCGAGCGAGAGGGAGAGAGAAAGAAAGAGAGAGAGGGGGAGAGAGAGTGTATGTGTGTGTGTGTGTGTGTGCAAGAGAAATAGAGAGCAAAAGAAACATAAAAGGAGGGGTGATAGGAGGAAGTAACACGTACAAACACTCCCATTACACTTGCCGACACATGCAGCCCCCCAGAAGGCCGGCTCTTTACTCTAACTCAAAGCAGTTAGCATACAAGAGAGACTAATGCAAGCAGACAATATAGACGGCTTTTTCCCAGAGTGTCAGTGCATTTTGCATAGCACTCTCGTGAATAAGAAGCAATAAAATTTTACTCCTCTTCGGTCTACTACTACCTCTACTACGTAGAAGAGATTTTCTACAGCGGCAAATACAATTATTATTACGTCTAGGCAAGTAACACAGGCGTGTGCCAATATCTTCATTAACACACTTTGACATACTCTTTCCTAAACGCTTAACGAGGTGAAGTACACATGCAGTTACACACACGCGCTCATAAGCGCGCGTGCAAACGAATAATAAAGAATGAATCCGAATAATATTTTAAGTGCTTATGCATTTTAATGCACACTGGTAAAAATGGTCCACGAAGCTTAAAAGTCGAGTTAGTGAAGCTGCTTTTCATAAGTTGATGCAAGGGAGATTTCATTCCAATTTTAAATAAGGAGAAAAAGTGTATGCATTCTAATGACTGTATTGTTTTTGAGGAATTGTTAGTATCCATGTTTATGTCGAAATATACATTGTAGACTTTTAGAATTACGTTTCATATGTACTTATACGTTTTTTTAGGTACATATAATTGTAAATATGTGAATACTGTAATTAATCAAAAAGATATACAAACAAACGTATATGTCGGTGCATGTGTGCGTTGTAGTTGTAGTATTAGTAGTTGTGTAATAGAAGTAGTAGTAGGGTATCTGCTAAATAATGATAGTTTGCAAGCTCGTAGGCTAGATCATTGTTAATGAGTGAAGTTCTATCTTCAGTGGATACCCCGCAGCTGTAGTCTTGTACCATACTAAGCTATGGTAAATGTATGTGAATGTGAATGTATATGGCGTATTATATGCATGTATGTACATATATCAGATATTGTATAATTGACCATATATATATAAAGAATTTATACAATGACTACTGCCTGGGGGAATGATATATATATATATATATATATATATATATATATATATATATATATATATATATATATATATATATATATATATAAATTGAATATATGTTTACCTCTTCATATATTCAAGTAGTTAACACAAACAAGTCCGTAGGCTAATGATACAATTTTTTTTTTCAAATAATCTCCTTCCTAGTCACTGCACTTAATTCAGTGGTTACTATTCATTAAATAGACAGAATTAAAATTTCAGATGAAAATTCAGCTAATAACAATGTCTCAGGCTACGAACTATCTGACCTCATGTATATATTTCTAAGCGCGCGTGTTTGTATGCGTGTGCGTGTGCTTTAATACTTACAAACAACTCAGTATTCGTAGCTCGGGTTAAATTTTTGCTTCTTTCTCATGTGTCAATCTTCTTTTCTTTAAATTTTTCTTATGAAGCAACTAATTCTTTTATATATCTAGATACATTGTTTATATTAGTCAAAAGAAATTTTTAAATGTAATTATCTGTAAATTCAAGTGACTATAAATTGTTAATTTGATTATTAAGAATATATCCTCACACGTTTTCTTTTCTATTCTTGGAAATAACATTCTAATCCACAGTCATGTAAAAGTTATTTAAGAGTTTTTAATTCAATCTATTACATCTATATTTTGATTATGACATCAGATGCCGATAAGAATAAAAAAAGAAATAAAACTCTTTTAAGACATTTCTGATATTTTGAAATTTGTGTTTAAAACTTTCACTGACTCCTCTCTCTCTCTCTCTCTCTCTTTATATATATATAAATATATATATATATATATATATATTTATATGTGTGTGTGTATGTGTGTGTGTGTGTGTGTGTGTGTGTGCGCGCCCGTGTGTGTGTGTGTGCGTGCGTCTGTATGTGTCAGTGTGTGCGTGTGTAGTAGCGTAGGGTAGCCAAAATTCACCCTATTTCTGTTTTTGCTGGTAAACAGCATTAACAGTATTTAGTTTTAATTACAAAAGATCGCTTTTGATTGAACAGTGACAGCTTGGATATCACCGAGCATTATTTAAATTATCAAAGTTGGCATAACTTCGTTTAAATCTGGTTTGGAAGATAGAAGGATATAAGCTATATTTTGTGTACATTGTACTTTCTTTTGACAAAAGTTGAAATTGAGCAGATTATAGAGAATGTTCTGTATAAGGGGTTTGTGAGGTTTTGTGTTCGATATTTCCCACTATAGGATGCTTCCCAGTTTAGTGGATGAGTTGTCATCGATAGTGATCAAAACAAGATATTATAATCAAGGTTATACGATGTAGAAGATACTCAATATACTCAACACATTAAAATCGTGCTTAAAATCATTTACATCAGCTTGGTTATGTTAGTCATTTTGATGTATAGCATCCACATAAATCCATGCATTTCCGAAATAAATTATCACAAACCATACAAAATTCTGGTCGACAAGGCAAGTGATGTTGTGCATATAGTGGGATTGGAAGGGTGTCATAAATTATGAGCCCCAGAACAATCAAACGAATCATTCGAATAAATACCACAATTAAATATCGATTGAGCTATGTTGATTTTCTCAATCTTCATATACAAGCACGTGTAGGTTTACTTTCTGATAGAAAAAAGTTATTATACACAGTATTCATGGTATAATGACTGTTCTATCTACGCAGAATTTCAGTACATGATTATATTGTTAATGGATATAATGGTTTTTCATTACTTTGACCATACATACAATCAGTTACGTGTTCAAACAGAAATTCGGTGGTCACTATTAATCAGGAATAAATCTTAGCAATTAAACTCTCTAAATCACTAGTTTTTTTAGTATGCCTTCCTGTATACATTCATGAATGGATGTGTATGCATGGGTTTCTCGTGTGTATGCATGTTTTAAAAGGAAAAGAGACACGCTTGATAAAGCTAAGTTTGGTGTAAGAACATTGGGGAATGTAATAGTCTCACTGCTATGTTGAATTCACACAGTGACAATCGCTATACAATCGGTTTTTATACTCACACGTATATATATATATATATATATATATATATATATATATATGTGTGTGTGTGTGTGTGTGTGTGTGTGTGTGTGTGTGTGTGTGTGTGTGTGTGTGTGTGTGTGTGCAACAATCTTTAGTTCATTTGATTGGATCTAACGATCTGATGGCCCGCCAAAATGTTCAAATCTCTTTTATCTCTGAAGTAGCAAATTAACCTGTTTTACATTGTCTAATCATACGATTATTGCTGACGTGCAATAATATAATCGGCGTTTATTTAGAGGAAATTTATAAGTATTTATGGAGGATTAAAAATAGATTGTCGACAGAATATAGAAATGTCTCTAACATTAGAAATATTCTATTTACAATGATGAATCCTCTTCTTGGTTTGTCTTTCTTAATGCCGTTAATCTTTATTCATAATTCAAACTTACATCACTTGTTTATTAAAAGCAACAATAATAAAGCACTGGACAATTTAAAAGATGAATTAAGAAAATAAGTTTTGGTTGAATAAGACAACACTATTTACAATGTAGACTTATTTGAAAGGTACATTTCCTATTGATATAAAAAATGAAGTCAGAATTTCAAATGTATGTTTGTGTGTATGAAGGGGTAGTTATATATACATATTCTGTAAATAAATGTTCGAACATGATCTTTTGGAGCCAGTTTTGTATACGCAATACAAAAGCGGAGCCAAAGTTTTATGTACGTTACTGAATTGTTAATATTGATTTTCAAAGCGATGATTATCCACAATTACATGGCCTTGAGTCATACCGAACAAAGATTAAAAGATATACGAGAGGATGCTAAAATGTTCTCAGTTTGACCAAGAATGGAATGAACTAGAATCATGAAACGTATATGCGATTCCACAATTTCATCCTGCGCTTCAAATATTTTTTTTTAATACCCACCCTCGTAATTTTCTTTTTGGTTTGGCCGAAAAAGTCAGAGGCTCCTCATATCAAATATCAAAGGGTGAAGCTTGAATGAGACATTAAAATACTCTCAAAAGTATTCTTCGCTATAAAAAAGACGTGTTCATTGTCTTGGTCTCCCAAATTTTAGTTTGTGAATTCAACCCCCAATAGCTATACCATAAATGGGACTTCGAATCAAAATCAACTAAGTTCATATATAATTTTTTATTTCACTCGGAACTCACTATTGCTTGGAAATAAATCTATATTACTTCATAACTAAGACATTTTTTGGGTGCCATACTGGACTATTATCTTTTTTCACATCTCAGAGATCAAGGATAGTGAACTGGTAGATGATATCCATCTCGTCAAAAAACATTACTTCGAACAATTCCTGACTTGACTGATTTCCCTTCATCAACTACCATGGCATGTCAATGTTTTAAAACTCTTGTTATCGGATACAGCGCAGTAAAGGTTTGATTCAAATCTTTCCCAAAGATATTAATGTGAAGCGAACAAAAGTAACCTTAATCGAAATTCGGACAAGATTTCTCAATACTTTTTCCACTGCAGATAATAACTGCCTCCCCCAAATATGGTTATGAATTATACTTAACATTATCTCCCATTTTATTGTGCTAATAAGCTAGTAGATTTATGAAACCAGGACTTTATATTGTTATATACTGTTTGCAAGGTGTTGTACCGTCAGATCCAGTAATTTTATTGACTCTTAGCAGCGAAGTAGTGGTTAGCAAATTAGTCGAAGACCAAAACTAAAACAATGTGAGCAGTATTCACAAGGTGCTTCACATTTTGGTGTTGTGTCATACTAATTTGAGCTTAGTAAGTACCGATGCATTCATTTCATTGATGTTGAATGGGAGGTGAAAGCTAAATTTAAACTCTGGACTTAATCCCAACATGTATAGAGCTACAGAAATCGTTAAAGAATCACCCTTTTCATTTGCTAGACTCAAATAATACAGTTCTATATTACTCGCACAAGGTTCCCTCCAGATGATTCATTTATATATACTAGTACGCAAGTACATTCTGTTAGTAAACATTTTTACTAAGCTATGAATTTTCAAGCACAAGGTTAAAACAGTAATATATCCAGTGACAATCGAGATTACAAAAGAAATTGACTGCGAAATTTGCTTGTTAACCATTGCTCTATGGTATGCACCTCGCATTCAATTAATGTATCGTTCAGGAGCACCAAGGTAAAAATTTTGATATCAACACCTGAATTGATCCTTCTGCATGCACATTTGTCAATGTGGATGCAGTTAATATATATATATATATATATATATATATATATATATATATATATATATATATATATATATATATATACATATATATATATATATATATATATATATATATATATATATATATACATATATATATATATATACATATATATATATATATACATATATATATATATATATATATATATATATATATTGTTCGTGTGTACCTGTACATGTATGCGTGTGGGTTATTGTCATAGTTAATGGATTCGGCAAGCTGAGTTCAAATCCTGAATGAGACAGTTCACCTTTAACTTCACGCTGATGCTAATCTGACTCTATCGCTGTCGTCTCTCTCCCCCCCCTATATATATATATATATATATATATATATATATTCTTTTTTTTTTCTTTCTTTGGAGAGACTGGACACTCCAGCTTTGGTAGGAAAACCGGTCGAGAACAAAGAAATTTAATTAAAAAAAGAATCCCTTTAGTAGGAGAATCAGGCATCAATAAGAGCATCCGTCCCGTAAAAATTTCTGCCACAAAGGCAAACCAAACCGAAATTCGTACAGACCTAACGGCGATGGCTAACGGAGTTTACGACGTGGCAGAAACTCACCAAACCGAAAGGATAGAGGGGGTGAAAGTGAGCAAGCAGTCCTGATATGTTCCATGCTACTTTTGCATTGTACCAGTCTAAGGCTTAGTGTCTCTCTTCGTACAAAGACACACAAACACAAATTCTCAAAAATATAAATCGACATTTTCCCCTGTGTTTGAGGTTACTGACCTGTAAACACTAGATACGCATACATTTCTGCTAATGCATAACAGCAGGTACACAAATATAAACCGTTTTAACACATTGATATAATAGACATTTGTGTGTGCATACGTGTGCTCGTTTGTGTGTGTGTATGTGTGTGTGTGTGTAATTATAGATAATTCTATAATTCATTCTCTTTCTTAAACACACACAGCCACAAGCATGAATGAATGATATACGTCATTAGCGACGTATAATTAAACCTATAAATGCATGCACATTGCTTTGTGTTGTAATTTTGAAGGTGGATGAGTGCGTGTGCATAAATGTGTGTACAGGAATAAGATATGCTCAGATGTGCGTTTAACCCTAAGTGTGTGCGCATGTGTAAGTGTGTTTGTGAATGTGTGAATAAGGAGAGAGTGAGAAGAGTAGCATAGCTTAATTTGACACAAGGCTAGATTAGAGGAGCACCAATGAATTCACTATATAGAAGATTGGCTTTAACCATCGCTTTATGATGCCAGGCGCCTCTGTCTGATCTTTTATATAATAAGTATTTGTGCATGTGCGAATAAATCAATGTCTCTATATACGAGCTTTGGTCATGTACCGAAGCAGGCGACTACACAGTCTTTATCTAAGGGCACGCGTCTTTGTGTATACATAAATGTTTGAATAATAAAGCGGCAGATATCATTATAGATGCACGCAGGAAATGTATTCGTATTTTACTTTGAGCGCGTGAGCATATATACGTATATGCATGAGTGTATGTGTATATGTGCGTAAATGCGCACGCATGCGCATGCACTCACTTATAAAATACGACTCTGCACCAGGGAATGGCCCCACGTCTATTATTTTTACCCAAGAAATATGAATGTTCGCCTTTTCATACGTGCTCTGCGGAGTACAGTAATTCATCCAGACAAAGCAAGAGCGTCAGTTTTGCACGCACATATGCACGTGCACATGGATGCATACGTTACATATTCAGTCACCGAGGAAGTCACACACACACACACACACACACACACACACACACACACACACACACACACACACACACACACACACACACACGCACACGCACACACAGATATACTTGCACGCACACATGTTCAAAAATGAGTAACGCGTGCATCCATATAGACACACAGGGATTCACACAAAGATATGTACATATAAAATATTGGTGACACTCCATATAAGAGAATATATATATATATATATATATATATATATATATATATATATATATATATATATATATATATATATATATATATATATGCGTATGCGTATGTAAATTCAGAATTGTATATACAAAAGGAAAGAATCGCATGTATAATACATACACATAAGGAATAGAGAAACAAATCAATGCATATATACATTCATGCACACATATAAATACATAGCAGGGAAGACAACCATAGCCATATAAATATGAAAAAAATATGGAAATGACATATACATGCATATACATGCACACACACTCGTATTTACACACACACACACACACACACACACACACACACACACACACACACACACACACACACACACACATATATATATATATATATATATATATATATATATATATACTGTTGTAGAAAATTCAGGATAATATACACAAACGAGCATTATATAATGTAGCAAAAGAAAAAATATGAAATCATACACACACGCACAGATATTAACCTATTATACTAGAAGAGCAAAGAACACACGCTGGCGCGTGCACACACACACACACACACACACACACACACACACACACACACACACACACACACACACACACAATCTTCGTGTATTCATATAATGTATCGTGTGTATGTGTTATAGTTAATATATACAAAGTTACATCGCGGTCGATGTATAATTTGCTGCGTCGATTTTTAATGTTTTCTCCAGCCGGTCACAAAGAGTCAGTTTTTTACAAGAAATTTCTCTCAAACACAATCTAGACTGGCAGAAGTGTGAAGAGCTTTTTGAGTTGAGAATACGGCCATACCTTATCTAAGCTGCTGCCAGTCTCTTGATGAGCACAGGATATATAGAAAAAATCTAATATCTCAGCATACAAATTTATCTGATAATATAAACTTATATATATCTTTATATAAAAACATGCGTATATACGCAGAAAAAAATCTTCCATTTTTAAAACACATACCAACACAACACACTTAAATGAGTGTGGCTTTTAATGTTACCTTTTTTTAAAGACAACTCAGATATATATACAATTCAATATATTATGAGAAAAAAAAACAACAAAAAACTTTTACTGCAATTTTATATGCATTTACAATTTTATGTATGAACCGATGAAATTTTCGCACACATGCAAACAAACATGCACTCACTTGCTCTTTGGTTTTTGCAATATTTTAAATGTAATGGAATTATTTATTCGTACACGCGTTTGAGTACACATAGTTCTACATAAGCACGTAGAGAATATTAATCTGCCGCTTTTTTCTACCCCAAACAAATTAGTTTGGATCTAATCTTAAACATACATACATATACGGATGAACTGTAAATTTAGTTCATTCAGACTGATATTTTTATTATCAACATAAAAATAGTCGTACACATATGAATATAGATATTTTAAGATGCTAAGCTTCGTCTGCCATAGTTCCTCATATAAGTAAAACATCACTATACGAACCTTTCAGGTACAGAAAAACGAATCCACTCGATTTAAAATGGCATCAAAACGTTAGACATTTGCCAACCCATAACAAAAATGTACTCATCAGACTTTTTCAGAAGCAAACAGTCTTTCATGCATATACTTACACTCATATGATTATGTACACCCTCATGCACATATATAAACACTCGCACTTGTTTGCACAGATAGAACTTCTATTCCATTTTCTTCACACAATAACGTTGATCCTGTTAGTTTTCATCTAAACCACGCGCACACGCATAAACTAAGACACACAATAATATACAGATACACAAACACAAATACTCGCACCCATTTTGCAAAACAAAAACATTGGCTCACATAAGGAGAAGCTTTACGGAAGCAGTCAGCGTGGATTCATTGTTTAAAATATTTACACTCTAAGAAAATCCGAGTCATTAGTAGTCATATTAGAAACACACCTATATATTCTCTTTCCGCTACACGCATTCGTAAACCATACTAAGCAAGCACACACAGATACATTCGTTGGGGTGAAACTACATACAGACGCATACAGACATCTATTGACCCAGTCTGATCCAGTTAGTCGTGCGTACACACACACTCAGCCTAGAAACGAGAATGAGAGACCGAATATCGAAGAGATTGAATAAGAAAGAGTGAGAGCGTTAGTCAAAAAGTCAGAGAAAAACACAAGTGAGTAGGAAAGGATGAATAAATAAGTAAATAGTAGTAGAGAAATAACAAGGGTGAATGGGGAAGAGAGAGAGAGAGAGAGAGAGAGAGAGAGAGAGGAGAAATATTTAGTGAATCAGTCAGATGAAAATTAATGAATGGAGCGGCTAGTGGCGCGCACCTCAACATGGAAGAAATTATGGGAGTGGATGAAGGAATAAAAGAATAAAAAAAGCAAGAATAAAAGCCAAGTTGAAAGAGGGATGCTTGGTGGAGGAGACGAGGTAAAGAAAGGAAGGAAAGTTGCTTGGATGAACGAATTCATGAAGGCTAGAAGTGGAAGAAGAAATGACTTGAGAGAAAGATGGATAATTGGACCAAAGAATGAAATGAAAAAAAGATATATATATATATATATATATGTGTGTGTGTGTGTGTGTGTGTGTGTGTGTGTGTGTGTGTGTGTGTGTATGTGGAGAGAGATAGAGAGGAAGAGAGAAAGAGAGAGAGAGAGAGAAAGAGAGAGACGCAGAAAAGGAAAGGATACTAAAAAGGTCCTTGAAAAAAGTGATGATAATATAGGAACAAAAAATGTAATCTCTAAAAATGAGTGTTGGTATGTAGAGACCATACGAAAGAATTAAGTAGGGGTAATTTAAAATAAGGCGAAAGACGAAACAATGTGCCCAAAAATGTAAAAAAACGATTAATCGTAGTCCGTTATTTTCTTAATTTGATTTTGTATCCCACCCCCCGCCTTTTTCTGTGTCATTCTCTTTTACTCGATAAAAAATCAAAAGAAACAAACGAAAATAAAAATACCAAAAAATAATTTTAAAAAATACGTCTTAGCTGTATATCAGTTCAAACAGATGTAAAGCATATTCACACGCATTAAGACAAACTATTATTTTGCAATCTACAGTAATAATTCTAAGGAATCTTTCAAAAAGAAACATATCTGTATTTGGAACACATTCAATTTGGGACGTTGTACACTTTGGTGGGATGCACACGAACACAGATTCGTATCTCCGTTTCGATGCTATTATTATTGTTGTGGCTATGCAGCTGTTTACGTCTCCCGTTTAACTACTGAAAGAGAAAGGGCTAGTAGTATAGCTTCTTCACAAATTTTGATAATAATACATACCTACATATGAATTCATATAGAGACCCAGTTTTACTCATACATACACAACTCAGGGAATCAGATCCGTCCAAGAGAAACTGACAAACTAGAACTGGAGATTTGCTCTTGTCAGAAGCACTAAGTATATATCTCAGATAGGCGCTTAGGTGTGGAGTGGCAAATGTGTAGAGTGGTGTAGCAGTCACAGACACAGAAAACAAAATCGGATAACCAATTTCGAGTTTCGGCCGAGTCTGTTTACGGTCACTTCGCTCTAATACCCTTAAGAAAGACGTGCAATTCTCCTCTTACCACCATCACAGCCGCTGCCTCCAGAGTTATGCGGAAATAGTAGGTCAGTTGAAGCCTTTTAACTCAGTAAGGCAGTCAGTCCAGCTAAAACAAGGTTATTCTCACAGAAAAGACCTAGAGCTTGACAGTCGAAATAGCTGGTTCAAAACCCGTTTGAGAAATGGACCAGCGCGTATACTTCGTAAAAAAATGCTTGAGGAACAATACATTTCCAATGAAAAATATCTTATATGTTGATAACAAAGACAAATATTATCCCATATAACTTGTCGCATAAAAAACCTAGAGCTGCTATAGGAATTGAAAATATATCTCAGATTGATCGTATCTGAATATGTGTCTATTTCATTAAGCATGTGCTTTGGAATCAGTAGAATAATGTCTCCCTGTAGATTGGTACTACACAATATTTTTACATTTAAACAATTATTTGGTACTTAAAAAATCTGAATACCCTCTTTGATATTAAAATTATTTTTATATACGTGGTTTTTCAGTTGAGTCCGTGTGACACCAAATTCCTTCAAGTCTCCATGACTCTTTTGAGTATTCTAACCAATCTTAACACAGCTGTGGTCTGGACGGTCTCGATTCTTTTTCTGATTTCCAATTCCTCCAGTCCCCTTTCCAAGTCTGTGGAGACCATTCCAAGCGCACTATTATTATTATGATTATTATTATTAAGACAAAGTGTATATAATAAACACGAATATTTAAAAGGAAGATTATGAATTTTTAAGTGGAGGAATTTTATTGCCAAAAATAATGTAAATAAACAATATATCCCATTTTCATGTGGATAACAAGAACATCTGAGTGTAAATATGTATTTGAATCCATTTTACATTTAATTTCGTTTAATTGCCTTTTTAGAAATAATAAATGGTGCATTTGTCTACGATGTAGAAGATATCTTCCACAAATACATGACCTATCTATCTATCAAGATAGATAGATAGATAGATAGATGAGTGTATGTATTCATGTGAGCATTTGCATATAACGTATATGTACATATATTTGCATATAACAACATATATACGTGAGTACCTGCACACATTCACAATATACACGTTTGATACAACCTTGACATAAGAGTTGTGAACGATTTTTTTTTAAATTCATTGTAAAGTGTATGTTTATGTATGAAAATCGACCAAGAGATGGTAATAATTAACAATTCAGGCGTCAGGTAGCAATGATTCGATGTGTAGAAGCCTAAGAATTTAAGGTGTTACTGTGGAGGCTTCATACTTCGCGCGCACTGTTTTAACCTATCAGTTGAAATAAAAGTCCAATTGAGGAGATTAATTCTTATTTCAGTTTTCAACGACATATCAATTCTATTAGATTTTGTTCTTACTTATCTTATTCAGAGAAATGGATGAATTTTATTCGATGACTAACCAAAAAGTAAAACTTTCATGGTCCTACAATCCAAAAGTATAGTGTTTTAAATAAGTACGCTCACAAATAAAAAGAAAAAGTGCGTTGATTTTTTAAAACGTACATGCTAGCACACACAAAATTACGTATAGAGACTAGACAATATTTCATAGATTCATGCCTCCAAATATGAATGCACAAATATTCATATAAATCATAATCCAACACATCTATTTCCAAATATTTGAACTCAGCTAAACAGACAAAAAACACATATACAAATACAAGTATATGAACACATTTCACAAAACTATGTATATACACTGTATATATACATCGACACATAAAAAATATGCTAGTATTTTCACATATAAACAATGAGGATTGTCTGTGTTGTGACTGATTTTATATTTCGATGCTTATTCACATCATCCTCATTCTTTAAAACAAATTACCTTAAGCATCTGTTTTATATTATTTTATGTTTTATAATAACCTGATAGATAGCAGTATCTTATGAATAGAAATGTATTTATTGTAGTAACTTCCTTACTTATACAGACTAGGACGCTTACCGCAGACCATTACTAGTGTAGGGCATTCAGTTTTCGCGTGGTGCACTATTATTATGGCCCTGTACCAAACTATTTTAGCAAACATATATAAATGCATACCACATAATCACTTGAATATGAATATTTCTACCCGTTTTATACTCACTTTTATACTTATCTTCATTAGCAGTTGCATACACACATGAACACGATTATGTGTACGCGTTTTATTCAGCCTTAAAATAAACGTGATCGTACACACAGACAGAAATATAATTCAAATCCAAGCACAGACACACGTACAACGCTAAGTGTACATACTTGCATTTCTGTCACATAAAGAAGCTAGTCGCGTCGATCGAATTAATTTAATTAATTTATCATAAATAGACGGAGAAAAAAGCTTTTGTTTTGAAAATATGCGTGAATCACAAATAATTCGATAAATCGATTTCTGCTCGTTCGGCTGTGATCCTGGCACACACACATACGTGCGCGCACGCACGCACGCAAACACACACACATATTAAAGAGATGAGCTTTCATTTTTAGACTCCTTTATTTTTTTTATATTTCGGATAAATAGATTTTGTCGTCAATTGGTGAATTTTTACCATGAAGATAAAAAGTATCTTGCATAACAACTTTTTTAATACCTCAAATTATCTATAACAATCCGTTTATCAATCTATCTATCTGTGAGTGGTGCGTGTGCATGTGTGTGTGCATGCTGTGAGTGCGTCCTGCTGTGAGAGAACAAGAGCATTTGTATAGATATATTTGTTTAGGCTATTCGGACTTACCATTTCTGGCCACTATCATAAAATATGGTTCAGTATCACTTTCATTTTCAGCGTGTATGAAGTACTTGACCAGTCCTTTAAATTCCCGACGATCAGTTAAACCTCATACCAAGCTGAAAAACCAATGAAAGAGTCACGCTCTACAGGATATAAGTTAATTCTTGTCATTGCATGTCAGCTGTATATTTGTATATGTTTGAAAAAATATATTTACATAAATATAATATTGGTGGAGGAGTTGTATATTTATCATCGAGGTCAGTGGCCGGTGTTTAGACCCATATATAAAGCTAATATTTCGAATGCTGATTTCCAAGATAGGCAAGCCCGTCCATTCAAAAAGATTAGCGCAAAATTTTATTGCAGACCTAATGTTGAAGTAATCAGAATTTACTTAAAATGCTATGTGTAAAAAACAACAACAAAAAACGAAAACTAATAAAGAAAAAACCGAAACAATGACAGCGATAAACTAAATCTGACCCTAAACATTGCATGTGTTTTAGGAGAGATTTATATGAATTTATTAATGAGCATGGAATAGGACCAAATCGACACATTCCACATTATTGACACCAATCCATATACCTTTGAAACACACACACACATACACACACATCCATGTATATAAACATATAAATTAGTTATGATTATCATTATTATAACAAACAAATTAAACGCGTTGACTTTTAAAACTATTTCGTGTTATTTTAGCACACACACACACATCTATATTTGTGTCGGGTGGTTATTAGCACGGAAAGCGGAATTTGCAAACTAAGTTCAAATTCTGGTTCAGACTATC
>OY757905.1:125026908-125036908 GCA_963585895.1 Sepioteuthis lessoniana | reverse complement strand
TAGTAGGAAACAAGCAGTCAACCGCCCACAAGTTTGGACGGAGAGATCGACAATCTCTCCTCGGCAACAACAAAAAGGAGAGGAAGGAATAGGGGGAGGAGAGCGAAAGAAGAAAAGACTGCAATATCTCCAGTTTAGTCTTTCCTTTTCTTTTTTTCCTCATAAGAGCAAAATGATCTAGTTACGGCCGTATTCTCCGTTTTTTTTTACTTAATGTTACTTTTACTGCGGTATCTTCTATGAGAAATAAGATCATAATCGCTTCCATATATATATTCAGACCTAGACACACATTCAATTCAAGCAAACTACTATTCTAGTCATATCTTAAAAAGCAGATTTGCTTTACCATAAACAATAAACAATAAAACAATAAACGTCATATTTACATAAGTGAATAAACTACTTTACTAAACAAAAGGACTAAACGAAGTCAATGCACATTTATGTGTAACAATAGTTATCGTTATAAGTCAATTTATTCAGACATGCACAAATAGTAAGTACATAGGTTCAAGTACTCCATGCGTAAGTGCACCGGCAGAAAATGGTTGGCGACTTTCGAATGCAATTTAGTTTTAATAGAGGTGCGTATAAGATGTTGGAATGATGCACGAATTACAATATACATCCACGTTTATAGTGTAACACGTATTCACGCATGTGTATAATATCTGACTCGCATAATTTAATTCGTTTCGCAAGCAGAATATATCTAACAATACCAATACAACGACCTAGATAACTTACTGGTGAACAATACATGTGAACAGGTATGTTCACGCATCAAAATAAATAAACAAATAGAGAAATTATTAATATCTCTCTCTTCTTTTCCACCCACGCCGTTAACTTTACACACAAACATACGCATGCATACGTATGTAAGCGCGTGCACGCGCGTGCACACACACACACAAACGTGATTTAGAATATATTTCAACAATAATAAGTAAAATTAAGAAAGTGCAAATTATGGCCAAGTAAACCTGGTTTTGGTAATTTCACTTATTCTTAAACTATCTTAATAAATTTAATAAATACACATGTCCAAACATGCCATTTTGAATGTGATCAAATAACAAAATATTTTTTGTAAACATTTTCTACTTCGTGCGAATGTAAGAGTGATAAAATAAAGAAATAAAAAAAATCACTACCCATCACTTAATTGATTTAAGATATGGATAATTTAGTATACTTAAGCAGAACGATGAATATTTTTCTGGTTTAATTAAAAAGTCAATTGTGATACTTCCTTAAGTACACGGGTAATTTAAAGTATACATGCAGATATACACTAACGGCAGACTAAAGTCGTGCCCTGGATATGATACTAAACAGCCACTGGTAGTGTTTACATTACTTTCAGGTCAACTTTGACCCACAGTGGTAGACCCTGTTAGAATTCCATCTGTGGATCAAATAGATGTATTTGAAAAGTATAAATATTACATAGGAATACTTGAAACCATAAAAAATGTTTGCAAATTATTTTAAGAATAGTTACTTGAAGCAATAATTGCTCAGAAATAATTATCATTAGATACTTTAAACTATACAATCACTTGAAAAAAAAAAAGACTAACTTCGGCATTAAATAACCCACAAATTGTTTAAATGACGTAAAAATAATCAAGCAACTAACGGATTCAAATGTGTGCGTGTGTGTGTGTGATACTCGGAAGGGAACTTTTTGTTCAGAGTTGATTTCTAGTTAATAAAAGTAAAGAAACGTTGCTCATTAGACTTTTTCTTTTTTGTCCCAGAAAACCATGTTTAAAGAAAGATAACATTCAAACAGCCTTAATCTATTTACTGATGTAGTTATGCGAAATTTATATTCCGATAGATATGCATAAGTTTTGAGAAAAGTGCATTATTCTTTTCAGGGAAATTTTGCTTTTTTTTCCACGCCAACAATAAATAAGTACACACGGAAAACAAACTTCTTCATTATTCCTCAAATCTAAACTAATAAAGCAGAAGATCCGTAAATGATACTGTACTAGAGTTTGCACCCTTTAGTTTGAGTCTAGACAAGATTTAAAAGAAGAAAGAATTAAGAGACGAGCCAACACTCATATTTGATTTTAAGTTCGGCTTAGTTGTTCACATTCAGTACTCTGATTGACTCGACGAAGAAGTTTGCCTATCTATGTCTAGGTCTTTTTGATGACTGGGATAGTTTTGTAGATACTCTATGTATCAGGGGTCAATGTTTAGCTTTTATGTAGTTATAAAATCTATAATACCAACATTATATTATCAAACTTATCCATCAACTTTTTTCATAATGGTATAAGCTGCCAAATGCTTTCAAAGAATGTAAATGTGTATAACTGAAACATTAATAAATATTTACGTTTATTTTAATGTATTGCAATCGTTTAAGATGATCATAGGTTATCATAAACAAGAACGAAACAAATTTATGCATAAATATCATTCTTGGTTTGTTCAGTACTTATAGCTAGTAAAAACCTCAAAGCCATCAATAGTCATTTCTTATTACAATATGCAATCATACATTAATATATATATATATATATATATATATATATATATATATATATATATATATATATATATATATATATATTGTATTTGTAATTTTATGGTTCGTCAGTATTTTATTGCGAGCTTTCAATTGGTTATTTGATCATATAAGAAAATGTTGATTTAAAAGGAAGGAAAGAGGCATTAAGTTTAACACATGTAAAATCTGACACCTTCTGCATAAACAAGTGTATTCGTATATAATGTCACACACACACGCACACATACACGCGAGCGCGCACAAACGTACATAAATAAATGAAATAAGTATACACATGTATAGTGTTAATCAGAAGATTTTATGCGTGCAATTAGTTTTCGATGGTTGGTTGGTCGGTCTTACTGTGTGTCAACCCTTATAGGGTTATTTTATGTCGAAGTCAGTTGATCAACGATATTTTATACCAAAGTCAGATGCCAATTATAAGCAGTAAAATGATGTATCATCACAATCATTTTAAACAGGAAAACATTTCGTTATTGCAAACAGATCTATAATGTCCTAACGGATACAATCACTCCGAGTCAGAGTGGACCAAGGAAGAGAGACAGCAAAGGGGTGACTTCGTATTTCCCAGCTCCAGAACAGAAGCCTCACAACCAAAGGCAGTTCAGTAACAAACCTAAATATAGTTTTTTTACAGGGATTTTACACTAAAAAGAATTTACATTTGGGTTGTAACATTCCTCAGGAGAGTAACTGGATCTTTTTTTAGTGTAAGCAGTAGCATTTAAATAATCAGTCCCTAGCCCGGAGAACTGTACAAAACTGTGGGAAACATAGTTCAAGCATACTTTTTAAATATTACACTGAAAATGCTCAGATATATTTTCTTTACAAATTTTACTTATATATTTCGTTGTTTGATAGCAAATCACAGCAAGTAACTGGAAGCCTTGAAAAATTAAGTTCTGTAATGTTTCCGGGAAGAAAGTTACAAATATTCAATTTAGCATAAATGTCTGATCTTGAACCAATTAATGAATAATCACTTTTTTCAAGGTAATTAGTCATGCCCCAGAATTGGACAGAATGCTCGTCACTTTTTGGTTCTATGATTATTAAATTTCATTTATATCCAATTTTTACATCCTTATTATTTCAGATTATGAAAATTTGAAGACATATCTAGAACTCAATTAAAAAAGACAGCTTCACTAATCTCTATTTTCTTAAAGAATTATATATAAAAAATTGCTAGCAAAAATTAGTATGTACACTGTTTCGCAAAATTGTCAAAGACAGTCTATTACATATAAAGAGGAAAATTTCAACCTTTCCAAGTAATAGATATAAGAAGTATTACTGACAACAAAAAATACCAGTTATAATAATAATGATAATAACAGAACATAAAAGTGATGTTTATACCAATTATAATTGGTGCTCTTTCTACAGTCACTAAAGGGTTAATAAAGGGACTAGAGGACTTGGAAATAAATAACAAGTGGAGACCATCGAAACTACTGCATTATTAAAATCGGCCAGAATACTGAGAAGAGTCCAAGAGACTTGAGGGGACTTGCTGTCACTCAGACTCCAGTGAAAGACCATCAGCTAATGTTGTGAAAAACTCTGAAGGAGTAATGAATAAATAATAATAATAATAATAATAATAATAATAATAATAATAATAATAATAATAATGATAATAATACGAGACACTCTCATAAAGGAGTAAATTATGATAATGATAATAATACGAGACCTAGGGTTAACTGATAAAAAAAAAACTTGCCATCTAGTGGATTTTGCCGTTCTGGTGGGTCACTGAATAAAAAATAAAGGAAAACAAAACGATTAACATCTACTTGGATCTTGCAAGAGAGCTAACAGAAAGTTGTGGAACATGAGGGTAATAGTGATAATAATTGTATTTAATGCATTTGGAACGGTCCCCAAGGGTCTGAAAAAAGACCAAAGGAATAGGAAATCAAAAGAAGAATCGAGATCATCCAGGCTACTGCATTAATATCGGCTACAATACTTAGAAGAGCCATAGAGACTTGAGGAGACTTGCTGTCACTCACACTCCAGTAAAAAAAAAACAACCTGCAAACGCAGGAGTGAAAAACTCGATAATAATAATAATAATAATAATAATAATAATAATAATAATAATAATAATAATAATAATAATAATAATAATAAATTTGACCACACTACCAAATGGTATGTGCACAAACCAGAATACGCCATCAAGAATGAGAAGCATAAAATTCTCAGGGATTTTGAGATACAAACGGATTACCAAATCACGACCAGAAGACGAGACCTCGTGTTAACAAGAAAAAAAGAACAAGCCGTCTTGTGGATTTTGCCGTTCCAATCGACAACAAACTGAAAATAAAAGAAGGCAAAAAGATAAACAAGTACTTGGATCTGGCCAGAGAACAAAAAAAAACAACAACTGTGGAACATGATAGTATCGGTGATACTTATTGTAGTTGATGCGCTTAGAACGGTCCCCAAAAGTTTGGAAAGCGGACAGGATGAATTAGAAATCAGAGGAAGAATTGAAACCATCCTGACCACAGCACAATTGAAATCAGCCAGAATACTCAAAAGAGTCCTGGAACCCTGAAGAGACCCGAGAAGACTTGCTGTCACTCAGACTCCAGTGAAAGACCACCAGCTAACGCTGGTGTGAAAAACTCCCCAGGAGTAAAATTATTATAATTTTACAACATCATGCTGAAAATTGAATTTTCTCAGTCAGAAGAATCGAATGAATAAAAAAATAAATTTAAAGAATTAATAAAAAGAAAGAAGAGAGAAAGAAAGAAAGAAACTCTTACTTGCATGCAAGTTTATGTTCTTTGCCAGTTCCCACAAAATACTAATCATCTGTGAACCTGTGGACTTTACATATCAAGTAGATCAAATTAAACTTAACTTTGAAAAAGACTTTTTCGTAGAAAAGTCATTCTTATGCTCATAATAAAAGATACGTTGACTTAAGCGACGTATATGTATATATCTGTGTGCGTGCGTGAGTGTGGAGGCGCACGTGAGTATACGTGTGCATAAGTGAATACATACTTTACATAACTATAAACAAATTGCATACATCACTTTAGTGATTTATAAGTTAAAGTATCAAATATACAATTTAGTATGTCATATGCAATTTAAAATCTGTAATTCATGTTTTTAGAAATAAATAAATTTTACTTTTACTTTCACCCCCATATATATATATATATATATATGCCAGATCCAATACAAGTGTAATGATCGAGTAAATAAAGTATTACAATCCAATAATTTGGCTAATTGCCTATATAAGAAAAAATGCAAAAAGGGGACAATAAGATATTTATTAACATGCACAAATGAGTGAGTTTAAATAATACGATAAAATAGATGAATAGTTCAATTTCTTAAATCTGAGGACCGTATCAAAGATTGGGATCATTGTCAATTTTGCTATGCATTTTTGAAAATTATATTCCATATCTGCTTTATGAAAGATAATGTGAAAGTCAAAGAATTCTCATCACTTACACAGGTATATAGATAAAAATCAAGAAAAAATTATTTCATAAACATTCAAACAGCAAAATTAAAGTCTAAAAGGAGATATTTTATATAACTGCATATTCAGATTTATGGTGCCATTCTAATAACAGTAGGGTTAAGTAACATAACCACTTGTTGATATTAACCTTCATTTTACTCGTGTATATATATATATATATATATATATATATATATATATATATATATATATATATATATATATATATGCACACATATATATTTTTTTGGAAATTATATATATTCTCAAACATACGTTTATGTATACCTTCATGTATGTATGTATGTATGTATGTATGTATGTATGTATGTATGTATACTGAGGGAAATCTGACCAATTGTTTAAAAATCAACAAAGAAATAAATTTCGAATTAACACTTAAAGCCAATATATTCAAAATATACATACTGACATGCATATGAATATATGTATAATGATTTGTTTTAAAGTTGACCGCACAAATGGAGAACAAGAATATATTATAAATGAAATATCAATAATAGTATCGAAATGTCTTCATATTTCAATAATTGTAATGTACTAATTGGAAGTATAAAACAAAACGTCCCTATTTTCAGATTCAAATGATATCCGAAAATATTAGAAAATTTCGGAAAGCATATATCTGCACCCTCTTTTATCTCTCTTCTAACTGATTTTTTGTTCTTTTTTACCAGTTCATGATTTCTTATCAGTTTTTTATCCAAAATTTCTCAAACTCTAAAAGTCAAAGAAAATCTTACAGAGATTTCTTTTCTCCATGTGAACAAAAAAATGATACAGAAAGGGGAAAAACAACTTTTTTCACACTGTAAAAAATCTTCCATTCTAAAATTCAGGGATTTCAAAGATCACAACGTATAAAATAATAATCGTATTTATAAGAGACACACATCAATAACTCCAAGGATTCTACCACACAACTCACAATTTTTCAACTACTAAACAAATATCGATTAAAAAGTATTAATAATTTCCCAGTAATAACTTTTTCTTTATTCCATTTAGGAGTGTATCAACTTTAACATTTTAAACGAGTCCAGTCGACTGGGGCTGTAGAATATATCAACGGCAGAGGGGTAAGATTCCCCCAACGAATGTCCAGATATGACACTAAACAATCTGGTAGTGAGGCTCCAGTAAATCTGTAGCTTTGGAGAATGCAGAGTACTCCTTTATTGCCATCACTCCTAGGTCAACTCTGGCCCGGAGTGGTAGCACCCGATAGGGTCTTATCAATGGGTCAAATAGAACTAAACTGAAATTACGCTAAACTGAACTGTTTACAATTAACTGTTTTTCCATTTAACCGTGTGTAAACAAAATGTGTGTACTTATGTAAAACTGAATTGTTTGAAATAGAACTGTTTTGACATTTAACTGTGTGTAAACAAAACTGTACTCATACAAAACTGAATTCTTTAAAACGTTTATCAAAATGACTTAATTCGGCGTCAAATGACCCGGAAAGGGTTGATATGCCATAAAACCAACCAACCAGCCAACCGACATTTCAAACAGTTCTCAATCAAAGCTAAGAAAACGATTAAGTATCCATTTCTTTTTAGTTCGTCCATGATTGAGCCTTACAATTTATCATGAGAAATTTTAGAAAAGGATAGGATTTTATTAAATTTGAATTAATGACAGTAACAGCAAAGCAAATCAATTATAGATATGTGTATCTAAAATTGTGTTTGTATGAAGCAATTTGTATTCGTCTCTACATACATAAATACATACGTACATACGAGGGTTATTCAATAATAAGGTGAATTATGCCTAAGGAGTTGGCAGTAGGAAACACTCTTTACAGCCGCACCTTTTTCAAGGAAATCAATTGTGATGAGTCCTTTTATGTCCCATGAGATAGCATGACTGTCTGCACACGGAACTTTTTCGTTACTGAAAAGTCAGAGTATTTTTACTCTATGTACTGTCTTTTCGACTTAGGTTCATAGCGGCATACCCATAATTAGACCATTTGTAAACATTTTTTTTTTATTATTAAAACATGCTTCTCCGTAGACAGCACACATTCTTCTGAAACTTTTACATGGTTTTCACTTACAAACTACCAAAAATTTGCTGAGAGATCGCTTTTCAAGCATGACACATTCTGTTTGATTTTCCGTCGTTTTGAATAGCCTCAAAAAAAATATCTTTGTTTGACTAAAATATCTTTTTCTATAACCTAATTCCAAAAAATACGGAGGTTATATTTATAGAAAAAATTATTTTGCTTTTTTCAGAAAAATTCCCCTTATTTATAGTAAGACTCTCGTGGATAGATAGATAGATAGAAAGAGAGAGAGAGAGAGAGAGAGAGAGAGAGAGAGAGATTGAATGACCCTAATACATGCATACATGAGTGACAAGAACAAAATATTAAGAATACAAAATCCTTATATATCAAACAGTTAAAAGTTGTCACATGAACAAGGAATTTATTTTCATTTGACGGTATCCGCAGAAAACATGATTATTATAAAAACATTTTATTTGAAGTTGTAGGTAACTCCATAGAAAATGCTTGTCGGTAATCGATATTTGTTACATAATAAAAAAGAAAAAAAAAGAAACCAAAGGTGAGTACTTAGTTTTATTGATAAATCGTTATTTTTCATTGTAAGGCGAAGTAATTAGAACTTTATTTTAGAGTAGAAAAAGTAGAAGATAAAAATTAACTTTATTCTGTATTTGATATCACTGTTCTAAATTTTTTCCATGGGATAAAATAGATAGAAATACAAAAGAAATTCCACTCTGAAGGATTCGAGATGTCCTTTCCTAACTTTATAGCTATTAGAATTATCTAGATCGAATAAAATATGTTCCTTTTGAACTTTGTAGAAGAAACAATTTTTACTTGAACAATTCATTAAATTTCGTAAACACACACAAGCACAGGTATATATATATATATGTGTGTGTGTGTGTGTGTGTGTGTGTGTGTGTGTGTGTGTGTGTGTGTGTCGCTAAATTTTGTAAATAAGCAAACAAATTCTTAAAAATCGTAAAAAATTAATAACAAGAAGAACAATATATGCGGAACATGAAACCCCTTGTTATTTCTATAATTACAAACTGCTTTTTATCTTATAAGTAAAAACATGGGAAAAAAACCTTTTCATAAATGCCATGTAAAATTTTACAAACCAATATATAGAAAATAGCACTTCTTATAACAGCTTATATTAAAGATAGACTTAGTAAGATTATTTCTATAGTACAGAAAACAACTATAAATCTAAATAGTTAAATACCAAACCAATTCTAAATAGTTAAATACCAAAACAATGTTAAATCTTAAAAAGTATGTGTAAATGTAATACGTAGATACAGTGCAGAACAAAATTTTCCCAGGTTATGAGAAGATGTGAACAAGGGCTGGTTCTCAACGACTAAACCTTAAAATGCAAAAGGAAAAAATAATTACTAAGTAATAGTCAACAGAACAAAACAAAAAAATTTAAATAAAAAAAAAAAAAGTAGAAAGAGAACTAACTGAATTGTGGACTTTGCTGTCGCGGCTGACCACAGAGTAAAATTGAAAGAAAGCGAAGAGAAAGATAAGTACCAGGACCTTGCAAGGGAATTGAGAAAACGGTAGAACATGAAAGTGACGGTGATACCAATTGTAATTGGTGCGCTCGGTACCGTCACCAAAGGATTGGTACAGGGACTGGAGGACTATGAAATAAGAGGTTAAGGGAAAACCATTCAAATTATAGCATTGTTAAAATTGCCCAGAATACTGAGAAGAGTCCTGGAGACTTGAAAACATTTGCGGTCCCCCAATGCCAATGAGAAACCATCAGCTAACGCTGGTGTGAAAAACTCTCAAAAGGGTAAAATAATAATAATATATAGACCTTGCTAGAGAACTGAAAAAAGCT
>OY757905.1:124946908-125021908 GCA_963585895.1 Sepioteuthis lessoniana | reverse complement strand
AAGACAACTATTTTGACCAACTTCTTTTATAGATTTTTCCGTTCGTCTCTCTCTCTCTCTCTCTCTCTCTCTCTCTCTCTCTCTCTGCACACACACAAACACACGTGGGTGTGTGTCTATTTGTTTGTAGCTATCTCATACACTCCGATACAAAAATGATTTACGTTTAAAGGTAAATGCTTTACGTACACACATCGTAAACATCAATATGCAGTTGGTAAAACCCACATGCTTGCAAAGCATACACTGTAGCTTATAGTCAGTACACAAATATTATATATATATATATATATATATATACACGTGTGTGTGTATGTGTGTGTGTGTGTGTGTGTGTGTGTGTTGGGGTAAACACTGATGCTAAGATTTTACCCAGATCTCTAAATAAAAAGAAAGTTAGGTACGGGCATGTATTATGTATATTTTTTTGTGCAATCCACTAAAACTTTGTTTATCAACACAATCGTATCATTGTTAATCTTTCACAAGTCTGAATGTGTGAATAGTTGTCTATGTAGGTATAAAAGATATATTCCCCACGCAATATTGCAGTTTCTAAACGCAAATACGTGTCTAATATTTTATATCTCAAAAACTCACTCGGACACATTCTGAAAGGTGCATTAAAAACTTTTTTCCCTAAAACGGTTTCAGATATTCAAACAAACTTATAGAAATACATAAAATCATACGCAATGATGCAGTAAGCTAAGATTATTTTCTTTCTAACGTTAACAGCATCATACACAAGTATTCATGGTACGTTCTTTCTGCTTTCTGCTTTTTTTAAATATCTGGCTAGGGATAAGGCTACAATCTTTTACCAAACTTTTATCATTGTTTATCTGGTAAATGAAAGTTGTTTGAAACTGAGTAAGCTAACTTTATATATATATATATATATATATATATATATATAGCTTGAGGAAGAATATCAATGTTATGTGTATGTTTGTGTGTGTTTGTATGGACATCCATGTATATTTATACGTAAAGTTTTGTGGGAATCGTGAAAATATACACAAAATAGATTCAACTCATTAAAAAAAACATGGATATGAAGAGAATCACATGACCCGCAATCACACATGCAGAGTGTGCGTGTGTGTGTGTGTGTGTGTGTGAGAGAGAGAGAGAGAGAGAGAGAGAAAGCCGAACCACATGCGTTACACTATATACAAAAATATGCAGTTATCAAGAAAATACACGCGCACACACGCACGCACCCACAATCAAAACTAAATTGCAACAGTAAGATTTTTCTAAAGACAAAAACTAGAAATGTGTTGTTACTTTTATGCGGTAGACATCGTAGATTTGTATTGGCATAATGAGAATAGAATGATAGTCAATGTTTTATGGACAGTTGTATAAATGTGTACGAGTGTGTTCACTTGACAAAGGTAGCGATTTTTTCCCAGACGAGGTTAACTAATTAGCATATTTTGCTTTAAAAATTGCTTATTAAAAAGAAAACGAGTAATAAGAAATAAATACAAGAATTTTATTCATTTTTAAGATTATTATTTCTAATAACCATTTTTTTAAATGTAAATATGAAAGTTAACTAATTAGTTCCCAAAAGAAAGATAAATATATTTAGCTACAAAAAGCTGATCTCCAATTTTTCCATTCAATCGTTTTTGATTTTAATTGCAAGATGATATTTCATTTTTTTTTTTAGATTTTATTAGGCATAAGTGTTGCTAATAATTCACTATATTTTCAAATAGAAAGAGAACTCGACGATATATATATATATATATATATATATATATATATATATATATATATATATATATATATATATATACATATATTGTTCAAGTGTACGAAAGAGAGACGTTATTTAAAGTTTAAGTTTGTCTATGGAATATCCATGGGTACAGCAAATATAAATGTTCCAGTTTGAAGCGTCCTGTATGTCTAGCCACACTGAAGAGCTGTAATACAAAGAAACAGTCTGTATGTGGATATATATATATATATATATATATATATATATCTGTGTGTGTGTGTGTGTACACACACGCACATATACATATACTAAAAAAGAGAAAGAGAGCAGGGAGATTTGTCGAACAAAACCAACAACGAAGTAAAGCCAGATTAATTGAGCACCAGATGACGACCGAAACCACAAACTCTGCAGCAGATGTTTATACGTGCACGCGTGTGCACGCACGTGTGTGTGTGTGTGTGTGTGTGTGAGTGCGTAAAGGAAAGGGGCAGATCAACCAATTTGACACTACATGTCAGTCTCGTGGGTCCAAGTCAATTACAGAACGCAGTAATCATGTTGCTATATATGTTCATGAGGTGGAAAGACGAAAAAAATATTATGATAACATTTTCTTTTCATGTACGAAATTTTTGTTTACGCTTATCTGAAATGCAAAACTTTTAGTAAAATTAGTAAAGTACACGAACGTATCATTATAGAGTTTATGAAAGCATTTTTGTGACAAAAAGTTTTATGTGTACGTACGTTTAAAGGTGTGTGTGTGTGTGTGTGTGTGTGTGTGTGTGTGTGTGTGTGTGTGTGTGTGTGTGTGTGTGTGTGTGCAATCTTCATTTTAGTGTAACGTGTGCACATGAATTAATGTTTTCAATAACCTGTCTATATTTATGAACATTGGTGCAAGGACACGTTTTGAGAGGTTCCCCCATCAAACTTGCTATCCACAGCTTATGAGAAGACCAAGGTAACCACTATACAACGACGTGCAAATTATCGCGTGTATATAAAATACTGTGGTCATGTGTATGCCAATGTATTTGAATGCATGTAAGTGCGCTTAATATAGTGCTAATTACTCAGAGTGGTGCGGGAATGTGTGATTGCGTGTGTAAGTGTGGTGACTGCTGGCGTTTATGTATTAAAAAAAATACAAATAAATGAATAATTAAAAGCAACTAGAAAGGAGCTCTACTTTTTCTTGAGGGAAGCAGCTTTGATGGTGATAAGGAAATGGAAATGACTTGAACAGATTACTAAGATAGATGACTTTCATTAAATGTATGGGTAAAATTTTCAATCTCATTTCATTCATTTTCTTTGCTCTTCAGATGACAATTATCGCAGGCAAGGTCCAAGGTACAAACGTGCATTTCTATGAATAAATATAAACACAAATTAATTTAACAAAGAACAAATTTCCTTTTATTTCATACATTTACAAACGCGTTTACATGTGCCTTAGCAGAGATATAGTAATATTTTGAGAGAAGACTGTGAATAAATTGAAGATGAAAAATGTTGGAGCTATTATGAAAATAATGAATAAACAAATGAAGGTTTTAACTATAGTTTAGAGGGCAATCCATGCAAGCAGATATGTATGAGTATGAGTTTATACAAAAATCAGAATTCAGAATTTTAGCTAAAAAAAATCAATCTTACTGAATGAAGATAATGCCCTTAACACACACAAGTGTGTGTGTGTGTGTGTGTGTGTGTGTGTGTGTGTGTGCGTGTGCGTGTGTGCGCGCGCGCACGTGCGCGTGTGTGTCCCAAATAAGTCCACAACAAAATGATGAAAACGGAATTTATTTAACAAAATAAATATTTTTCAACATAATTTCTTTCGTTGTAAAAGCTCATAATCACCAATTTAGTTTGATACAGGGCTGAATAACGAGAATAGGTAATTGAAAGATAATATTGCGCCTACTTTCTAGTGATGGAGATGCAATCTTCAATTGAAATCCTAACTTATATCCCAAATGGAATACCAAGGGCAGATGATAGTAGGAAATACATAAATGAGTCTCTCTCTCCTCTCTCTCTTTCTTTCTTTCTTTCTCTCAGTGAGTGAGAGTGGTTCGTTGGGAAAACACATGACATTATTTACATATATGACTGCTTATATTTCTAATAAAGAAATTGTAAAAAAATGTATACTCACTTATCTGTAAGTACTATCTATGAACATATCTCTTATATGTAGTGTAAGATATGTATTAATATTCAGGATCAATAAAAATCAATTATATCTATATCTATCTATATATATGCGTGTGTGCAAGATGGTAAAATGTTCTCTCTCTCTCTCTCTCTCTCTCTCTCTCTCTCTCTCTCTCTCTCTCTCTCTCTCTGTGCGTAAGGTTATTTCACGTAAAGGTATTTCTGCATATGTCTGCAAACAAACATTTCTATACTGACATAAAAGTCTCATTAACGAGCATCTTATTAATGATCATCTTAACTCAATAAACACCCTTCATTTCAATTCGTTTCATGACATGTACATTTATTATGCAATCACAAACTACTTTTAGGTGTATTTATTTTTCAAGCTTTATTTGAATACCAATAGGAATAATGGGTATTTGTAACATTTCTCGCACGTATGTGAGTATATGAACATAAAGAGACAACGCTATGCAAAATATCTTTAACGATGCTTTTCTATGAGTGTGTGTGATAGATAGATAGATAGATAGATAGACTAATGAGAGTGAAAAAGAATATACACCAGTTTAATAGCGTATGTTTTGTGCAAGTGGTTATAGTAATTACTTGTGCCCATAATGCTTTTCATTTAAACTATGCATATGTACAACGACTGTAATAAAATTACAAACACATGCATTTTAGTAACCTAAGTGCCTGTAGATGTGATGCGTATGTATAATAAATGTATTGATTCCTTTTATCAGAAGCTCTGTCATGTCCCGTCTTATTTACCTAATTGTATAAACATTCATACACAATAATGATGCAAGTGTGTGTGTGTGTGTGTGTGTGTGTGCAATGCCTAACAACAATATACACGAATCTATGCAAGACGTTTATTTGCACACTTTTCTTCAATCCATACGCATACACAAGAAAACGCGCGCGCGCGCGTGTGTGTGTGTGTGTGTGTGTGTGTGCATGTCTCTCTCTCTCTCTCTCTCTATATATATATATATATATATATATATATATATGTGTGTGTGTGTGTGTGTATGTATGTATGTACGCATGCATACTACATACTGATGAACATTTTAGTTGAACGGTGGATGTAATTAAGTAAATAGATGTGCTGAAGCAACATGGACACGAGCGAGTAATGCTGTTGTCTTTGTATTTTGTTAACTTACCCCAAAATGTTGTAATCCTTTTCGGATTGGTGATGAAGCTCGCTCGGATTTCATCTCGACCGGTCCCACATCCAACGCTTGGAAGGCAGCGGAGGGGTGAAGAGGGTGGAGTAACCGCGAATGGGTGGAGACCGACCGTTGTAAGAGAAGACAGATTCACAAGGAGTGTGGGGAGACGAGATAGCGGTTCTTCGGAAGGCGGAGTGAAGATCGACTAAGTTGTGAGACAGATAAGAATAGAATGGAAAGGGAGAGAATTAGGGAAAAAGAATTGAGTACAGGAGCGCAAGGAAGAAAGAAAATAAGTGGAAAGAATATGAGAGTTATGACGATGGTAAGACGATGGTAATTGAGGAGAAAAAAGATATAAAGAAGATTGAGAGAAAAAAAGCACGGCAGAAAGAGAGAAAAAGATTTTTTTAATTAAAAAAAAATAAAAAAACAATAAAGAAAGGGAGAGAAGCTTTAAACTGTATACCTTCTCCATGTATTGCATATAATAAAGAAAAAGAAAAGAAAAAAAAGAAATGAGTAGTATGCAAGAACTGCGGTCGGAACAAAGAAAGAGGGATTGAAACTCAGATCAACAAACATATACGAAAATAATACAAAGTGTAAGGAACGACGGATTAAAAAGGGAGAAGATAAAAATTAGTTAAAAGAACTTTTTTCCTTTTAAAATTGCAGTTTTAATAGGTGGAATCAAAAATGAAATAAAATGACATATAATAGCTAATAGATAAGAGTGAATATTTTTCTCTTCAGCCAGCATGTAAACATTGTTTTCCAGTCTATTTATCCATAATATCAAAATTATCACCACTGTTGCATTTTGTAACAGTAAAAACTATCAAAGTAATTTAATGACTTTACAGCTTGATGCCAAAATGAACAGAGATATAAAATAGGTTTAAATGGAAACATGTACGCAGTATACAAATATGAACCCATCATTTTTTTTATGAAAATACCATACTCGCAATGTTTATATATATATATATATATATATATATATATATATATATATATATATGTGTGTGTGTGTGTGTGTGTGTGTGTGTGTGTGTGTGTGTGTGTGTGTGTATTTACTGCAACCAAAGCTTGTATAAAACAGACACACGTGTGTGTGTGTGTGTGTGTGTGTGTGTGTGTGTGTGTGTGTGTGTGTGTGTTCACCAAATGAACAGTAAAAATGTATGAGCACGCAGACATACCGCACACACAGACATCATGCAATTCATTTAATTCAATATACCAGTCGCTTCTTCTTTCACACGCATTTATGGCTTCGACACACAGACACACGCACTCACACACACATACACATACGCACGCGCGTGCGTGCGCACGCACACACACCACGCACGTAGCCACCCAGTCGAGCACCCGAACACGCTTAGTTAGTATAAACGCATATGTATGTGCGTACTCATTTTATTTCTGTTTTTGAATATATTTAACCTGAAAAATGTCCCATGTTACCGTCTTGTATACACTTATGCAGTTGATATGCGGATTCACCTGCATGAATATACGAACACATATCTGGGTATTTATTTATTTGGTACAAGGCCACAAACGTCGGATATCCAGTGATGATAGAACTCGCCATAGTAGGATCTTTAAGTTTGCTAATGGCAAATCGACAGCAAATCGCCTTCGGTTACAGATATGCGTGCTGAAAATTAAATAAATAGATATCTACCCGTATACAAAGGCAAAATTTCAAAAAATCATGTAAGTTTAACCGACTAAAGTTTGTAAGCATATATTTTGCACATAATCACAGTGACTAGTTTTAACCCACGTACATACAGCTCTATACACAGGAGCACATTGATTCTTATTTGTAAGTATATGTGTTAGTATATTTTCTGAGTAAACGTAAACATAATAACAGGCGCAGTAACCACTTAACAAATGAACGTTGATTCCATTACTTTTGAGTAAATGGACCTTACCATTGTTTGAATAACATATACTCCTTTCCCTTCAATTGCAGCTTTTTAAAAATTTTAATTTCTTCCTCATAATATACACACATATACACACGCATATTCTGTGTGTGAGTATCATGTATGTGCGTGTGTACCTGTGGAGCATTTTTTTTAATTTTCAAAAATCATTTTTTCTTATAACACATTACTTCAACACAGAGGCTCAGTCGTGTAGCCCACCCCACCGCCGACCCAGTGAAGAAGACGCGACTATTGACCCCTGTCTATCAGTTCTCCCCATTTTCGAACACCTCCCTCACACTTCTCTCTGACACCAGCCCTCAATGTCTGCTCCACCTATTCTTCCAACTCGACCCACTCATTCGGTCTCAAAATATGAAATCAAATAGAAGGGTGGGAGGGAATATATTTTTTCTCAATGACCAACACCTTTATGTTCATCCCACTCCTATCTCTTTAACTGTCCACAGTTCGGCCCAAATTTTTGAATCAACTCAGCTCAGACGTAGAAGGAAATGGGAGGAGATGAGAATCAGAAAGAAAGAAGAAATGAAATGCCTCTGCTATTATTACCATCGTCGTTTTTGCTTGTATAATCCTTGTAATCATCATCATCATTTCCATTACAAAAACAGCAATAAAAATAATAATAATGAACAACAACAGCAACAACAACAATAATCTTGTGATAATTAGTTTGTTTTTGTTTTTTTTTTACACATATTTGAACTTAAGTTCTATTCATTGACTTATTTAAGTAGTTTGTAAGTAGAGATGAATTTCTTTATATTGGTTGTGTTGATGGACTTTCATTTTTTTGTCCACATCAGTATATTAAAGGAGCGATAAGTAACTAAGCAGAGATTTATTCATGTCGACTTTAAATATATATTCTTAATTATAGTTTTTGTACATTATACCAGTGATACTCTCACCACCAAAATAAAGAAAAAAATGCATAAATTTGATAATTAGGAAGGAACAGAAAAATGTTACATTTGTTTTAACAACAAAGTAATAAAATCACAGTAATGAATTTCATTTGACTGATCTTATATATATATATATATATATATATATATATATATATATATATATATATAGGTAAGTAGTAGTGGCGCATGTTTAATTCTAATTTCATTATCAAGTTTTCAGTGTTGCTGTTCCACCTTCCTGCATCCTTCGTTCCTCTCCTTAATTTTATTCAAGTCAGCCTTTGTATACTCCCCATTTTGGTTGCATCTCATTCACTTTCTTCCACTGTCTGTCCTCCCTCTTACTCCTCCCCTATTTATTTATTTTTATTTCCATACAGGAACTCTTAATCCATCCCTTTTCCCCTTTTCTATCTCATGTTTGCTTCTTTCTTTCTTTTATTTATTGACGTCTCTTTTCTTTTCTTACAAAATATTTCTCTTCAGTTTTTCCTTTTCTTCCCGCCCACCCTTCTTAATTAAGGTTGCATTCATTCAGTATTCTTCCTTTGTAGATCTTTTTCTGCTTCTTCCTTTATTTGTTTGTTTTCGTTTTTTTTTTCTCTACAATCTCTCTTTGTCTACTCTCATTCTTTCTTTTCTCAGTTCTTTTTCTCAAGATATCTGTTCTTCATCGTCCGCCCAGTCGCTGTTTTACTCTTCTATTCATCTCGCCATTTTTCATCTTCCACCTCTGCTCTCTTTTTCGGTAACATTTTCCGTTTACTCTTTTTCTCTCTATGTATCTCTCTCATACTCTTTCTCTGACCGTCAGATGTAGTACTCGGCTACACCCACTTGATGTCACGTGGTACTTAGCTAGCCAATCACAGCCACCGAGAGTGGAAGCCTTCATTTGCATACCATCTTGATGTCTCGGCTGGATGACGTCAGACCCCGGCCATAATTGCTTTTGTGCACTGCGCCTGGGTCGGTGCTCGTCAGTCGGATTTCGATGCCGCGGCGAAGGCAGCTGTGTGGCATTTGTTGTTGTTGGTGTGTTGAGGAGAAGGAGTGAAAATACAAACAAGACGACGAAGAAAAAAAAAAAAAAAACACGAAAGGGAAAAATACCACACAACAAGAAACACCACCATCATCAAATCCCACCAACTTCTATTACTTCAACCAAGGATATATCTTTAAAAAAAAAAAATCTCTACAATATATGTAATCTCTATCTTATGTAAAATCCCTACCATCATTCTACTAAAAATAACAAAAAAAATCACTATCACAAACCAAATTCTGAAGGAAATTCACCAAGACCTGTTACCCAAATTTTGGAAAGGAAAATCAACTAAACAAGGAAAGTCGACGATAACGGGAACAAAGACGAATTTACTTCAATGTACACATTTGAAGTTAGCTGAAGGTGTATGTGTGTATATAATATATATACCTGTCTAAATATATAAAAATATACATATTATATATATACATTTTCTTTACATAAATCCATATTATATCCACTTCTCCCTTATATTTTTGCGGATTTTGTCATACCTAAATCTAAACTCAAAGGAAAATATATGTATAAAAGGAAAAAACAAACGGTCGTTTATAAATATTAAGCTGATAAAACGCGACCTTTCTCTTCTCACACTTTTAACTGAAATTCTCGATCTTCATTATAAACACCGGAGAAGTTTTCCACATACACATAAAATACATATATACGTATACATATACATGTGTGTGTGTATATGTATATATATATATACATATATATTTAATACGAAGCTCCACTACAAGCAAGTGTGAGGAGGGAGATTTTGCGTTTTATTTTTCTCGCTAAAAAAAATTAAGTTTTCTACTTGTGTTAATCACCCCCACTTTTTCCCGGCCTACTTGTGCTTGTCTATGTACGGTCACCAGTTGTGTGTGACGCCACAAACAACAATATCCCCACTTTCACAACTACCGCCATCAAAAATTTAATCCCAGATAGCATCAGTCTCTTCTGCTTTTTTTGTTCTTGCCAAAGCCTGTGTCCCAGGCGACCACAAATCTAAATCCCCTCCCCACCTTCTTCGTCGTTTTTTTTTTCCCTGTCCCTGGTCTTGTAATGCCTGCAAGTCTGTACACAGCAGACATGAATGCTAACAGTGGGGGTCTTGAAGACCATCGCGCCATGCAGTTGGCTTTGGAGTTGACGATGCTGGCTGGATTAAATGCTGATGAAGACACCAACACCAACGGACTCTCAACTGCAGCTCAAACTTTTGAGGACTCAGCGCCCCGGAAACGCAGCGCCAACATGACGGAATGTGTTCCCGTTCCGAGCTCTGAACATGTGGCCGAAATCGTTGGTAGACAAGGTGAGTTATTGGCTTGATTGAACAAGCAAATTTCTGCACAACACACTTAGAGTATTCCGAATACATTTTCTTCAGTCTAGAAATTCTCAAAACAATACCACACAAATTCATTACGCCGCTAAAGAAATTCTCTGGGCCTATATAAGTTGAGGTTCAGGTAAAACTCTTACACTAGATGTCGGTATCGAAACTTTTTTAGTAAGGCTTCATTGTATACACTCTCATAATACGAAAACAAATTTAGTTGTGCCTGTACTACTGAGTAATGACTAACTTGTTTTTGTGGGTAAGCTAGGTGACGCATCTCTTTGTTCAAGTGGATTCATTTGGTATCAGAACTATTCTCTCCTTTTTTATTTGTAAGTTAAAACTAATCAACTTGGTGCCTAGTTAACTTTTTTCTTTTTTTTTTTTTTTTTTTTTTTTAGGTGAACTCTAGTCTTACAGTATATGCATGATTTGTGAATGGATAAACGGCTAAATTTAACTTACACTCCTTTTCAGCAACGAGTAAGATTAGACCTAAACCCTTTGTGCTTCTGAAGTCGTCCCTTTTTTCTTTACATGACTTACATTAAAAAATATTAACAGGACACAGCCCGTATTCCGAAGGGTTTTTAACGACACAAAAGTCGGAAGCCTTTTCACTAAACTGTTGATTTAGTCGACAATGACTAAATATACCCATAAATAAAAGCAATGTTTAGCCTCGTCTTTGTATCTAACAGGAAATGCGAACACTGCTTTACTTCGTTCTATAACAGCGATGGTGGAAGGTGTAGTAGTAGTAGTAGTAATAGCCACAGATTTGTCTAAGCTTTCGTTACATTCACGCTGCAGTATCGCGATTCGATGAAAAGTATCATTTTACTATCATCAACGAACCAGCCATTGCCGATTTTGATTTGAAGTCTTAAACAAATCAGTTAAACGTAAAATTAAAGTCGTAGAACAAAGACAAAAACGAAAATATAAATGCGAGCAATTTTGTATGCTAACGCCTTGAATCTGTATTTTTCGTAGGATTAAGCATGAGCTATCAACTCTCTACTGAAGCGTTTTTAATTCTCGTCATTACTAGAAAATTCAGAATAAAAAAAACTTTATTCCATTTTTGAAGCTGGACGAGTTCGCTATTCTGATATATAAATGATACAAATTCTCATCTGAAACGCAAGTTTGCGTACTCTACGGAAGAAAATGAATACTTTCCTAGCATGTTTTATTTAGCTCTCGGTAGTGAGTTCTTTGTCAGACGTAAAACATTACCCTTTTCTTATTCTTTGCTTTTCGTCTCGTCTACTAAGCACCAGTGAACTAAGGCAGCTGAACATAACCATTTTGGGACATCTGTCTACTTACAAGCACGTATCACGACTACTAGCTTGGTGTGTCAGTACTATGTACTAGCAATTATACTTCCCATTCTACTGTAACAGCTCCTGATTACTCGTTCTATATACATTTTGCAAAGTCTTAAAATGCATTGTCTGTGTTTTACTTGTGTAATCATTTGTACATACACTAATGTTGATTATAATAGCAGAACCCACAGTTCAATAGTCTTATAACTTTATTCTGTTCAAGTAAGATTTACCTTTATGACATGATAAATATTCGCAGCTACTAGGGTTATTGTTGACGACAAAGCTTTAAAAAGAAAAAAAAAACAAATTTAACGTCGGTAGAAGTTACACTAGCAAACATAAACATAGAAAACTATTCCTCTAAGCAATCTTCCTCTACCAATTGGTTATTAACCAAGACAGTTCCTATCACAAACATTTGTGTAAACAATTCTTACTCTATTCATAAAATAGCTAGGTTCTAATTTTCATAACGGGTATTCCTACATAACATTAAAAATGCCTCTATTATCTGTAATGGTTGATGCAAGACCACTTCGATTAGTTACCCGAATATAGTTCACTCTTACTTAAAATAAGCCTAGTAGCAGTCTTATCTTTTTGGTTGATATTCTGTCCCTTGTCATCGTGGCGACGACTTGCTATTCCTTTGTCCTCCTTTCCTAGAGCGTACTACACGCTCTTTAATGAGAGCAAGCATCTAGCAGCACCGCCATCATTCTTTCTGTTTGCTTTCTTTCTTGAGCTATTCTGCTTTTTCATTCGAAACTCCATGCTGTCCCAGATATGAATATTCCAGTTCTTATATTCACATTAATGTGCCGTTATAGTTAGTGTACAAATATGTACGCTTTTTAAAATTTGTAAACTGACAAGTTGTACAAGGACAAACCATAATTTGTGTATTACTGAAGTATTATGGTATTTTGCACTCTTCACATCTAAAACTATAGATATCGTAACGAGTAGGTCTACATTCATGCATACGCAACCAATGATTCACCTATGTAAATACAAAAACATCTGAGATATGAGCATCTCTTCAATAAATTCGAGTAGAACTCTGTATACACTTGTTATAAGGTTTGTTAAACAAATGACACGTACATTGTAGTCATACCAAGTAAATTAAAAATATTCAGAATTTTTTTACTTTGTCGCTTGTTCAAGGTGTCTTTTTCGGAAAGAACTGCTAGTCTGTATTACTCTTAGCACTAACTTCTAAAATCTTTCATGATGGCGACTAATACCGTTACTCAGTTATTGCACAAATGTTTTAACTAAAAAATTAATTTTGCCGATTATATAAAAGCCCTTAAGTAGTTTTCATAACTTCAATGGCTTCTGAAGCGTCGTGTATATTGTCGATAAGCGCTATTCTTTCGATCGCTCCTTTTAATCTGAGGACATGTATTAATTTTCATTGTCTATCTTTATTTAAGGGAGGTATTTTCATTAATCTGACAACACCTAAACCTTCGAAATAAACTGTAGGTATGTTTCTAATGTATTTGTACATACGAAAATATCTCTGAGAATGTTACCATTTGTAAGCTGTATGCCAACAACGTAGGCGGGCAAACTGCTATTCGCCCGTTCACTAGTTCCCTTTTACTACCTCAACTTTGACGCGTTATTCACATTTCTTCAATAAACAAATGTATTATAAATTTTGAATATGGCAAGAAACTCGGCAACACTTAAGCACATAGTTACTATGTATAAAAAAAAACCTATCGTTAACTAGTAAGCTATCAAAACGACCGAGACCTAAACTGACGTTCTAAAAACACTTCCCGAGTGCCTAACCTTGGTACAGAGAATGAACTAGCAATTTAATAAAATTGCAGGAAGATTTCTCATTGTTGTAATATCTTTTTGATAAATGCCATCCGATCATGACTCTTAAATTCATTAATGAAAACACCGTGTAAATCTTATTTACGACACTTTATTAGAGTATATCTTGGCGGAAACCAAACTACAATAAATGACAACGTGCTTTCATAAGAGCAAACGGTTTTAATTATAGAAGAGTGAATAACTGTATACTCTAGTAAAAAAAAAAAAAAACTCAACAAAATTAAACATTCAATTTTGATAAATACGTTTTTAGTTATAAGCTTGTTATTGGTGAATCTGGTTTTTAATTACAATACAGATTTTTAATAGTAATAAATCTCTTCTCCGGGAAAAGATGGCGGCGCCCTATTAAATCCATGTGCTTGTTACTTTGATAAGGACAAAGATTAGGGTCAAATTTCTAGAAATCTTAATTTTGTCAACTTATTTCACAGATGCAGTTTTGTATAATTATCTGTAAGAATATTTGAAATCGGGAATGAATTTTTTTATAAAACAATTTTCGTTTATCAGTTTTAAGTCAATAGCCACTCTTTTTGACCCTAGGTTACCACTATTTTCAATTAACTAAAATACATCAATTTACAATTAATCAAGTCTTACTGCTTCATGTCGAGCGCGTGTGTGGGATTAAAAATAAAATCTAACCTGAATTCTTGACATGATTAGTAAAACTTAGCCCTTAAGTGTAATTTTATAGTAAATTCAATTCTATAGCACTTTTCCTCGGGTGTTATGAATGATAGAAATCCTGAAAAGGTTAGATATGAACGTACTTATCTCATCATATCCAAATACTGAATGAATCCACTTGTGTAGTCAACACCTGCTTATGAGATATATGCATGTAAAACGTTTAAGATGCTTTGAAATTTTTGATGAGCATGTATGCCCAGATTACTGCAGCAGTAGCACACTAGTGCACCTGAATTAATAGTAAAAACTTAAAAATAAAGCTGAGTAAATTCTAATCTTCTCACCTCATTTCTGTATTTTGACCTGAATCTTACCCTTAATTCTTGCAGCTTTCCTTACAGCACCATCAAAGTGAAATAAATTTCAGGTAACACTGAATTCGGTGGTGACTGCTTTGAAACTACAACTTGCCACTTTAGAATTCACAATCATACAAAAATGTATGCAGCATAACCTAAGTATATTAACACTAATAACTTTCTACATTGAATAGTGTCTGTAGGCAAGTAGTGCTCACAAATTTTGCTGCTCTTCACATGGCTGCTTATAACCTTAGAAAAACTGAACATTATGCTCTTTGCAAGGATGAAGGAATGTCAACTCTCCAATTATTGCATCAAAATACAACTTTTAAGCAAGGAAATTAAAGGAATTTCAACATTTTATATCATTAAATTTCATGTTTGTTTTTTTTACACCAGTATATAGAACAAGAGTTAGCCTAAAATTTGCTAACTTTAATATTTTGCCAAAAAAAATTCATGGTCAATATAGAATTAGTCATTGATATCTATAATGCTTAGAATTAATCTGAAATTTAAATACTTTATTTGAAACTGTTCAAAGTATGAATTGACTTTCATACTTAGTTTTAGAGATGACATTCAAAATAATACCATGTCCAGTCTTGATAATTGTCAGTAAATTGTTTATTAGAATCTTGTAACATGTTTAAATTTAGATAAATTCATGAAAGTTTATATATTGAAATAAGCCAACTTGCTAGTTTGAGTTGATTTTTTTTAATATCCTCAGATGCACTTCAAAATTGTCTTCATATTTTACTTTTATCCACTTTCTATGAAAAATTCATGAGACAGGTGGGAGTAAATATTTCCATAAAATATTATCCAGAACAATACCTTAACTATCATAAGGTTGAATAAAGCTTTTGCTTAAAACTTTCTATTCCAATAAATGCAAGGTGTGTAAGCTCATCTTGCTGTACTAAAGTCAACCCTGTTCTGATGAAGTACTCTTCACTGAATAACTTTGACAGGCACAAGTTTTTATTTTTCTTTAGATGGTTCATTAATTAGATGACTACACTGTTAATTTTTTTATAGTAAATTGTCAAACACTTAAATTGGAGAAATAGTTTTTATATTACTTATTCTAAGCTTTAATGGTGTACTACTTTGGTTGTTAGGCTTAATCACTGGAATAGAGCCAAGGCTAGTCTTTACTGGCATAAGTTTCCTCCTGTGATTAATTGACCCAAACAATGATTCTAGAATCTCAATTTTTAACTAAGTTTGTAGGAATAGGGTCATAGGTCTGTAGGAAATGTATTTTATGTTACCTTTTTTGCTTGTTTAAGGATTTGTCAAGATTCTTTGAATTCTTAGTGTGAGCATCCTTAAATCATGATTCAGTTTGACTAGGACAATTTGACAAGTCTTTTCTTCTGGAGAATACTAATCCTTAGGCCCTTAAAGATAGGCAGCCTATGTTTTACTAAGCATAGTATGGAACAAGGCCAGATGAGTGAAATGAGGAAAGCCTGCTTAAATTACTTCACCACAAGTCTAGAATGAGTAATAACTTTCTTCCTCCCAGGTCATAGTTTGATGGTGCACCTGCACTTAAATCTCTTACCTTGCTCTTGTTTTATCCTCCCATCTAATCTTATTAACCTCTCTAATTTGCTATTTCCCTATTGTCTGACTTGATTTATTTTGATCATCCACAGCTTTGTATTCTCTCAGCAGCTAACTGTAACCATACAACTGGTAGATTTTAATTTTTAAATAATTAGTCACAAGCTGTCACTAGTTGTCAAACTTTAAATTGCAGTTGCAATAAAACTTTAGATTTACATGATTAATATTTTAACCAAATTTAATAGCTTAAATTTATTCCTATTAAGGTAATTCCAAAGAATATTTAATTCTGTGCCAAATTAAGATTGCATCAGTTCAAATGTACTTATAATTATTTTAGATTAATAAAATAAAATAACTTGATACTAACTAACGTTTATTTTAAACTTTCAATTAATGTTAATGATTACATTTAAGCACAGCACAAAACTTGAATTGTAACTTACAAATACTAGTTTTACTGGTACACTTGTCAAGTGACTAGACATTAAGAAATGTTATGATTATATTAAAAACCTACAGTGAACTCTAATGCTTGGATATCAATTGTTAGAAAGATGACTGCCTCACAAGGTATTGATGATGGTTGCATATTGCATACAGGGCATTTAATAGCTGTTCATCACTTTGTTCAGAACTAAACTCACCAGGTAAGATGAATTGTGGATGGAACTTTATGGCTTCATCCTTTCATGTTTAGGCTCTATAGTTTAGAATGGATGAGCTGAGAAAATTATTTGCAAAATACAATCTACCATAATTTTGATATTTGTTAAATCAGAAAAACTTTATAGAACCTGAATAAGTTTCAAATACTTAACTTTCTACCTGGGAGGTGGAGAATAGGTAGAAATATTAGTCCATTCTTTCTGTTTTTGAAACAAGGTTGCATGTCAATTTTTTATATAAATTTATAATCTAGTCTCTATAGAAGAGTTTTAAAATTTTGTCGTCCAGTTTTCTCAAACTGGTTCATTCATACCAATTTTCAGTGCTTTGAGGTATACTATGTCAAAGTGAACTTGATATTGCTTATAGGCTATATACTTTGCTTTGTAGTCTGCTTTATACCATAGAATGTTTGAGTTTTTGAAATAACTTTATATTTAGCTTGGTACTTTAACAAACTTGTAATTTTTTGCATCTTAGCACCAAAAGCAATTTATAACTCCTGAAGAAATAAATTTGATTGGAAGAAAATTCATTTTAATTGAATTAAAAAAAATTTTACAAAAATATCAAGTTTGACTATTCTTAGAAAATTTAACTTTCCATTTTATGAAACTGCTTTTTTTCTTTTTTTTTTTTTTTTTCTTGCAAACTAAGTTTGACACAATTTACATAAACTAGTTAGATTTTGGTTAAAGTATCTAAAATATTGTCTCCAAGTGATCCTTAGACTAGAAATAATTTGATTAGTTGATTTAATTGTATCAGTTTTGATTTGACTTATATAATTTGCTATAACTTTTAAATGCAAATTATAGTATTTGTTGGCTTTATTAAATTAACAAAAATCTTTGAATTAAGTCAGCTTACTGTTTAAAACCAGTTTCAAAGTATGCATATAGAGTATATATGTTGACTGTGAATCCAACTTATAAAATTTCAAAGCAATTAAATTGTCTTTTCTAATTGTATCGATTCTCATCTTAGTAAATTTGTACCTTAGTTTGTTTTTGTGCTTGTCAAAAAATAAATTTCTAAATGAGCAGCTTCTCAACTGAATTGCAGATTCATACAGTAAGTTGAAAAAGAAATCCCTGAAGTAAACAGTGAGGGTAAATACTGGACCTGTGCATATACCATCCCAGCCCTGCTAGTCTTGGCTTGTGTTGTATACATGCACCCACTGTTCTACTTGCTGTCTGGTTTCTGACCCAGTTTTATTGTAGGCTTTTTCTCAATGGGTGTTGAAAGCAGTTTTGCTCAGCTTGAAGTTTAACATGTTACAACTGCGTTAGTATTGTATTCATCCCTCTCACTCTTTATCACTAAAATATGTACACATGGTGTATACACATGAACCACATCCATGTTTTGATGACAATTTAAAGGTACACTTCCTAATGGACAACTTCAGCTATCACTTCTAGTTTGGATTTGTCTAATCACCAGATGATTTTGACTTGGAACAGTTTGACTTAACTGAGGTCTTTTTAAAAATGTTTACCAAAATCTGACTGCAATGATATTTGCTCTGAAGTGAACTGTTTTCTTTGTAGCATTACTGATGCCACTTGGCTTAAAACATGTCTGATAACATTAGTTTTTGATATAATTTGACTTTTTCATAGCACTCTTCAGAGAATTGGTCAACAGTAAAGTATGAATCAGAATTCTCAGGATGAAACTTATACCTTTGCCTGTAGAATGCTTAACAGTACCAGCCACTCAGAGCTTTATGGCAAATCTAACTTATTTGTTTCTCCAGATTACTCGGCATTGTTTTTATGGACACTGCTAATATATTAAATTGATTATAAACAATTTTTGACAGCATATTGAATAGCTGTATATTAGTGGGAGTGGTTGACAATGTTTCTAATAAACATCCCTGCAATTAGTCTGAACAAAAATCAGGTTTGGAATTTAATCCTATGCACTTGGAATAATTAAAGATAATCAGTCTTGCTTTTATAGTCCATAACTTTTCAGGTCGTTGGGTCACCATTCTAAGCAATTCTTTCATAGGATCTCTTGGAGCAATGGGAAGGCTACTTGGAGCCATCTTCTCTCCAAATAATGAAGTCATAGTACCAACAAAATAATTTCTGAAAGTTGAAATATTTACATTTTTATAGTGGGAGGTAAATATTTCAAATTTTAGAAGTGTTGGCAGAAATCTGAACTCTAACTCTGCTTCAAATTAGAATAAAAATAAAATATTTGGTTTTCTTAGATGCTTTTGTGTTGATATAAACTTTTACTTTAGTCTTGGCTTTACTCGTGTTGAAAAAGATTTTGAAGTTGTCAAAAACACCTGATTTCTCAATTAATTCAACTTGAATAAGTAATTTAAATAAACCATACAATGCTTTACTGATAGTACCAAGTCTAAATTTAAATGAGCAATGTATTGTAATGTATTAACTGAGTGATTAAAGCCTAAATGCTCTATTCCAATAAGCCTTACATAAGTTATACACAATTTATTTCGGTAACAGAAAATGGTGTCGTGGTACATTTTTAGATTTCATGCTACCCTAATTTAAGGGTCTTGTAAATCTGATTGGCGTTTTTAATACTTCTAAGATGTTTTGATGGCCATTAATAGCATGCATTTTATTGTAAAAAGGGTAATTAAATGTAAAATGGCTTTGTTTTTTTTAAAGTCACTAGTGCAGAACTTTATTGAAATATTCAAGATTAGTTTTAAGATTTGAAGATTCAATAAAATTGCATATTTTATACTTAATGGTCCCTTTTTAGGATTTTCTAAACTGTTTGCCATGAATAAGAGCTTGACTACTCATCACTTTCTACCATTTGATTAAAATCCTTCAAGTGGATTAACTGAATTTGTTGCCAGGGATCAATAGGTGTGCACCTAGATAAACATTCCACTAATCAGATTACATACAACAACTACATGGAAATCTGTCAACTTGTCCTCCAGCATATAACCTGCAAACTCTTTAGTCTTGTCTCTGGTTCTTTATTGCTTTTGGTTAATAAACTCGGGATGACTTGAAAGTTTAGATTTGGATCTTACATTTAAACTAATTTTTCCTGAATAAACTTTCAATCTGAATAATTAAATAGCTCATCAATTAGGAATCCTAATGTAATTGATATTAGGATAAGTAGACAAGATTATGGTTTGTCTAATTCTATTGACTACTTTAGACTGAGTCAGCTATAATTGAAAAGTCGAAATTGAATTTCAGTATTTTAAAATCATACTGAATGAAGATTAGGCATCTAATTTTGAGTGCTACGGTATATTTATAAAATCATTAAATCGATAAATTGCAATTTACTTCATTTTAGAATATAAACATAGCTTTTAAATTAAGCTTGATCAATCTCAATAACCTGAGGACTTTATATCAAAATATTAACTCGGTTTTCACAATTAAAGTTTTCATGCAATATCATTGATTGCTGAGGCTAAAATTTAGACTAAAGCTTTAAATTTTAAAACTGTATAGTAACTTGTATAACAAAGTAACTTGGACAAGTTGGCACCAATGCTCAGTGCTAATTTTAAACTATTCATTTCCAGAATTTTTGAAGACCTGGAGGACATTAATTTTGATATATTTGGATAAAATTTTCATTTCTATGTAAATGCAAGAATTTTAACTAACTATACAATAATATTTTTGAGAAACCAGTATTGAAATTGTTACAAAATAACTTTAATGGCCTACAAATTAATATTACATTTAGGTATAACATTGATCATTTTAAAAATTGATACTTTTGCAAACATTTTATTAAAAGATAGTTCTCATAGCTGTTTGATAGGCAAGATAGAATCTCTTGGATCTATCTTCTGAAAATTTACAACCTTCATTTAAATATAAAGGTTGAAACATGTAAAATTAATTTTAGTCCCTTGTAAATCAAGCTTATGTAAATTGAATTGCAATTAAGTTAAAAAAAATTAACAGGGTATAAACTGCAGTAAGCTTATAGAAAATCAGGCTTCTTTTGACTTATAAGCTTGCTAATGTGAATCTCTAATCAGAAGCAATAAATATTCATTGATGAGTGGGGGGGGTCTGATATTCAATTTTCAGAAGATTGATACAGATATATAGGTAATATTGGCAACTTAAAGAATTAAGGTTTAACTTTGCAGTTATGTCAACTTTTGATAGCTGGCTTAATAACTTTTTCAAAAAATTTAGAAAAATAAATTTATAACTTGTTTGGGGGTTAGAATTAAGTCATGTTTCAAAATCCAAGTGAAAATGAGTCAACAGCATGACTCATTCAATACTCTAGTCTTGAGTTAGATGTACCTGAGAATTTTGTAATATAGTAGCTTGTTTTGAATAGATGCTTTTGCTAATCCCCTTTTCATGCACCAATCCTCTATTAGGTTTATTTTATTTTTCATTTTTTAATTTTTTTTTTTTTTTTTTTTTTTTTTTTTTTTGAGGCATTTTCTGGACTTTGATTCTCTGCTTCAAGCTGATTTTGAATGACCTGACTTCAAATGTCTTCTGATTTGATTCCTAATTCAGCTTGCTGTTACCAATCAGTCATGCAAATTGGTATTCTGAGGCTCAAAATTATGGCTGTTGTACTGTCATTAAATAGGACAGTTACCACCCAGTAGATTACTAACCTAGTTGTGCTGCAAGTACTGATGAAGCTGAAAATTAGTCTGCTGGTCTCTTATTTTTCTGACTACATCTTAAGTCAGATCTTATATTGACAGCACTCATTTGAAAAAAATTCCTTTAGAGTATTAGTAACATTGTACAAAAGTTGTACAATTGATATTCTAGATATTGATTTAATTCTGATTTTTTTTTTGTAAAATGAAAAATATGCAGTAAAATGGGTTTAAGAATGTAATATTTTGTATGGACCAAATTTAAGACTTGAATCTCTTGAATTAACTTTTGTAATTTGCTTATTTTTGTGATATAAAATCATGAATAAACAGTGAAGGTTTGCTGAGATCAAAATGTCAATTTGACTTAAAGGTTTGGTTCTTATTGCATCAATATACTTGTATTCTGGGAAACAGGTTCAGTTGCCTCTAGTCAGAGAAACAGTTACGGTCTCAAGGATAGACATTATCTTGTAGAACATTTTCTCTAAACTCTGATAGTAAAAATGTTAAATTTGGACATCACTATCTCTTAACTAATTTTTGAAGTCTTATTTTATCATACAATACTTGGAAATATTGAACTACTAGGAAGGAATCAACAGATTTTGAGCTATTCAAAAATAATTAAATGGCTATAATTTATTATAGCAAGTTAGATATTTAAATGCTCAAAGCACTCTACAATGTTAGTTTTGAAATGTATAATTTCAATTGAATGTAATGGATCTCTATTGCTGTTATGTGATAACTAGGAATTTTGAGGTGGGATGCTTTTCTGAGCAGTTTTTCACAGGTATCTTATCACAAATCAACTCAAATTGAGTGAGATCTCAAAACCTCAAGGCATGAGTCTAAGTACAGATCCCACTAAGAAATAGTAAACCTTTTCCTATCTTAATAGATAAGTTTTAGTGTTAATTTTAACTTCCCAAATTAGAATGTTAAATGCTAGTAAAGGAATTACCAGTAATTTTACCTAAGTTTGCTTAAATATAACTAAATTAACATTAGATTATTGCACTTAGCTCATTTTATCAAATATTACTATTTTGACCAAGGACTAAACTATAAACTAAATTATAGGAAGAATATCATTGAAAGGCTGTAAATTCAAAATGATACCTTTTCAATTCTAGCTTATTCTAGTGCTACTGATAAACTCTTTTATATATATATATATATATATATATATATATATATACACACACACACAGTGAATGGCAAAGGCTAAATTGCTTACTGTCTAATTGAACTAATATAGAAAAAATTCTTTGCACTGAAAGCATACAAAAAATGACAAGCAGAAACTTTTTTTAATAGTTCATGAATGCTTTAAGTATTTTTTCCTTGTAAATCAGAAAATATCTATAGTAAATATTTTCTAGGTAAACTGAATATTTTGGTACTAAAATTTTAATAGTTGATCAGATAATCAGCAATTGGTAAAGTCATGTTTTCTACTGTGTTAAATGGTTATTTTAACATTAAATAAATTCAACTCTTAAGTTTAAGCTAATTAACATAAATGAAGAGCTGTATCTTAAGTCTAGTTTTAGACTTTGCATTACAGAAAAAGCAATAAGTTGTGGTCCTTATTTGTTATAAGTTTCCATATGAATGTAGTCAATAACTTGAATCAATATACTATTCTATATATTCAATATACTATTACAATAGTCAATTCAAAATAAATCAGATTATGCTTAGGTAATTTTCAATATCACTTCAATGTATTCAAATTTCATCAAGTACTTAATCCTTGATACAATTTGAAGCTATCATCACAGGATTAATGAATCATATTTTGCATTTTTAATCACTTCTGTAACCTTTACTTGTACTTCAGAGGTATATTGTCTAAATGGGAATTATTTCTCTGAAATTTATCCCTAATGGCTTGTTATAATAATTTTAACAGTCTACCTAGTTCTTTTTAAATATAAAATGGAGTGGATTGTTGCTCTCAACTCTATAACCTGATGAACTTAAAGCTGAGAAGGCCTTGACATTATCTTAATGATGTCTGATCAGTGGTAAAGGACCAAAGCTTGTTAAAGTGAATGAATCTGGAATAAATAAAATATTGGTTAAGATGTCTTAAAATTCATTGCTTTTGCATGCCAGGCAATATTGTTTATTACATAGATTTGAGTTCAGCAACTCTTGCAAGGTTACATTAACTGAATGATCTGATCCTCTATACTTCAAGCTGTAACATGTGTGTAGTTTGAAATACATACTCAAGTGACTTTTCTTAATCAAATTTTTAGAATATGTATTCAACCATGAGAACCCACTTCACACTCAAATGATAACTGAATATTGCATGTCTTTTCTCTAAAATACCAACACAACTTGCTCTTCAAATGGTATGCCTCATATAATAAATACACAATTGGCAAAAGAGTAAAGCAATGTTTTACATAGTTTCTGCCTTTCATAAATGACTTAAGCTTTCTAGATTAAACTAGCTTCTGTATGCACAACTTTATTCTATGAATTGTACATATGGTTATCCTTGAATGAATCCAGCATAACATTTTGTTAGGTTTGATATTCAGGGTATCACATGGTTCTTGAAGTGGGGAGTGAACTAAAGGCTTAAAAATAACTCTGGTTACCTTTTGAATAGGTGAGTTCTAATGAACCTGGCTCTTAAATTTTCCCTTTCAGCAAATATTTGAGATAAGTTTGTGTCTGAATCACCAGTGAGATATATAATCTCAGTAATTTAGTTATGAAGAGGCATTGAGTTTTCCTCTATCACTTCATTTTAATAAGATTTTAGATGCTGGCATTGACCTTCAAGAATAGCTAGATTAGCAAATGCATATTTTAAGCTCTTAAAGACTTGTGTACATTTGTAGAAGTTTATGAAAAATTGATTTAAAAATCCTTACCTTTTCAAAGTTAATTTTGTTTTAACATTAAAATGATTTAAAACTATTAAAAATATTAAACTTAAACATTGTTATAGCATGGCTTTAGTTGTAAATAAATCCTACAAGCATGTTTATTTTCAGGTACTGAAAAATTTTGCTTGTAGGATTACTCATACTTGTACATTTTAAAGCTTAACCTTGGATCTCTAGTGACTTAAAAATCCAAATTATTTAATTTCTATAACATTTGCTTTCAAAGCTCTTGTATGCTTTTCAAATTTCAAATCTTAAAAATCCACTTCTAAGAGCTTAAATTTTTCTACAGAATTTTAAGCTTCAGTGCAAAAGGTAGGAACACTGACTTGCTGTTCTGACAGCTTCTCCCACCATCCTTCCAAACCTTTATGGTAGCACTGAAGCTGGTTGTAAGCAGTTATCGTTCTTGAATTGTAGTGGTTGTCTCTATGCTGCCTACTACAAAGCAATGTTGAATATGTTTACGTGACACAAGCTGAAGTAGGAGAGGCTGTTCTTTAGGTATTTTATAAATTTCTTTTGACAATAAATGCAGTCAGTATTCCTATGGCTTTAGTTTTTCAGCGTCTTAATCTTAACATTTCAGGGATTTGAAGAATCAAGCATTCAAGTCTTAAAACTTATACAAATTAAAATTTGCATTTTCATTAACATTGAGGAATATGCATTTTCATGTAGCAAATGTTAGCCCTTCATTTAGTTTGGGAGGCTAATCAAATAAATCGCTCAAATGTAACCTATATTCTAAGTAACTGAGAAGGCTCAAAAAGCTGTAATTTGTTTATATTTTAAAAAGCAATGACTTTATAGGCTGAATAAATACTATAAAGATGAACAATATAGCCAAAGTATTAAACTGTCATCTCTTTAAACTAGCCAGTGGATTTTCACTTTCATAAGTCACCATGAATTAAAACTGGTCACTGAAGCAATTTATGGTGCCTATTTACAAATTAACTTTATAAAAAAAACTAACCTAAGGAATTTGTATAATTAAAAAAAAAATAGAAAAAACTGCATGTTATATAAAAGTTGTTCATGATTTTTAAACTACAACCCCACCTGCCTATGTATAGTTCTTAGTTCAAATTAATTGAAAATGAAACTTTAGTTTCAAGGTAGTGTACTTTTAAATTATTCTGGAAACTAATACACAGGCATTTGAAGCCTAAAATTTTATATTCTCATTGGCTTAGTTGCCAGTCTCTTGTATAGCTATAGATTTTTTTAAGCAAAATGTTTTATATTGTTTTCATTTGTGAAAACATTAGCATAATTTTATAAAGTGCAATAGATACTTCCAAAATGCAAATCTCGCTCTTAATTTTAGAAATGTCAGTATATGGATATCGATATTGAGCAAAATGTTTAAACTCATGTAATAAGTAATGCTAGTCTAAGATTTTTGGCTTGAACTTAACGCTGAAATCTCTGGATAACTTTCTACCTTATTTTCAATGGACATTTTAAAAAAGATCAAACTGCTACTAGAATAAGCTTGGCTAGGCTTGTGACTCAGCTAGCGCTAACATCTCATTCTCTTTCCTCCCTGCTGATTCCATGACCATTAACTACCTACCCAAACCATTTTGGTAGCATAGCATCATTTCCACTTGATAGTGAGCTAAATTGTTTTAATTTAGCCTCCTGTAAGACAGTTCAATACAAGCTGTTGTCAATATTTAACTAGCTTTTTACATTTATTTGGTATTGCTTTTCTAAAAGTGAAAGATGTTAAATGCAATGATTTTTAATTTTTGTATAAATGATGCACTGCAGATAACTTGAACACGAGCAGCTTTTACACAAGGTAAAAGTTGTAGGGAATGTTTTCCTTAAATACTATTGGAATTTTATAATGGATATTATAGAACTTGATATCTATGCAAAAATTATCATGCATGTTTTTATAATTATGACAATGCATGAAGACTTTAAGTAATATTTGCTAATGAAAAATTTATAAAATGTAACTTAATTTTGTAATTATCTTTTCAGGCTGCAAGATCAAAGCCCTACGAGCAAAAACAAATACATATATTAAAACCCCTGTTAGGGGAGAGGAGCCAGTGTTTGTGGTGACGGGTCGCAAAGAAGATGTTACAGCTGCAAAAAGAGAGATTTTGTCAGCAGCAGATCACTTCAGTCAAATACGGGCCTCCAGAAGAAATAATAGTGCTTCTGGTGTGTCTGGAACAAGTTCCAACTTAACTCCTGGTCCTCCCAGCCCTAATACTCCTGGTCAGGTGACCATCCAAGTACGGGTTCCTTACAGAGTTGTAGGCCTTGTTGTCGGCCCCAAAGGTGCGACCATCAAAAGAATACAGCAACAAACACATACTTACATTGTAACTCCCAGTCGGGACAAAGAACCTGTATTTGAAGTCACTGGACTACCAGAAAATGTGGAGAAAGCACGTCAAGAGATTGAAAGTCATATTGCAATGCGCACAGGTGGTATTATAGAATCCCATCATGCACAGGATGAAAATGATTTTCATACCAATGGTGTAGATTCAGGGTTTCATGAATTGGGCACAGATATTGGATCTGTCTATTCTAAAACAGCTAGTTCAACATCTGCATTTTCTACTTACACAAGCTCAGGATTGAATGGGAGCCTGCTCTCACGGCGTAGTCAGGAACCCACAATCTTTAACTTTCCACCTGTCACTTCCACTACTTCCAAACTGACCGATACATATAACCCACTGACAAATGGATTTAACGCCTTTAACAGTTTTAATATATATGACAACGATGAAGGAATTAGCTCTCCGTCTTTCGACCCTGTCCCGTCCCCAGCGGGGCTCTGGCCAGAGTTGAATGACACCACAGCTCCAGGCCGAGGGACATCACTTGTCTCAGTGTTCACTTCAACTGGTAACAATCCTACAAGTACAAATACCACCTCTTGTTCGTCTGTCACGAACGTGCCACCACTACGAAGGAGCAGTCTTGGTGGAAGCAACACAACTCCGCGTCTTTCGCCCACCCTAGAGTCTGCTTCTGCCATGGCAAATGGTTCAGGTACTGGGAGTTTGACAGCTACCACCCTGGGTGGTAGTAGCAACAGCTTGGACCACCATCCGATGCTTAGACGCATACGGAGTGACCCTCTGACCGGTAGCCTTGCTGGCGTGTCAACATCTTTCGGACCTCTACCGACTTGTACCAACAATTATGCTACTACCTCTACAACTGTCACCACCATCACCAGCTCCTGCCCGGATTCTCCTCCGGGTGGTGGCAGTGTTGGTAGCCGTCCCAGGCGTAACTGCCTAGTGTGCTCAGAGAGTGAGGTAGTCGCAGCCCTTGTACCATGTGGTCACAATCTATTCTGTATGGAATGTGCCAATCTTATAGTTGAGAAGCCAGCTGTGGAACGACTCTGTCCGGTCTGTCAACAAATCCCAACTCAGGCAATCCGCATATTTTCTTAACATATTATTATATATAAAAAAATATATATATATATATATTAAAATAAATTCCAAAAATATATAGAAATATCTGAAAGATACTCATTCTTCCCGTTATTCATGAGATTATAGACATCCATGCATATATTAATTAAGTGTAAAAAAAAACAAAAAAACAAAAAAACCCAAAAAACTAAAAACCTAAAAAAAAAATATAGTGGAAGGAAAGAGAATATACTTAAATGTAAAGTATTACTAACTCAAAATGAGTATTATCCTCCCATTTAAGTGTAATCTCCTATGGATGTGAAAATAGTTTGTAATTTAAAATGTCAGACGACAGGGCTGGGTTTATATCTTGAGTAAAAAGAAAAAAAACCTTAACTTAATTTGCTGCGAGAGTATGATAGATTCATTTTCTTAAAAAGAAAGATATGAATCTAACTTCAGTTTTAAATTTTTTTAATTTTCAATTTTTTTTCCTTTGAATGAGATGTGCGGATGAGATTTTGTTTTTAAATTCTATTTTAACCCAGCTAAATGCATATTTTATAGTCCACATAAAAAAAATAGCCTTTATTTTATTCTATTGAGAGCCAAGAAGAGGCAGATGATTGTGATGATAAGAAAAAACTTAAAAAAATTTTAAAATCCACAAAACTATAACAAAAATAAACAAAGCAAGTTTATGCTTTCTAACATATATTTGTATAAATAGTACCTGACGAATTTGTTGCACAACTAGAGAGTAGCATTTTCTATTTTAATAATATTTACGAGCTGTCTGTGTATATGTAGAATAAGTAAAAAAAAAAAAACAAAAAAAACGTAAACATTGTCAAAAAAAACAAATAATTTAAAAAATCTACCAAAATTTGAAGAAAAAAATCTGCAAAAAGAAAATAAATACAAATACTAAGATATTTTTATTTTGAAGGCCATTCAAAGTATCGGGGCAAGATACTAAAATATATTTCCGGAGTCAGAAATTGTAAAAGGGTTTTATTTTTGTCTTTAAATAAAAATGTTCTAAGTTTAACACTGGCTGTTCTTATGCAATAATTTTTGATCTTCGGCACGATATCCAAAGGTCGTCTTTATGAAAGGATCCCGTGTGCATGGTGTATAATTTCCTATTTTTATTTTATTTTCTTCCTTTCATCTTGCAAAAGAAACTTCCTATCTCTTCACTTCTTCCCTCCCCACCCATTTGTCCCTTCCTCTCCCATTCTTCAAGGCAATTGCAGCAACAAATCTCTCGTCCATGCCTTGTCACTGTCTGACATGCATCTTCCTTATTGACCTATTTTCCTCCCATCTCAAAACCTTTTAACCCACTACACATCTATACCCTGCCTGCACTTTGGCTTTCCAATGCTTCACTTTTCAAGATTTCAATTTTTAATTTAATCCCTAAAATTTTCTACAACTTTCATGTAACTCCTTGTCTTGATGTTATTTTTCATTTTTGTATCACATTGCCTTGCTTCTCCTGCTCTTATACTTTGTCTGAATTTAAATTCAAACTTAGGCAATTAGCTAAAGCTTGGCTAAAAAAGCCCTGAATGAAGTGCAAAATCTCATTAAATTTTATTTTTTAATTAAAAGATTTAAATAAAATTAACTAAAGTTAAACTGTATATTGTTGGTTTTTATATATTAAAAGTATATTTTGGCTCTTGCCAATGAGTGGGTGTTGCCCTCCCCCATAAAGTTCATTCCAAAGTGTGATCTTGACCTAGCTACTTTGTAGCAAGTTGCCTCATAAGAGGTGGATGGGCCATGTGAGTTCTTAACTACACTGCTGTGTGAATTATCACTAAATACTGAAATTTCTATAAAAAGCAGTGTCTTTGATAGGTGTTTAGTGCTCCCTTAAATCTCCTCTACCTGGATCAAATCTCCACATTCCACAAAAGACGCTTATTTCTGTCTAGCCTGTAATATTATGACTTTCTACACTCTCCACCAATAAAAACTGGAAATGAACAAGGCTCTCTGTGGCAGGTCTCAATGTTAAATGCAGAACATAGCTTAGACCCAACTAAAAAACAAACATAAAAGATCGAAATTTAAAGTAATCTTTTTGCTACAAAAATTGGCTTTCTAACGTAAATGTGATATAGCACATTAATTCATTATTCACTGACACTTTCTGAAGCACCACTTTCCTCTTGGCTCCCATTTACTAAAATAAATTCATACAATGCAATGGTCAGTTTGATCACTTTACTTGCCTTTTCCATTCCTACTTCCAGCTGCACTGGACAAGTTAATACTACCACCTTATGGCTGACATACATTTTTTTTTCCTTTGAATAGCAGCCTTAATGTTTTGAAATTTGATAAAGAAATTTTTAAAAGTCCTTATTTTAATGCCTGAGGCTTGAATTAAAATGTGTATCTAAGATAGATAAAAAGAATTTTATTTAAAAAGTGAACATTCAGCTTCCTGAATATTAAATGAAAAATATACATGAAAGTAAAGTATTTTTAATTGCTTAGATGTTAAAATTATAGGTAAAGTATGTTAATCATTTCCACCTTTTTACATATGCTCAAATCATGCAGTCTACTTGAGTTTCACACTTGAATATAGTTTTAGAATAAAATTTGCAATTCTACAGAATCTTGGGATTTTTGCACTAGTTGCAAATATTTGAATTTGCTTAACTTCATAAAAATTAGATATTTTAAGCTTCTATATTTTAAATGTAGATGCTAACATTAAAATGCTACCTTTCTCAAAGTGCTTTGTTAAAGCTAAAGTTATCAAAATAAGCATGATTTTTTTTCCTTTTTTTATATTTTTTTTAATTCACTATTATGGCCACTGCTTGTGATGCCTTTGTAGTAATTTTTGCTAATCTTTAGTTTTACTACTTTTTGTATAATTTGAACAAGCTTTAGTTCATCCCAGAATTTAATAGGCTGCCACTGACACAAAAAAAAATTGTGGATTCACTAAACTGTAAACTAAAGTCATCTGATTTGGTCAGAAACTGACCTAATGTAAATATTTCAAAATTACTTGTAAAATGTTAGTATGTCTGTTAAAATAACATTGGCAGCTGAAAATCTGTTGATCAGGTATATTCAAAGCTGATAAAATATTAGTAAAAAAAAAAAAATCTTAGAAGCTGCTAAAGCTAATATCAGGGAAATGTTCATGAGCATCATATTTTGAGTTTGATTTATTTTTCCTTTATAAACTCAAAATATAACCTAAGTTTAAAATGTGGAAATTATTACTCCCACTCAAATTTATAGAGAAAATACTTCTCAAAATTGATCCCTATTTAAAATAAAACTATTTTTATACTTTGGTTGTCTATGCTGCTGGTCACTTGTGTGATAATCCTGCATATTTCTGTAGTGCAACTTCATCTGTCCCTGCTCGAATTCCATATCTTATATTGCCCTTTAAAGTATGTGTTAACTTGTATGATTAAACTTAATATTCATAGGCATCTGTGTATACTTGCTCATGTGGTCTTGCAGATTTAAATGTAGCTGCATTCACTTAAAACTTTATTTTTTAGTGGCTATTAAAGCCATGAGGAAATCTTTCACATGAGTTCAGTGATATTTTATTTACAAATAAGTCATTTTGGTAAAGTAAACTCTAACACTACTGATTTGATTATACACATATAATGCTTTTATATTCATCTCATAAATTAAGTCTTAAATAATCATTCTCACTGGATATTCCAAGTATTGGTAATAAGTTTTAATAAAATTGATATCTTTTTAATTTAATAGTATTTAGTATGTTAAATGCATCAATTTTGTTAACTTAGTGTACAGATCTATCCTATTTTGTCTTTAACAAATTATCTTAGAATTGGGAATGCTTTCACTTGGACTTAATGTTTTGCCTTTAATCTACACCAAAACTAAGTCTCCCCATTACTCACTTGTCTTCTGTGTACTCTTGCTATCCTACCTTCACACATCCCACCCTACACACCTGATCACTGCCCACCTCACCATTCACTTTTCTCCCTATCCTTCAATACCAGCTTCCCAGAAATTTAAGTCTGTTGCTGCATTTACCTCATCTGTTTTGGATGTTTTGTTTTTGTTTCCCTTTTTGACTAAGGTCAGCTATCAAACCCATGAAGGCAGGAACACTAGTCTGACAAGTGATCAGACATCATACTTTCCTTTTTGAACTTTTCTTCTATTTCCCTTTTATTTCATTCACTGAGCGTGTGTGTGAGTGTGTGTGTGTGCTACAAAATTTGGGCACTTTTTTTTTTCTTCTTAGAAGAAAAAAAGTAGATTAAGTTTTGAGACTTAAAAATTTAATTTCTTTAGATATTGCCCTTCCTCCCAAAATCTTAAACTATTCTTGTTTGACTGTGACCCTACATGGATTGTACTGGCAGAGTTTATGTTTGTATATATGTATATGAATCGGTTAATTTGTATGTACATGCATACATAAACTCTATCCTCAACTATGCAAAAAAACCTATGCAAAACTAACTATGCAAAAACTAATGGCCATTACAAATGGCAGAGTTCATATGACAGAAAATATATTCTGTACCGGCTTCAATAAATACCAGTTCATTGGCTAAGTCTTAATACCCACCAAACATCTGGCCAAAGACAAATATTAAATGTCTACTCACCACCTTCATGCCTCTTCACCTGAGCAACTGGAACTTTCATTCTTATGCTTTAGTGCTGATAAAGCACTTTTCCCAAAGAAATTACTGGTTTGTTGCTGGAGGTGGTTGAGAAATATTTAAAGTAATATAAGATTGTTTGTATAAAATTGTATTCCAAATTGGCACTTGAATTTTTCACTCCTATCCCTTAAATATGGCAGGCCTCTGAGTATTTCCTTCTCCACTTCATATTTTCCCTTCATCCCAATCCCAGGTGACCAGCACTTTCACATGAGGTGAAGTTGAATGTATGTTAAACCTATTACCATATTTCAAATTGACTTTTTGAAAACTTAAAAACTAAGCTTCTAACTGCCCATTATTTCTACTTCATCTGTCAGACATGGTTCCACTACATTTGGCCAGGTGTTGTTTTCATAACTGTGATATAAATGCACATTTTTTTGTTTGACATGTCTACTGTGACAAGGGCTGGTGGTGTAGTTCATCTAATGACAATTGGGTTTGTTTTAAGATTGTTCTATCTTGTCTCTGAGTTTGGTTGGCTTGGAATAGAACTAAAGTTGAGCTACCCATCAGGGCCCTGGGCAAGTCTTTCACACCTTATGCCCAGTGCGGTTAGTACTTATGTACATGTCAAATCCGCAATACCCAAAGAGGTATGAATTATCAACTGCCTTGACCAAATGACCAGTGTTGGCTTGATTGTCATTTTTTCCAGTTTACTTGCCCATCCATGTCAAAATTCCATGAAAACATAATTCTAACCCTTTGCTATGTGAAGATTTCTAAAATAAGGCACCTGTTAAAAAATTTATAAACTAAATATGGTTCTAATATACTTTGAAAATACAAAACATCTTAAGGCTCAGTGTCTCTTAAAATCACTAAGGGAAATCAACATGGTTTAAATGTTTGTTTTGATTTAAGAAGCCTGTTATCTTATTTTTGATAGTTATTCGCAAGCATTTAGTTTGTACTACAAATGTATTACAACTTAAATGCACTTGAATACAAATTGTAGAAGCAAAAATACCTAGTGGGAGAAAGGGCATGAAAAGAAAATGAACACTTGCATCTCTAAGCTTAAGTGATAGAAGGCACATTTAGATACATGGTGCCAGTCTGATTTCTTTTAAATAAGCATTATAATTGTAATCTAACATTTTGTATCTTCTGTATCTAATATTTACTTGCAATTATCTCTGGTCTGGCTTTGCAAATCAAGCACTCTAAGCTGTCAGACTGAGATGAGTCAACCTAATTGCATATTGTCCACAGCTCTAATGAGTATTATCTTGGTCATTCTTAATTTGAACTGCAAAAATTTATTTTTGCTGGTACAAAATATATGCAAACTTTTTATATACCTTTTTTCTTTTTTTTTAAATTTTTTTTTTTGGAGGGGGGATACCTATAAATTATTGATCATTGAGAAAATGTCGATATCCTATCCCACCCCTTGCTCCTGTTTCATATTTTATTATTTAAAGATCCATAATCTTCAGATACTCTTGTGTCTGGAATTTAAAATTTAAAAAAAATATCCTTTTGATTCTAAATTTCCCTCCTCTTGTAATGTCGTTAAATTTTATTAAAGTTAATTTTATCTTTTATTTTATTTAAATTGTTTTTAATGTTTTATGAAAAATTGAAGATTTAATTCTCTTTATGGATTAATTTAATTAAAAACATGAATTATGAAAAAGCTGGCTCTTCCCAAATATAGGCATTGCACTGCTGTTGCCATTTAAGTATTAAAAAATGCAAAAAATGAAAGCACTCAATATTTTTTTTTAAATTGGAAGATAAGCCATATGCATCAATGTGTGTACGTGTGTGTGTGTATGAGTGTTTAAAATATATATATATCTATAAATATATATATATATATATATATATATCACACAAATTGTCTGCTTATTCTTTCACATTGATATCCTCATTAATCGAGGCTTGATTTTTCTACAATCGGGATTGTAGTCTGAGCGTCTGCTGAAATACTGAAAGGTTTAATTCATAGTGTATAAATATATATTGTGTGTAAATATATATTAATTATACAAATTCAATAATGCATATATAAATATATATTAAAACAAATTATATACATATATCTATCAAGTTTTTCTTTAAAAAAAAAAAAAAAAAAAAAATATACCAAACAAATATTGGTCATTCAAAAAATTTGAAAATAAATATTCCTGTATTGAAATGTAGGATTCTGCCCATGTCTTCTATACTTTCATATATCAATTCTCAGCTGTTTTTTTATTTTTATTTATTTTTTTTATCAAAAAGGTTCAAAGAAAACTTTAACGAATATTAAAAAAATACAAACAAAATGGTTCCACCAACTTCATTCCAGACTAAAATGTGGAGCTCTTATAAAATGGCTACACATCTTTAAATTGTTTCTTCTCCCAACCCACTATCTTCTAGGACCTCAATTACCTTTACCTTACTGAAAGGTAAAATTTTGAAAACCCAAGTCTCCACTGCCCCTCCTCAATCCCAACCCCTTCCTGCAAATTATAAAAGTGAATAATAAAAAAGACAAACTTTTTGGCTGTTCTTTGTTCTGTGCCTGGAGTGTTTTTAAAAGGGCTGTCTGCATCCCTTGTCTGTCCATCTCAAACTCCCAGATATGCTCCCACCCCTACAAGGAGAGAAAACCAGCCTGCCACGTCCTTTTGTAACAATTAAGCAGAGGCATCACTGTTGGCAAAAACTTTCAAAATTATATTTGTGTAGTCTTCATAAATAAATATTATTTTCATTCATTTTTTTTATTCCCTTTAGTTTTCTTTTACAAATTTGATTTCTTTTTTTTACTTGCTGCTGCTGCCGACAATTTTGTTATTTTTCACTTGTGCTCTCAAGACTAAGATGAAAAATTATCATTTTTTTTCTCAATTTTTCTTTTCTTTTTTTTTTTTTTTTTTTTTTTTTTTTTTAAATAGCACCTTGACTTGAACATACTAAAAATTCTTTCCATCAAATTATCCCCATATTTTAATTATCAGTCTTAATTTATAAATGGAAGACAGTTTTCAGTAAACATGCAGACTTCTGTTCCCATGACTTTCATAGCTTGTAATACTTAATTTTCACATTGAATTGCTTTTGTAGATCTGCTAAAGGTTTTATCTCCCTACTTCTATATAAATAAAATAAAATAAAATGCAAAAAACATTTTAAAATTTTTTAAAAATGCATGTACATAAATGTTTCTCGTTCTGTCTTTCTACATACATAATTCTCACTAGGTTAAGACAACTGTAACTTTATATTGTATTCCACATCAAATTATATATACTGCACAAATTATAATACTCTATGCACTACTTAACTTGAAAAGAAATCCTTGTTAAACAAACACTTAAGATGAGATTTTTCTAAAATAGAAAAACTTGTCAATAGGGAAATAAAACTAGTATAAAGTACAAAAGAAAACACTTAGTAAAATAGTTTGCAAATAGAAACTTCAGTGGGTCGTCTGCATAAAAACTTGTTGGTTGCCAAAACCTTGCCCAGCTCCTTGGTATTCATTTTGTTTATGTATGGAGTTAATAATTATGCAAATGTACTTAAAAGAAACTAAGTACATCTGTGTATTTGTAAAATCTGCTTTATACCCCATGTTGGTAATAAAAATGGAATATCTATTCACCTGATCCAGGTTTTAATGTGGATTAACTTGCATGCCACTGACAAACCATCGATGCTCTTAACTGAATGCTGATAAGGTTAAAAACTACAGGCTGCCGTCCTTCTGATGAAATGAAATTGAAAAGTATCTAGATGAAAAAGTATTGAATATTTACCTACCCACTCCCTTCCTCTCCATCCTTTCTATGTACCAAAAACTAATGCCTAGTTTCAAAGGAAAAGCATTTTAAGACAGTGTGAGAACTGAACTATTGGCCTACACATTTATTACTGCAGAATACCTTGCACTGCAATCTTCATTAGTGACAAAACATGCTGAAGATAAATTTTCATGACCTTAGTCATTCCAGTGTATATTTTAAAAATTATTCTTACATTCCCTCACTCACATTTAAATATATTCTGATGACTGACACTCTCCCATATCCCTTATCTCCTTCAGCAACTCCCAGCATCACTATTTTTTTTAATTTATTTTTTCCCTGAAAAATTTCTTACCACTGCTACTATACTGGAACACTGTATATTTTCTTTCATAACTTAAAATGTAGTGCACAACATGAAAAAAAATATTTTTTCTTTGAATTTTTTCTAAATAGATGGATACATTTGCAGATATAAACAATCTATATTGCAAAAATCATTAACTTCCATGACTTTCATGAAAGAAGTCCACATGTTAAATTGTAAGGATGATCTCTGAAACAAACCAAATTCTGAACAGAAACTGTCATAAGCAAAAGCAGCAATCTCCTTAAATTCACTTGCATGTTAGAAATTTAAAGGTGGCTGGATTTGAAACATGGTAATTTAAAAAAAAAAAAATAAATAAAATAAATGGAAGTTAGACTACTCAGGGAAGACCTGAAATTTTGCACGATTGAATGCTTGATAAAGCTGTCCAAAATTCTATCAGATTAGTTTGCTTGACTAAGATGGAAAAGATTTTCTTCCCTCAAAGAGAACCAGAAATGTTCTGCAGGAAGAATTATTTAAAAAAAAAAAAAAAAAAAAAAATCTGCTTCTGACTTATAAGAAACTGAATTCTGACTATTTTTCCAAATTACAACCAGTATATCTAGGGCATCTTATTTTTATTTACCCAACCCTTAAGATTTGAAACTGAAAGGAAATGAAAGAACCCTGCTTTTGTTATTCTGCACTGGTTATCTGTGTGACTGTTAAATTGCTAACTGTTTCATTAGCCAACATCAAAAAGAAAATTAACCAAAACAGATGCATTTTAATATTCAAAAAGTTTAAAAAAAAATTACCATATAAAATAACTTTTTATCAACATGTAATTATTCTTGAATAAAATATTCACGTTTATATATGCAAAAAAAAATTATATATATATAAAACCAAACAAAACGAAGACAACATTCTGTTCAACACTCGTCCAACGTGCTCAGGATTATTGTATGTGAACATGTGCCCAGTGTAGGGGGTCATGCCCTTTGGCTGTGGTTTGCTGAGGTGGATAACATCCAGAATTTGGGAGCTGATTTCAAAACTGAACAAAAAAAAAAAAAAAAAATCAAAAAATGGAAATATGGTTTAAAGAAAGTCATTTAAATCCCATGAGCGCTTCCACCCAAATAAAACCTGAAAATCCTTTGCATTAAGTGTGTTCATGTGTTATTTCTTATCTAATTTTTTTTTTTTTTTTTTTTTTTGTCTACAGCACTTGCATTATTAGTACAAAGGTATACAACTGGACGTGGCAGTTGATAGTGTGTGACAATTGTGGGGATGCAGGCCCCTTTTTTTTTTTTTTTTCCTCTTCAGTCCCTATCATTTTTCTTGGATGTTCAATGATACAAAGCAAGGTTTTTAAGCAAGACATTCATATATTGACACTGCTTAATTCTAATAAACTACGTTTATGGAATTATTTCATTTTATATATATATATATATATTTTTTTTTTTTTTTTTTTTTTTTTTTTTGAAAATTTTAAAATTGTATTGTTTTCATTATGATAGTACATAGTAAAGACTTTTTTTTCACTTGATCTATGAAACTTGTCCAAATTGTTGGTTTACCATGGATAATTTGAAATTTACCTATCACAAATTTGAACCTAATAGTTAAAATAGGTCTTTGCCAGAGTAAATAATTTCTGAAGAAATGTTCTGACAAGATTTTACTTCTTAGATATTTATGTATAAAAGTTGAATCCCCTCCCCAACCGACAATTGACTGAAACATTCTTCCAGAAGTTTACATACTAGCATGTTCAGTTTCTCTATTGAGCTATTGTAAGAATCTAGACATTAACTCTACCTCTGTGATGCACTTTAACCAATAAATGAATAATCAGTATAGATTTTTTGGTTTGATAAATACTATATTCACCTCTGTTTATATGGAGCAACAAACTTACCAATATATGCCTTTTTATGCTTTACCAAATGAACTGTTACCATAGAAAAAAATAAGGCAAAATATCTAATTGGTTAAATATATAACTCCAGTTACTGAACATTTCACATGGGGCAGAAGCAGTCTATTATGGCTGTGACATCTCTGCAAAGTAAAGCTTTATAAAAACATTGACCTAAAACCTGAGAACTGAGTTTAGTTAGACTTTTGAGATGGATAACAATGTGACAATTAATTACTTTAAAATTTACTGAAAAAATATTTGATAAATATTTATTATAATTTCATTGATGGTATATATTGGGATTAATGCAATGATTATATATTTTGACCTTTATGAGGTGAAATTTTAATCCATGACCATTATAATTGAATCGTGTTGAAGGTATATAACCTTACTATGTATGTCAGTTTTGATCAGTGTTATGACGATAATAATTTCATCTTTGTGAGGCAATAATGATGCTTAAGAATTTGTTCATATTAATATCCTCATCTGTGACAGAAAAATAGTCCAGGACAATGAAATTAATGGAAACAAATATTTCATGAATATCAAAATAGAAAAACTGGTATGTTAAAACCTGTATATGTACCACGATTTATCAGGTCAAAAAATTTGAAGAATTAAAACATAGCTAATTGACAAAGTTATCCAATGGGAAAATATAACACTTGAATTTAAAAATCTTTACAAATGTAGTGATGAATTTCATTTTGCTTAGAAAATAAAATGTGTTCATTTTAATAAAAATGAAAAAAAAAAAAAATCAAATAAATATAGTTTCTGCTGTTTATTCAAAATAAGCTTTTAATAATTGCTTTGGTATATTGTAGGAATTAAAGTGTTCACATACACATTGTGAGCAACAATTCTTATACTTATTTTAATGAAGATAATGGTAAAAATGTACTGAAGAGTAAGATCCTAAAAAAAGTTTTGTACTAATACCATGACGGATTTTTTACACATGGCCAATCAACAAGTTGCAGGATTAAAATGAACTATAACATCAAAATAAATTCAGAAGAGATTTTTTTAAAGGTAAGGCTATATTATTTTCAGTCAAGGAAATAAAGAAATCTTCAGAATACCTACAAATTCAAATTCTAGCAAGTACAATGGTTCTTAATACAGTAAAATTTAAGCAAATGAAAAATGCAGTCAAATGTATCAGTTCAATATAATTTTGATAAAATGTATGATAAAGAAGCTCATGTAACAACAGGATGAACAATATACATTTTTCAGATATGAAATACTATGGAAAAGAACCATGCTACATGTCTAATTAAGATGTTAGAGAAAAGGATTCATTATGGATTCTTATGAAGTAACTAATGAAATAAAAATACACCAAAGTAAAAAAGTTGGATGCAAAAATACATATTGTTAAATATGTATGTATATGAGAGTATATATATACATAAATGTGTATATATATTTTTTTCAAGAACAAAATAGGATAATTATAAAAACTCATGATAGTCTGTGCCTGTGTATGCATATATATATATATATATATATATATATATATATATAAGTAAAGTTGGCGATTGTAGTCGAGGGCAACCAGAAGGCTCCCTTTTCAATAGCTACTACACCTAGGTGTAGGGGAAGGCGCTACTCCTTTCCCAGGATTGCTCCACTTTATCCTTGATACATACCTTATATTGCTGAGTGTGAAGCAAGTATGTATCAAGTACCATTTTTAAAGTCTTTGGTATGACATGACCTGGGATTGAACACAGGTCTCCCGGGCCATTGGTGAACACTCAACCCACTAGGCCAATGAGCCAGTCGAGATAGATAGATAGATAGATAACAATATTTTTGAATTATAAAATAGAAAAATAAAAACCCATGACATAATATACAAACTCATCTAAAGATCAACAATGTGAAATTAAGAGTTATGAGTTTTTATGTTACCTTTATTATACTATTTTATAAATGAAAAAAAATGTTAAATTGTTCCGTACTTATGTGCATAAAGCACAGTTAACATTTTACTGATAAACAAAGATCTTAGAATTTAATTTTTATCATATATATATATATATATATATATATATATATATATATATATATATATATAATATGTATATACATACATATACATATATAAGCATGTGTATATACATATAAATGGTTCCAGAAAGAGTTGAAATTACTTGGCAAAAAATATGGTACTTTTTTAAAATCATTCCATCCAGATGTCAAACGACTCATATGAAGACATGAAGATATCACTAATAAAATAAGCAGAAGCAAAAGGTCTCTCTTACATAATCAAACATGATTAAAAGAATATATATATATATATATATATATATATATATATATATATATATATATACTTATGAACATATAAATATGTGTATACATATATAGATATGTACATACAGGCATATATATATATATATATATATATATATATATATATACATCCATACATACACATATACATATGCACACTTTTATACACACGTATATCTAAACACACGCACACACACACATATAAATACTAGATGACCTGTGAACCCATTGGGTTCCCGCGATAATAGTAGTGCTTAATAATATTAACACTTCTGTTCAGGAATAGGTGAAGAATTATTAGCAGAATTTCATGGTTACCTAGATTATATCTAATTTGCTAATATGTCGGAAAATTGCTTTATTTTCTGCGTTTCAGTATTTTAAGTTTCTTGCACTAATAAAAATCTTGCTGTACTATGTCAGTGTGTGATAAAAAAAAATGATATAGCAGTCAGTTTGAATTTTAATTATTGCTGTTAAAGGACCCGGAGCTGGGTTGAGGGCTCTAAAGAAGTATGGCACAAGGCTATCATTTATGGAACACCTAAAAATATTGATAGCTAGTGAGAACACTATGATTAAATACAAAATAAATAATTTAAAAAAAAAAGAATGATAAAAAGTCAAAAGGTTGAAGGAAAAGAGACTAAAGTTAGTCTTTTTTGTGTTATAAATCTGTTATTATTTTTTACTTTTTAAAAGCCTCATCAAGCAATTTGAGGATTGCCATGTTGTGTCTTATAGATAAACTCTGCCACATCCACATTTCAATTTTAACAGCTGAGTACATTTACCGCCGTTGGTACAACACGAAAAATATAAAATAATATAAAATAAATGAAATAAAATAAAAATTTTAAAAATAGATAAATACCACCTCCATTTTTTTTCTCACAGATTTTAGAAGCATGACAAAAGAAGTGTTTGGTAACGAAGCTCACAAATCCCGTTGAATTATATGCGGTTATTGACTATTTCGAGGAAGAAGACGGGGATTTCTTTTTTTTTTTTCCTTGCTTTTTTTTTTTTTTTTTTTCTTCTAATCTTTGAAAACTCCTTTTTCAAAACTTTGGGCAGCATTAGGCTAATTTTAAAATGATCACCACGGAGACTCCCTGAATTCAAAGCAACAATTTCAAGAGGAAAACGACAAAATATAAATAAAAATAAAAATAATTAATAAATAAACCAACCGACCAACAAAACAAAACAAATTATATATATATATATATATATATATATATATATATATATATATATATATATATATATATATATATGAATCAGTTTTAAGACAATTAAAGCTGCTTCATTGATATCATAAAACGTTTTGTTCAAAAGCTGGACTTATTTCATTTACTGGGCATTTTTACAACAAAAAGAAGAAGAAAAAAACTGTTAGAGAGGGAAATAATTTTTTAATGTTTTTTTTTAATTATTATAATTTAATATCTTTATTTTTTGCCGATAACATAATTAAAATTCATATTTTAATGAAGGACTTGATTTCATTTTTTTTCTTTTCAAAGAATTAAATATTGAAGAAATCAAATATTGTCATGTTTTAATTTTTTTTCTTCTTGCATGAATAAATCAAAAAGATAATAAAAAGATATGAATAAACAAACCTTTCAAATAAGGGAATAGTCATCTTTTTTCTCGTTCATTAAAACAGAAGATGAAAATTTTTGTAAAGCTGGAAAATAACGACGACGCAGACTTTGAACTTCTTGAGGATAAAATAAGTGAAAAAAAATTTTAAATGTTAGTAAATGTTTATTTTTTTAAAGTGAATAAAAAAAGAAGGCAGTTTTTGAAAGAGATAAATTATTTATTGAATTTTATTCAAAAACGAGGGGCAAATAATTTTGCAATAGTTATAGATACATTCACGGTTTTTATTATTATTTTTTTTTTTTTTGCATGCTTTTGAGAATATAAACGGGAGCAGAGTTACTTCCCCTTTTCACCCTTAAAAAAATGAGAAAATCACAAAAGATCAAAAAAAGAAAAAAAAGGGGAAAATACAATAAACTTCATTGTTTGTTGTTTCCCTTTACCCCGTGGGCAAACAATGATATCATGAGATCACACACACATACACACACACTTTGAGTATTCAAGTGTTGTCTGTAATTGTGTATGTGTATAAAAATACGCTCTATCTACACAGATTTGTATATATGTGTACGCTTCCTCACACATACTCACTACATATTCAAAACACGCGTGCTCGCTCAGCCATTCTCTTTCCTCCTTCTTTCTTGTACGCACACACATTCATATATACACACACACATACTTACATAAATACATACATACATACATGCAAATTTAAAAAGCGTGTTCATGAATCGTGTACGCTGTTATGCCTGTGTATACAGATATAAATATATTGCATTTACACAGATTTCTATAAGTGAGTTAATTACTTCACACGCATGCATACATTCGTACGTACATGCAAACATATATGGTGCATTTTGTAGTGAAAAATGTATTTTTATTATGAATTAATAATTTCAAAATTTATGTATTCATAATAAACCTTTTTAACAACGAAAATGATTAGCATTGAATGTTTTATTTTTTAATGTGTTTAGTAAAAAAAGGCAAAACAAAAGAGATGGTTTAATGTTTTATATAACAATGTACACTAAAAACTACACTTGCTACACATACAGTGTAATATATACATATATATATATATATATATATATATATATATATATATATATATATATATATATATGTGTGTGTGTGTGCACAGATACGTGTATACATATATATATATATATATATATATATATATATATATATATATATATATATATACGTATCTGTGTAAACACGTATACACACACACACACACACACACACACACACACACACACACACACACATTAATCCTCACAAGAATTGTATTTGTCCATTTTTTCCAGTTTAGTTTCATTCATAGAAATATTTTCTACCGTATTTTCTGAAATTCTTCGCTATAAATAAAGTACAAACTTCAGTAAGTATAAAAATATAGACTCTTTTGTAGAACAGAGTAAAATGTTCACATTGGATCTCAGTAATAAAAAAAAAAAAAAAAAACAAACTGTGTACGTATGTAACACAAGGGGCCTTTTTTTTTTCTTTTTCTCTTTTTTTATTAATTTAATTCTTTTGTTGAAATTCTTAATTTTCTTTCGCGACAAAAACTGGAATTATGAATTCCTACCTTATGATTTCACTCCCAAGACATCTGCCAAAAGGGATGACATTTTTATTTTATTTTAAGCATTAATACCTCTTCCTTCAAAAAAAGAAAAATGCTAGACAAAAGCCTAACTCTAATTCACAGTCTGTGTCCCTAGCAAAAATGGCGGTTTTATCAAAGCTCATAAAAAAAACAAACTATATTTGATTTTTTTCATGGACATTAACTTGACCTTTAAAATTAAACTATCTTTATTTAATATGTCACTGACATTGAAGTTATTTACTAAGAATAGCTTTTTTTAGTTTCAAGGTCAGAATAATGGAGTAACCAGTGAGAATTGAACTCACTAGTCTTGTTAACTAGCGAATTATTACAGCGCGCTGGGGCTCCAAATTCAGTGATACATCAAGTTGTACAGTGATGCAATATAATTGTAATTTAGGCTATATTTACCGCGCGGGAGTAAACGAGGATTTTATTTTTTATTTCATTGTGAAGTCAAAAAAAAAAACTTCATCGCAGAAATCTAGACAAATAAGAAAAAAAGGCTTTATCATTAGTTCTTTTGTGCTTTCGTGTCAGAATGCAAAAAAAAACCCTACGAAAACAAAATATTAAAAACCGTAAACAATAAACAAAAAATAAATAAACATGAAAATTAGACAGCTCTAAATTCGATTAACACTACTAAAGTCTATTTCACATGCTTTTTAAATGCTAACTTGGCTTTAAAAAAATAAAGGAAGGTTTTTATTTTAGAAAACACCCTAAAAAAATTTCATTTTCCGGTAGTAAAATAATTCATGGCTATTAATACTGACAAATATGAAAAGTTCCTTTGTTTTATGAAACTGTTTTAGTACATTGTCTATTATTTATACGAGAGAGAAAGAGAAAGAAGAAGAGAGATAGACAGACAGACAGACAAAGAGAGAGAGAGAGAGAGAGAGAGAAAGAAAAACTTTATAGGGTGAGGAATCAAATTAGCGTTATAAGGACATTAACGGTGTCTTACCGGTGAAACGTAAAATAAGTTCCTTCTTTTATGATAGTCCATGTGATTTACTATTACATGTTTATCCATTAGTCTGCATCGATTAGCAAAAATAATTTATCAAAAATAAATATATTAAGTCATCGACATTTCTGAATTTGTACAAATTACGGAATTATATCAGAACTTACTTAAAAAAAAACAACCTCTCAAAATCTTCTTAACTGAAGACTTAAATAAACGTAAAAAAATAACTTTTCTTTTTCTATTTAACCTTGGGCATCTTGATGTAGAGGACTCGAGCTGATGAATACCGCAAGCAAAGTTCTGGAGTTTCGATTTCATGTTAAGAAGAGTAGTAGTAAGCTCTATAACTGAAGACATATATCTACAGTGGAACTACATTAAAAAGATTTTATTTTACACAATTCAATATATAGGAATTTTTACGAGTAAAATTAAGTGTTAATCTGATGATGTAAGTTGGGTAATAAACAATAGAAATCACATGAAGTAGTAACAAATAAAAAGCAGATGTACTGTTAGATAACTAAATATATCCTGTCATGATTTACTGAGAAAGCGTACTGCAAGAAAGAATGCACATAAAAGTTTACAATAAACATCAACGTATAGAAAATAGGAACCTAGATTCTGATATCTGCGAAAGTGAGACTAATTAACCTTAAGGTATGTTAGTGATCATATTGGTCTCCGGATAGATTTTTAACAACTGAATAATACGCAGAGTGGGTGGATTGCTACACTCTGCCATAGTTAAAAGAGTATATATTTACCAGTCCCTTCTCACTGTCAGAGCCAAATATAGCTTAGCTCAGTAAGCATTTTCTCGTAGAATGGCTTCAAACTCTGGGAACAAACACTGACGCTTTCTCTGCTTGAAATAAGGGTATTTTGGGGTGCTGCTTGGGTTAGACCCACTGAAGCTGATCCTTAAAAGTATTCCTAACTACGGTATTTACCTAAGGTATTTTTAGCTTCCCAATCAAGCAAAAATAAGGCACTTTTCTTTTTAATGTTTTTGCGGAGAGCCATAAATGAATAGAGATTCATGTGCAGCGTTTGTAAAAAATAGTTCTGTCGACATTCCTTTTGGGATCGCCTCAGGCGCCGAGCAATGAACTCAGCCTATTCCTTTTTAGGTAAGAAGGCAGATTTTGTCCAGATAAAAAGGTTACTTGGAACCGGACCATTACTGTTTTCTCAACAACACGAAAGGAGATACTATAAGATTTACACTTCTATATCTTTTTAAATGGCTGTGATACGAATATTTCTTTAAAATAGGATCCTGATTCATTTGTTCCCGAAACAAAAGATGATAGACGTCGTTAAACGTATAAGTTACGGGAACCTATTGGTCAGGAAAACCACGTGATTTGTGCCTCCAACTACATCTGCACCTTTTGCTTTTGTCCCGTGCAAAATAAACGGTGTGTTTGGAACCGATCACGTGACAGGGTTCTGACTCCCAACTAGCGACACATAGCTCAAGAAACATACAATGGGCGTGTGTATAGTATGCGAATTCTTTCTTCTCATGTTCTGTCTATCAGCTGAAAGTATTTGTCGTGCTCTGTCAAAAATGTAAACGAACCAAACCACTCCAATCCATTAAAACGCTACGTCCAGCTATGACCGGAAATGATGAAATCACCCATGGCTCTTACTAGCAGCGCCAACGAAGAAAGGAAAAATCTATCTTTTTACAACATTAACTGTGCCAGTCTTTCGAAAGCCACTCTATCAAAATAAAGTGGATTATATTCAGAAGCCTATTTTAGGCTAAGGAAGGATTGTATTACCGCTGATATTTTTATGGACGAACTTTCTGTCCACCCAGCCCTGGTAGTATGATACGACCTTCGCTCTATTTATAGACAAGTGTTTTCAGCTGTCAAATCGACTCGCCCGTTGGTACGATTCTTTAGAATCCGGACAAGTAAGCGAAGCTCTCAAGACGTAATCCTACATCTAGTGGTCGCATCCGCCTTACACCAACATAGATATACGAAAAGGTCCTTTTAAGGACCATTAGAGGTCTCCATCCCTAATGTTGGAGTATCTCAGACAGTTCTCATGAACTTGTCGAAGCAGACGGCCTGGAGGCAAACACGAAAAGGACAATAAGACCATCCGGTCTTAACCATTTCGGTCGGTTCCAGTGCTAAGACACGGTAGTCTTAGCCATGGTTTCCCCGTCCGTTCGCTCGGATTCGCAGTGCTAAGACACGGCAGTCCTAGCCACGACACTCGTTCTCTCGTTCCCGGTTCCACAATGCTAAGTCACGGTAGTCTTAATCATACTACTTGTTCGTTCGTTCGTTCTTCGGCACTGCAAGGCTAAGAGATGGTAGTCTCAGCCCACTCGTTTAATCCTGCTCGACTAAGCTACCAGCACCAACTTCAAATCAAGCATTGCCACATCTAATCCACGAATGACTCACTGCTCGGACTAGCATCGACACTTGAGACTACATTGACACCCCACCCCGCTTAAACCAAAGTACTGCACAACCGGGACATCCAACTGTCTCTGCTACCATCGACGACCATCCAGCTGACTCTACCAACTACGATGACCAGCTGTCTCTACCAATAACGACGATCACCAGTTATCTCTGCTATCGACGATCACCAGCTATATCTACCAACAACGATTATTACATCAGCTGTCTCTACCAACATCGACGACCACCAGCTGACCCTATTTACAACGACGACCACCATCTGTCTCTACCTTCGGCGATTATTCCATCAGACGTCTGTACAATTCCCATTGTCTATAAGGCCATAATTCTGTAACCTACGACAAAACAAATTACTGTTATCTCGCCTTTGTTCTCTTTGTTGTCTTCCGGCTGTCAATTTACTCACACGCTTAAAAAATAATTTGCGGGGGTCGACGTTCTTATAGGCCCTGCAACATATTTATCTTTCATGCACGCATACAACCTCAGACTCTTCAGCAAAACCAGAAAGAGACAAAAGTCCTGCGTACATGGTATAAAATACTTTATCAACATGCATAGCCTACAGACCACTGTTAATATTTAGTTTACTTGCATTCACCTCGATGATAACACGCACACATACACACACACACACATACGAATATTTGACAAACTATATTTTGAACATTCGTAATATATTTTATAATGTACTTGTTGACATATAAATAAGTTTAAATTTATTTTGCTTTTTTGTGAATATTCTTTTGTCTACGTCATTGTACTGTGTACATATAAGCAACAATACCGCCACAAAATTGTGGAAGCAACATATATTTAATGATGTCTCACGCAAGACTCCAACTAAAAGTAAATATATAGAATGGGTAAAAAGTGTCCTAATCTTAACTCTGCACTTAAATAAATTGCGTTCCGATGTAGTTGTCATCAAAATTTCTCCCATGAAATTTGTTCAGTCGGATGAAAATTGTTTTTTTTTTTGCTTTTTTTAAAAATTAATTATTTTACTTATCTAATGAAGTAGGGAAATGGAATCGGGTTCAATTCTTGGACGATGAGTTTTGCGTTTCACTTCACGCTGCTCATAACTTTAGGAAAGGCATGAATCCAACTGCTTTTTTTTTCCAACTATTAGTTCAAGAGGGTTCTTTAGCTTTGGTTAGGCCTGCAGTATAACAAAAAGAAATCTCTGCATAACAATCGACTTTGGATCATATCCTACGTGTAGCAGAAGAATTAGGTAAATACGTACTTTGATGTGAACGAACCTATTTAAATAAACTTAGTGAGTAGATAGCTCTTTATTTAATCTACGCACTGTGCAAGTTAAATTGTTCTACTCTAACTGGAAAAGATATTATTTAAGTTGGTTTGGAACATCAAGAAAATTAGATTTTCGCTGTTACAAAATACTTCTCTTTTTGAGAAGAGAGTGAATTGCAAATAATGACAATTAGTAAGTGTTCGACAATTGGCGAAAAGTAAATTTACAAAGATTCGAGTCGGTACATCTTTAAACAGGTGAACTTTTAAGATTTTAAACTCATGAAGAGATAGAATAAAATGAAAATTATCTTTGTCATGACAGGAAGGGGGGTCGTTGATAAATTAATAAATAGATAAATAAATTATTTAACCACAAACTTTTAAAGTCAGTAAGTTATCTTTAGGTCGACAATAATTTTTCAAGGTAACTTTCCATTTTATATTGGTAAAAATGAAATTCGGAAGTTTCTTTGGCGTCGTGGCTAACGTGCTGGACTGTGACATCGTAGTAAGCGTGTTCAAATACCAGTCGACATGTCGATATGTATCTGACTTCCCACCATGTCAGAATGCGACACAATGCCATTTTATAGCGGCAACAGCATACGAATCGAGACTCATGCGCGGCAGAGGCAAAATATACTTGGTTCCGTCGGCATTCCCTTATTGGGGTGCCTCAGACGCCGAGCAATCAACTCAACCATGCAAAGCAGACAAAGCCTTGAGGAACGCCCCAAATGAGTGTCTTGGATATGACACAAAATAATCTGTCGGCGAGGTTCCAGTAATGTTGGAGCTTTAGGGAATGCGGAGTACCCCTTCTTTGCCATCGCTCCCAGGTCCATTCTGGCCCAGAGTGGTAGCACCTGATACGGTCCTATCTATGTGTCAAAAAGAACTAAACTGAGTCTTTATGCTAAACTGAATTGTTTGAAATAGAACAGTTTTGATATTTAACTGTGTGTAAACAAAAAAAACTATTCTTATACTAAACTGAATTGTTTGAAATAAAATGTTTGACTAAACTGAATAGCTTGAAATAGAAATGTTTTTGACTTTTAGACTATGTACTTATGCTAAAGTGGGTTGTTTGAAATATAACTGTTTATTTGTATAAAAATGGATTTGGCATTAAATAAGCTACAAAGGTTTATATGCCATAAAATCCAAACAAACAAACAATCAAGAAACTGGATTTATTTAGAATAGAACTGTTTGACATTTAAACTTATGCTAAATTGAATTGTTATACATGGAACTGTTTTTGAATGCTAAACTGAATTGTTTGAAATAGAGTTGTTTGACTAAACTGAGTAGCTTGAAATAGAAATATTTTTGAAAATTTAACTGTTTACTCATGTTAAACTGAATTGTTTTAAATAGAACTGATTATTTGTATATAATAGATTTGGCATTAAATAACCTACAACGGTTGATATGCCATAAAACCCAAACAAACAAACTAACAAACCAAACGAATACTAGGTGGCTTGCCTGAAGGCTAAAAAAATGTTTGAACTCTCGTCGTGCTATTACGTTCATTTTCTGACTAATACCCTTGGGGTAAGGTATGAACCCGGTTATTCCCCCAGATAGGTGCCCGTGATGTAATGGTTATCGTCGTAGGAAATGGACACGGCGAAACGAGTTCAAATCCTGGACGAGACTGATTGCGTTTCACATAGCACTAATACACTTGGAAAAAGTATGAATCCAATTATTCTCCCTCCAGCTATGGGTAAATAGTAGGGTAGACAAGGTTCTTCAGCCTTCGTGAGGCAACTAGTCTAGGAGAAGGAAAACTCTGAATTCAAACCTGTTAAACTCCGCTTAAAAATTGACCTTGAGTCATATCCTACCCGAGCGGAGGGGTTGGGTAAATATGGCTATTCCTCCAGATATAGGTTTAATAGCACCACAATTGTTCTTCAACAAGCATAGCTTTGTCATTTAATAACCCACGAAAGTTGATATGCCATTAAACAAAGAAACCAAGGATAAAATACCAGATTTTATGCACGAGACTATTTATATTCCTGGTGGAATGGTGTATTTTTCTTAGTTGTGGCACGAATCCAGTAGTATAGGACCCCTAGTGAGACTCGAACTCAATAGTAATTGTCTGCCAGTCTAGCTGACAAGCCATACAAGGAAACCCTGCTTTTTTTTACTAAGCTAGTAGTATGAGGGACCCAATGAGAATTGAATCAGTAACAATATAGTTTCCTAACTATTTTACCACGTGAGGTGCCAAAGTTTTTTGATGAATAAATTAAAAAATAAATGCAATATACACAACACATGAATTATATTTATGATTATTTATTCATTTCGAAAGGATAATTTCTTGTATGATTAAAAAAAAATGTTATTCAGTGTATAATCACAATTTTCATTATTCATACGACAAGTAATTATCCTTGAAGATATACCTAGGTTAGTACAATTCAGCCGAAACCTTGTGTTTAACCAATCCTCTCCGATGCTGGATTGTGACACAAGGTCAATTTATTGTGAGATGAAGCTCATTTCCGTCGGCATTCCTCTCGAGGGAGCACAGGTGCTAGCTAGGATGAGGATAAATGGAGTGACTTGACATTTCATTGGAACACTCGCTGGGGGATATCCCCCGTGGCGTAATTGCTGACATGCTGGACTGCGGCCTCAAAGTAAGCGAGTTCGATCTTCAGTTCGCGCTATTAGTTTCACTTTCGGATTAATACCATGGGTAACGGTATTGAGCCTACTTATTCCACCACCAATGGGTTAATTTGTATCACTGCTGTTCTTTTTACAAGAATAGCTTTAGCATTAAATAATCCAAGGAGGTTGATATGCCATTAAACGGACACCAATCCGAACCATCTGGCACGAATGTCATTTTTTTCAAAAGAACATATCGAAATAGCGTAATTAATAATAACCAAAACAAGACCGTTACTTCTTTTTTTTTTTAAACCAAACTCAGTTTAGTCTGGTACAAGGCCATAAGTAGCGCTTTGTTTAAGGATTGAACTCTCTACATTGTTTGCCAGAATAGCCTGCTCATTATTACTCACAGCCAGGGGGCCACGGAGCTGGGGTCAGTGTGTAGAGTGACATTGCACCACTTGACATCTACGCACTTTCCCCGTACAATTTAGCTCACTGGGCTAGAACTCACTTCGGCCGGCCGTGTTGCTGGTATACGGTGTGGGTCAGATGTATCTTGGCTTGGTGGCACTCGGTTGAGGCCGCCTGACATTCGTATCACGTGACTAAAACTGACTCTCCTTGAGCCTCAGAGGGCCGTCCCCCAGGCAGGGCTCAGTTTATCGCCTGGTGCCCGAGGCGCTTTTTTTTAGTGAATGCCAACGGGGCCCAGGGTATTTTTCGAACCATTAGGCGTGTCTTGGCTACGGTTATTCGCCTGGTCTCCACATTAAAAAAGTCCTTGAGCCAAACTTTAGCATGGTTGGAAGCTAAACAAATACCAGCTACTACGGCAAAGCGTCTAAGACACCATCTAAATAAATTTTCTGAACGAGGCTGACAAAGTTAAAATATTTTTAAATAGTTTATACGCAGCGACTGCACACAAACAATAGCGAACGTTACATCTATGGAAAAAGAAAAAGGAAACAAAATAAAATAATTACTTGTGCAATCATTCTAATATTCCTATAGCATTAAAAATAAATATAATTACCAAGAATTTAATTAATAATAGATTGGTTTTAATGATGGGAAACCGGTTTTTAAAATCTTAAAAATAATTTTGCACTCACTTATCCATACAAATGCAAACACACGCACCTACAACCGATAGACAAACGTACATAGTCATAGACTCTCATCCGTACAAAAAGCAACCTATACATACTTATCTATGTATATATCTGTTCACTCCCACGCACAAAAATGCTGGCGTAAGCATAAACTCTTCACTAACATGGAAATACACACAGTTTCACGCACATTCACTGATATAAATGTCCACAGTATCACACACATATCATCATCATCATGACGTGCGGCTAGCACGGATATCCCTGACCCTCTAACTCCACTTCTCCCTGTCATTCATCGCCTTCGACAGGTCTTCAGGGTTACATCCCGTATCATCACATAGCTGCTGTATGAATGTTCGAGCTGGTCGTCCTGCTTTTGATTGGCCATATGCGGGGGTCCACAGGAGCACATCACTTACGATCTCGTCTTTGCTTCTCCAGCAGTGTCCGGCATGTCTGGTTCGTCTAGCTTGTATAGTTTTCGTGATAGGTGGTAGGTGGCCGTACAGTTGGCGCCGTGTGGGGTGTTGCTGCCAGGACCTGTTCAATATTGTTCGCAACCTTCTTGTATAATTGCCGTCGAGCTTCTTCTCCAACCGTTTAGTCAGCACCCAAGTAGTGCATCCATACAGCAGTATCGACACGACTGCAGCCTAGAAGAAACTGCGTTTCATTTTATCGGTCAGGTTTGATTTCGAAAGCCTATCTATAGCTGTTCATGCCTTCGTTAGCCGTGTGTCGATGGTGAAGTGTCTACACACATATACACACGCAAATCTATTTGAACAGAAAAGAATTTCTGCGCGCGTTTCCGCACTTAGGCTAACATCAAAACAGCTTATGTCACATTAAATTCTTTATACGTATGACCAATTTACATTGGGAATCATATGTACTAACATATGGCGTTTAACACAGTCCTGAGATATCTAATCTGTATTGTGATTTTAAAAAGTAGCTTTTTAATAAATAACTCGCTTTGTGGTTTTATTATATATATATGCGTATATATATATATATATACATATATATATATATATATATATATATTGTCATTCACAGACAGATTGTTTCGTTGTATCACGCCCCTTCAGTGTGGCTAGACACGTGAGATGCTTGAAACTGGGATCGAATATAAATATTCTTTTCTATTCCTCTTTTCTAAAATATTCTGACAATTTTTGCTTTCCCCATCGTTCAATTCGTTGTATCATCTAGAAATTCGACACGCTTTAATCATCATTGCCTATGCCAATCACGTGATTGTTTTCTTTTTTTAAAAAAAAAGGACGCCGATAGAACGTTTATGAGATCTTTGTATAAATATTTTTCCTTTTATCCCGAAGAAGGAAGTTACTTACCAAGTAACAGAAACTCACCAAAAAGTGAGCGGATAGAAAATGCTCCTTTAGCCATTCTCATTTCCACCGAGCAGTTTTAACTCCATAAATAAAACATCCATCACAGTTCAAGCAACATTTTCCACCATCTTAAAGTCCTGATGAAGGTTCAACATTGACTTTTCATCATAAATTAATCACTTTTGGATTACTTTGTTTTTCCTATTTTCTTCATATATATATATATATATGTATGCACGCACACACACACACACTTATCTCCCTCTCTCTCTCTCTGTCTCTCTCTCTATATATACAGTAGCGTCCAAAACTAAGGGAAAAAATTTTAAAGCCTAATATTTGTTAGAAATAACAACTGTGAAAAGCTGAAGTTTTGACAACTGGTAGTCGTTATCATCCATAATAACATACTAAAATTTGAATCATTTGCCAAGGATAGAAAAAGAATTATAACAATTATTTATTTATTTTCAAATTTGGAACGTCCAAAAGTAAGGGACAAAATTGAGAAAAACAATGTAAACAGCCAAAAAACAATAAAAATACATGTACAATCAATATTTAGTAAAAGAGCCCTTGCTCTCAATGACAGCTGCACATCTTCGACTACAAGAACGAATCAGTTCTTGACAATCCTCGATACTAATTTTAGACCATTCTTCTTGAAGCTTCACCCACAAATCCTCCGTGTTAGTGGGATTTCTTTCCATAACTTTCACTCCTAAGGTCTTCCAAAGATTTTCTATTGGATTTAAGTCAGGACTTTGCGGTGGCCAATCCATAATTTCGAAATCTTGCTCGCTAAGGTAACTCATTACCACCTTTGCCTTGTGCCATGGGGCATTATCTTGCATAAAGGTAGCCCTATCGAAACCTGAATTCTGTATGATTGACACAACATGATCTTGAACAATGTTTTTATAGATCTTTGCGTTTACACGAGTTTGTAACCGGGCAAGAGGAGTTGTACCTTGGCTAGAAAACATTCCAAATACCATGACGCTTCCGCCCCCAAACTTGACAGTTATCTTAGTACACTTTGCACTTAATCTTTCACCAATACGTCTCTTTACATTGTTTCTTTCCATCATTTCCAAATAAATTAAACTTGCTTTCATCACTGAAAAATATTTTTGCCCAATTTTCATATGTCCAAATTACATACCTGTTTGCAAACTCTAATCTCTTCTTCTTATTCTTCGAAATAACAAGTGGTTTCTTCCTTGGGGTTCGATTAAACAGCCCTATTTCTTGCAGTCGTCTAGAAACAGTCTGTCTTGACACATTAACACATGAGGTACTATTCATAATCCTTTTAATTTCGGTGCAAGACGTAAAACGGTCCTTCAATGACATACGCTGCATTATTCGATCTTTTCTTACCGAAGTTTTGCGGGGTCTGCCGGTTTTAAAAGCACTAACTATTTTGCCAGTATCATTGTAGGATTTAATAACCCTGCCTACAACACTCTTCGAACGTTTCACTTTCTCTGAAATCTCTCTAATGGTGTGCTTTTCCTTGTGTAGCTTCACAATAGCTTGTCTCACAGAGTAATCAAGTTTTTGGCGTTTCGCCATGGTGCCGGCTGATGCAACGTTTACAAATGACTAAGTAAGACTTATTCTTTAGAAGAAATCAAAAAATTTGAATATAGCATACTGTTTACATTGTTTTTCTCAATTTTGTCCCTTACTTTTGGACGATCCTATTTTGAAAATAAATAAATAATTGTTATAATTCTTTTTCTATCCTTTGCAAATGATTCAAATTTTAGTAGGTCATTATGGATGATAACGACTACCAGTTGTCAAAATTTCAGCTTTTCACAGTTGTTATTTCTAACAAATATTAGGTTTTAAAATTTTGTCCCTTAGTTTTGGACGCTACTGTATATGCGTAACAGTTCAGTGTACAACTTTTTTTAAGAAAGTCATTAAAAACAAAACTAAAATGAGAAATTAAGAAGAAATTGTTTTCTGACGACGATAATGAAAACAATTTAACCCCCATACATATATATATATAGTTATAGTTATAGTAATTTACTAAACGTTTTGCTCACATGTCACCTAAGGCCATATGAATGGTGCATCCACTGAGACTCGGACTCACTCGTGAATGTTTGCTAGTCTAAGCTTGCTAACCATTACACCACATGAGATGCCCACAAATATACGGTGATGGTCTTCATTTTTTTCTAATGTTCTTTTTGTGGGTGTATTTGTATATAACAGTCAGCAAATGGAATCAGTCAGGTTTTTTTTTTCTATTGCTCTATAGCTAGTACATATATAAAGTACATTTAACACATTGTACACAAGTGCACATACACACACCTATGTACACATTTACTCAGACACAGATAAATTGACCCATTGACTTGTACACTCATACGAACATTTTTATAAGATGCCAACATATACACACACACCTACTTAGGCTGGTTTGTTTTCGTTTTGTCGGCATATCAACCTTCGTAGGATATTTTTTTCCAAAGTTATTCTTTTAGAAGAACGGAAGAAATACAAGGTGACCCCCCCGCAAAAAAAAAAAAAAAAAACAGAACCCATAAACTTTTTTTTATTTCTTCTCCAAAAATAAAGCAAAATAATTCTTATTCTTTTCCTTGGTAGACCAGGACATGTTGGTGAATACTATGGTCCCAATTTTTCATGCACAGAATCTACTTCATATCCTGAAAAAAAGAAAAGGCTCGGATTAAATTTATGAATTTCAGTAAAAAATATATGGGTTCTTTTTTTTTTTTTTTTTTTTTTTTTTTTTTTTTTGGTTACCTTGTACTATTTAATACAAAGCAGGGGTTTGGGATAATAGGGTTTATACCTTTACCAAGGGTATTAGTCAGCAAGCGGATGTAGTAATACGGTTGGAGTTCGAACTTACTTACTACGATGTCACACTCTTGCGCGTTAACCGCTACACCTCGGGGATACCCCACATATACTTAGACGTAAACACAAAATTATGTAGCCCCAGATAATGAGATCCTATTCATATCGTAGTATTTATTTATCTATTGATCAATTTTTAATATGAATCATACATAATTTATACATGTATTTCAGTTACACTATGTGATAAAATGTTTTCTTATTGCTAAGCAAAAATGTTATTTTTCAATTATTATACCTAAAGTAAATGAAAAAGACCTTTTTTCTTCTAAATCTGTTTTTGTGACCTGGGTAATAAAGATTTCAAAACATGATAGGAGACTATATTTAAGGGCTAATACGTGAAAATAAATGAAAAATACCTTTTTGCTTCCAAATTTGTTTTTCTGACCATGGTAATGAAAATTTCAAAACATGATGGGAGACTATATTCGAGGGCTCATACGTGAAAATAATTTATATAATCGTCGCAAATCTCGAAAAATCACTTGTAAACTTTTTGCACATTTTTGTATAGCTTTAGTGTCAATACTATTTATTTTGGCTTTATGTAAATAAAAAAGGTGCAATTTTTCACGTTTTTATATAGACATTGGTTTATTCCCGAATTTCATTATCCAAGATACAAAAGCAAAGTTTGAAAAAAAATAAAGGTCATTTTTTATTCTTTAAAAATAAACAATTAAGAAATAAGATGTACAATCTAGGAACAAAACGAGTGTTACAAAAATTTACGAGGGAATGAAAAGCAAAGTTTGATGAAAATGATAGTCATTTTGTAATCTTTTAAAACATAAGCAATTAGGAAATAACACATACTGTCCAGGAACAAAATGTTTGTGCTGTGAATATGGATTATCTCCTCTTTGATAATCCAAGCTATAAAAGCTGTACATTTCCGCTGGTCAAGACGAGTAGTAAGATTCTTAATTGAATACAAGATTACTAGACAGAATCTCTTGTCCTGTTTTCATTACAGTGTGTTACATGAAATTATCCAGGGCTGAAAGGCAAAGTTTGAAGAAAATAATGGTAATTTTCAATATTTTCACGCATTCTATCAAAGGACAAAATGTGTGTTACAAAGTGATATTATTAATATAGAAGTTAGCAATCTCTACCTCTAATAAATATCAGGAATATCGAATGATTGGTTTGTTTGTTTGCTCCCTAAATTCCGGTGACTTTAAAGTGCATATTCTTACGTGTTGGGGGAGGTTTATAAAACATACCGTTACTTGCAGGATTCCTTTTTTTGTCTAAATCAAGGAATTTTTTGTTGCGCACAATGTACCCTTCTAAAAAGCCGTTTAGTCAGTGGTGGGTTTGGAAGATACATATTTCAACAAACTTCACTGATAGATATTCGAATCCAACAAACAAATCTGGATCTTCTGTTCTTATTTGTAAGTTTAGAAACTTAACTCAAAATTTATAGGGGGTGTCCGCGTGGTGTAATGGTTACAGCGATGGACTGCGGAATCGTAGTAAGCGAGTTCGTACTCCAGTCGAACTATTACGTTCACTTTCGGGCAAATACCCTTGGGAAAGGTATGAACCCCCTTATCCTCCCAGCTAGGGGTTAAATAGTACCACTACTGTTCTTCTAGGAGAATACCTTTGGCATTAAATAACCTATAAAGTTTTATATGCCATTAAACAAAGAAACCAAACCATCAAAATTTATAGACCGACATCTTACTCTTTCGCCGAGTCGGCTGGGGCTACAGAATACACCGATTGCATCTCTGCAGAAGGGTAAAACTCTCTCAACGAGTGTCCAGGTTATGGCACAAAACAATCTGATGATGAGGCTCTAGTAATGCTGGAGCTATGGGTAATGCGGAGTACCTCTTCATTTCCATCTCTCCCAAATCCACTTTGGCTCAGAATAGTTGAATCTGATAGGGTCCTATCTATAGGTCAAATAGAACTGTTTCACACTTAAACTGTGTGCAAATGAATAACTGATGCTAAACAGAATTGCTTGAAATGGAACTGTTTTTGCATTTAAGTGTGTGTAAAAAAACAAACTGTGTACTTATGCTAAACTGAATTGTTAGAAATAGAACTGTTTGATCATTTAACTATTTGTAAACAAATGACTGATGTTTAGTTGAATCATTAGTGATTCATTGCAATACTTTGACTTAGTTGACATACTAAACTGAATTGTTTGAATTAGAACTGTTTGATTATTCAAATGTGTGTATACAAATATCTGGAGTTTAGTTGAATCATTAGTGATACATCGCAATACTTGAAAACATTAAACTGTGTGCAAACAAATGATTAATAGTCAATTGAATTATTCATACTTGATAGAAATAAATGAAAGCATTTAATTGCATGAAAAAAAAAAATGAACCCAGAATCATTTAAAAATGTAATCTACAGAATGTGTTTAGAAATTATATATTTAATATATATGTATGAAAAAGATTTGGCATTAAATGACTTATAATGCTTGAAATGCCATAAAACCAATATAAACAAAAGACATCTTACTCTAAAGACAAAATTGTCATAATGTAATATAATGGCCGAGGGATTTCGTTTTATATATCTTGCCTTACGGTTTAGTTAGACTGAGAACCTTTCGCTTAGAGCGTGGGTTAGTTAGGTGCAACATCAGCGCAGGTGTTCATGCGCGCGCGAGGAGGATGTGTCATTCAGAGATGTCAAAATAAAAATCCCAGATAGGAAATGTGACCGCGGGATGTGAATGACGTCATGCATCGTAAGCGTGCGCGGAGGATTTGGGGGATTTTGAGAAAAGTCAGAGTTTTTGCCTCGGAAGAAGAAGGTTGACTTTCGGAGCTCGCCGAGGCCTTGCGGCGGGTGCCGCGCGTGGTGGTGGTGGTGGTGGGGCAGATGGAAAAAGTCAGCATAGAAAGATTGTGTATCACTCTCCTTATGTCGAAAAACCTTTGAACTCAAAGGTAATAAAAAGTTTCGTACCTGAACTAAGAAATCGTAAAGTTTTTCGTGTTTCGGGATTCCTATGTTATCTATATATGTTACAATCACACTAAAATTGTTCTTTCTTTCTTTCTTTCTTTCTTATTTACTTGACTGTCCGTGAACCTATGTGTTTCTCGTTGTAAGAGCCGCCCATGATCACATTGATGCATCTGTTTTGGGATGAGTGAATTATTCTAATATTCCAATTAACTTTTCATAGCGCCGTTGTACCAAGAGTTTGAATGAAAAAATGTGCTCACCGCCAAGGTAGACCAAAGAAAATTATCGTTCACATGCAAAATGGACTGGAAATTGTTTTGTTCCCTCAGAGTTCATTGCTTTAATGAAAATCTCGCTATGATGTGCCGTTTTATATACAATGATAATCGTATTAAGATTTATCTAGTTTTGTATTCAAATAAAGGGTTACATTTTTCAACAAAAGTTTCCGGTTACTGATCAGGGCATGTTAAAAGCAATTTCTCTCGTAAGATCGTTGAAGTTAAGCAAGTTGAACCTATTCAATACTTAGATGGGTGACCAATTAGTAACAAAAAGAACAGTATGTATTTACTCAATATGAGCAAGTCAACGGATGTTCTGTGAGTTCACTATCGGATCCTGGGAAAATTTTTTCTTATTTGAGATAAATCAAGGCAAATTTGCTTGGAGTGGATTCTTGAATTTCTTCGAAAAGCTTTGGAGCATGGTCCTTCCTCTTGTCCTTCATTGCCTGTGATATGAATTGGTCCTTTTTAATATTGCTTGAGGAATACGGAATGTTGTCATGCACATCCTGCATGATTTGAAACTCAGACACCCTCATGTCCTTAGCTATGACTTGATTGACTTGCCGGAATCGTTGTCAATCATGACCCAAAGGTCACCAAATAAATTTGGGAGTTCTTTTCTTGTGATAACGATCAGAGTGGGGCTAGCGGACTACCGTACCTTAAGGATTACCAATTGACTCATCCCACTCTTAGCGAGTTCTCTGTAATATCCTCAGATTGACACCCAGATACTCTGAAATCTTCGTATTGTAGCTTCTATTTCAGCTGTACAGCATGCTGTGTCCAAATTGCTGGAGGAGTGAATGACGTCATGGTGCTGCTTTCCCCACAGACAGTGTCCAGCTGACTCTAATTTGGTACACAGCAGAAAAAAACCGGAAGCAAATAAAGCGCATGCACATAATTGATGATTTAAAATGATTTCATTTACTCATCGCTCTCTTTCTCTCTCTCTCTCTCTCTCTCTCTATATATATATATATATATATATATATATATATATATATAAAGTTTACTTGTATGTATGTGCATATATATTTATATTGATGATTTAAAATGATTTCATTTACCCATCGCTCTCTCTCTCCATATATATAGTAATTGACAAAGCTCTTTGTTTTGATGTGGCAAAAGGCAGAATGAATGGGGCGCCCAATGAGACTCGAACTCACTCGCGTAGGTTTACTAGTCTAGCTTGCTAACCGTTACACCACCAGAAGTGCCTCCTCTTCTATCTCTCTCTCTCTCTATATATATATATATATATAGTAATTTACGAAGCTCTTTGCTTCGATGTGGCACAAGGCCGAATGAATGGGGCACCCAATGAGACTCGAACTCATTCATGTAGATTTGCTAGTCAAGCTTGCTAACCATTACACCACCAAAGGCACCCTCTCTCTCTCTCTCTCTCTCTCTCTCTCTATATATATATATATATATATATATATATATATATATATATATATATATATATATATATATATATATATATATATATATATATATTACTTGTATGTATTTGCCATTTTCTCTTTCGCTTTGTACTTCATAGCAGCTAACGTGCTGGATTGCGACATCTTAATAAGCGAGTTCGATCTTCACTCGCGCTATTACGTTTACTTTTGGACCAATACCCTTGGGAAAGGCATGAACCCTCATTTTCCTACTCCAAGGTATGGGTTAAATAGAACCAGAAATTCTCTTTCGCTTGGATAGATTCGGCACTAGATAACTCACGAAGATTGATATGTAACGTAGGAAACTGATAAAAGAAAATATTGAGCAGGCAATAAATTTACTTATTCTTAGTATGCATATATTAATTATAATGTTTTATTTCATCTTAAACTGACTCATTAAGAATAAAACTTGAAATACACAAACACTTTTGTTACCTTTATGCATACACATGTTATTTTATGTGATTAAATTTCATTTATATATTTGTACACTAGTTTTGATATTAATTCTGGGCCCCTTTAGACAACGTTTTGATATTAGTGCAGTCCCCCTCTGGACTATCTTTTGATATTACGACGCAACCTCTTCTTTCGATAATCATACAGAGACATCTCTGGACAATGTTAGGCGCCTCTGGTGGTGTAATGGTTAGCAAGCTCGACTAGCCAATCTTCACGAGTGAGTTCGAGTCTCATTGGGTGCACCTTTCATATGGCCTTGTGCCACATCTAAGCAAAAGCTTAGTAAATTTCCATCTCTGGACAATGTTTTGACAATAGTGCAGGGCTTCCTTTGGACTAATTTTAAAAAAATTAAATACAGGGCCCCCTTTGGACGATGTTTGGATAGTAGTACAGAGCCCCCACTGGACTTTTTGATAAGAATGCCAGGCCCTCTCCGGACTATGTTTTGATATTAGATAGGGCCTCCTCTGGACTTTATTTTGATAGGAGTGCCGGGCTCCCTCTGGACTATGTTTTGATATTAGTATTGGGTCTCCTCTGGACTATGTTTTGATAATAGTACAAGGCCCCCTCTTGACTATGAGACCCTGGACTGCTTCCTACTTACTATATATGAAAATCCGGCACTGACTACTCGTGATTATTATTGCTATTGAGAAATCAGTGTTGGCGACCGGAATGTACCTGACAATTTACCTGTCAAGTTATCCTGAATTTAAACGAATGAATAGCGAGAAAATAATAACTAGGTGAAAAGTAGTTGCCGCTATTTAGTCAGCCCACTATTTGTCAAACTAGTGTTGAGGTTAACCACGCGAGGATTTATGGGGGGTGGAAATCATCTAATTGTTTATTATTATTTTTTCGTTTAGGTTTTTTTTTCACAAGTTGTGACTTTTTTCTTTTTATGATGAAATGCCTATCTTTCATATTTTATTTTTCAAATAAAACGAATTGGGCGTTGGATTTTTTTTTTATTTTCATAAATAATAGGTGAATGATCAGCTGTAAAAGCTTTAGTGTCGCAACGACTTGTTATTAAAGGACTGGTTGGTTAACTTTGAGGTTACTAAGAGAGAGAGAGAGAGAGAGAGAGAGAGAGAGAGAGAGAGAGAGAGAGAGAGAGAGAGAGATCGAGATCGCACTTTACGTACACGTTACTGTCCTGTGACTCAATTCGCTGTGGGAAGAACATCGGAAAGAATATATATATATATATATATATATATATATATATATATATATATATATATATATATATATATATATGCATTCGTTCGTTATATAATGATAACCGTCGTAGTATATAAACACGGTGACTCAAGGTCAGATCCTGGACGAGACAGTATTTCACAAAGGGGTAATACCTTTTAGGAAAGTATGAATCCAACGATTTTCCCAGTTCGCAAAAAAGAAAAATAAAAAAAAAAAGAAAAGAAAAAATACATGTTGACAATATAGTGAAAGCATAATTTAAAATTGTTAATATTTTATATCGTCAATCTCGGGTTTCTCAAACTGTATACTAAGTCACAATAATGTGTATCAACTATTTCCCCGCTGACTTAGTTAGGTGACCACTAAAACACAACAGGCACTGTAGGCACCCTTTGGCTGATATGGCTGACGGAGCGAAGCTTAGTAAATAGCAACTAAATCCCGTGTTGTGTGAAATTCTTTTTCGAAATACAGATGCGGATATTTTGAGATTTGAATGTGTCGTTATGATTTTTTTTTTGTCTATTCTGCTTCCGTTACAGAATGGTAAATCTAATGGTTTTATCATCAGATTCCATGAGACCAAGAACACCCAGGCACAATATATATATATATATATATATATATATATATATATATATATATATATATATATATATATATATATATATATATATATATATATATATATATATATATATATATATATATATATATATATATATATATATATATATATATACAGAAAAAACAAACAAACAAAAACAAATGAACATCAGGTGAAAGTAAAGACCCCTTATGAGTACGCATACCAATTATACAGTTACAACTTTTTGACGTGAATTTCATTTTAACGATATCTCATTGTTTAATTTGGGATGTCCTGGCAAGGTTAATGGTTAAAGTGCTGGACTGCGAAATCGTAGCAAGCGAGTTCGAACTCCCATCGCACTTTTGCGTTCACTTTCGGATAAATACCCTTGGGAAAGGTATGAACCCCACCACTTATCCTCCCAGGTATGGATTAAATAATATCACTACTGTTCTTCTCGAAGGATATCTTCGGCATTGAATTACCTACGAAGGTTGATATGCAGTGAAATCAAACCATTGTTTATTTTTTAAAAACTGTTTGCGCATAATTTAAGAAGTATATATATATATATATATATCCTTTGCAAATTATACCCACAATATATATATATGTATATATATATATATATATAAAAGTAAAGTTGTCGACTTTAGCCAAGGGTGACCCGAAGGCTCCCTTTTCAATAACTTCTACACCGAGGTGTAAGGGAGGGTGCTCCTCCATTCTCAGGAATGCTCCACTTTACCCTTGATCCTCACCTTATAGTGCCGAGTGCTTAGCAAGGCGGCATCAAATACCATTTTCGAGTTTTTGGTATCACTCGACCTGGGATTGAACCCCGGTCTCCTGGACCATTGGCAAACTCTCTACTCATGATAAAATAAGTGGAAAGATGGATAAATCAAACACCTACAAAAGTTTAGAAGTAGTAATATTTCATTCTTTCTCTAAAATTCTTTTTTATTCCAAGAATTTCTGACCTTTATCATCTTGTCATGTTTATCATAATCTATCAATTTAATATATATACATATATATATATATATATATATATATATATATATATATTGTCTCATAGGACTCTTTTGGGAGGAGCAAGGACGAACTCATGAATAACCTTCTCTTATGGACTCCTTCACATGGTCGTGCTAGAGTTAAGCAAGAACTTACCTACAACAGGTCTTCGCTGACGCATTATATTGTCTGGAAGACCTGACGGGAGCGATAGATGATAAGGATGGATTGAGAGAGAAAGAGAGTCAGAGAATTCCATGCTAGCAACGCAACTTGATAATGTTTTATATATATATATATATAGTCATCTACAGACAGACTGTTCCGTCGTATTACAACTCTTCCGTGTGGGTAGACACGCGAGATGCTTCAACCTGGCATCGAAACACAACTGACTTTATGTCAGTTGGATCACCAAAATAAGATCCCTCTTGGAGTAAGCGAATAAATAATATATATTTACATATTTATTTATTTATATATTTATTTATTTATATATACGCTTATGGGCAAGCGGAGTGGTCAATTCATGAGAAAAGCTTTGCATTTACGCGTATGTGGTAGCCGGTAATCCCCTATTCGACTGCTCAACACACGGACGGCAGCAGTATATATATATATATATATTGTCATCCACAGATCAGCTGTTTCGTTGTATTACGACTCTTCAGTATGACTAGAAACGCGGGATGCTTCAAGCTGAGATCGAAACCCGGCTGATTTTTCGTCAGTCAGACATCTTACCTAGAGTACTCTCCTTCTCGACGTTAGCGAAGAAATTATATATATATATACATATATATATATTGGCAGCATTTCTATGTTAATACAAATTTCATTGAATTCAATAGATATTTTCTGTCAACATATTTTCTTCTGGATCCGTTCGTATTCCCGTATTGCTTTTATCGTATTCGGCAGGAATTGATTTATGTATTGTCCATAGTTGTATGTATCCCTAGTACTTTCTGCCCGACTCTGGGCCATCATCAGGGGAGGATCTATTACAAAAAGTTACATCACTTTTGTTATAGATCCTCCCCTGATGATGGCCCAAACAATATGGGAATACGAACGGATCTAGAAGAAAATATGTAGACAGAAAATGTCTATTATGTTTAATGAAATTTATATATATATATATATATATATATATATCTTTTTAAAAGATGAAAGGCTAAAGTAAATAACTATAAAATGAATAGATCCACTAGTGAATTTGGTTTCTGATTATTTTTTTAAAACTTTCCTACACGTGTTTTGGACGTCGTGCTCCTTTTCAAGAGACTAATAATGTGTTTGCTTTGATTGGCGGGGTGATTCTTTCTAATTCAAATTTATTTATTTTATTTTTTTCATATAAATAGGCATATATAGATGAAGGAATGAAGAGGCTTGACACTTTCATTTATAAAAATATACGTCTCTATTTATTACTTGAAAGAGTCGAAACTGGCGTACGTGTCAGAGAGAGACAACGACCCGGAGACGGATGGACACGGACTCAGACTGGCGGAGGACTGCTATATATCTTCGTAACCACGTTGATTCTAAATTCAAGGCCTTACTTGGCACTTCTATTTCTCGGCTGGGGCTAACTGCCCACACCTGACTCGGGTGGCGCCAAACGCGGTCTCTGCCTTGACTTGTTTTTGACTCCAACTGTCTGTCCGTGACTGACTATAGCTGACTGTCAATCTATAGCTAACGTGGTTACCCCTGTATGAATAATTTCATAACGCCTGCGCGTTCTTCTAGTCTGTGATTCATATGATCTGCTTACACCCACGCATCGCTAGTTTTCCACAAATCACTTTTTTTACACAGCTGGAATATCCTGTCACAGAAGTTCTTTATTGATGGCTCTGTCAAAGGCCAGTATGTAACATTAGGTTAGATTTATCATAAATATTTGTTTCTTTTATTTGGAGTAATGTGTAGTCATCAGTTCGGTATATTGGCATTATTTTATATAACCATTACTGCATTCGTAAAGGTGTTTTGGAACATAGAGTTCTCTGTTTTCTGGTAATTTAATGTTACTTTTGTGTAAGGATACTCTGTTGTATAGAGTCTGAGTCAATTCTATGTATACTTTTTTTACACTTCGATTTAGTGGACTACGTTTTTTTTAATTTTTATATATTATAAATGTTGTTTTTGGGTTTTGTAAGTTTATGATTTTCCTTCTATGATTACATCACATTGGCCACATCTATTCTTGAATTTTGTAACTCAATGCACTGTGTACTTCACAAATGTAGATGAGGTATGCGTTTTAAATTTCTGAGTTGTCTCTGGCTTTTAATGATTTTTGTTGGGTCGAGTATTTTTTGAATCCGTCATTGTTTTTAAGTTGTTCGAGATTTTTTAAAAACAATTTCTCCTAATAGTTCTGGGTAGTCTTGGTTGAATGTTGAGACTTACGCTAAAGGATTTTCGTTGCTATGTAGAATATGCACCATAGTCACGAATAAAAACCACTGAAAAAACTCGCCTCGATGAATTGCGTTTAACCCTTCACCAGTGTGGATATCCACCAACACTAATAAATAAGAGATTTGAATTAGCAGAAAAAATACCATTAAAAGAAATACGAATCCCACCGAAAAAAACACAACATAACCTGAGTTGAAAAGAGTCCATACAGCAGAAACAGACTGACTCTCCGCAAAAGAAAAAATTCCTGGCGCAGCACTCAGCAAAGAAGACCATGCTGTCAGTTTTTTCGAACAGGAAAAAATCCATCACTATTGATTTCCATGAAAAAGGCGCACCTATAAACAGTGTTTCGAAATGCCAACTAAAATGTGGAATATATATGTTCCACATTTGAATTATGACAGTTTATAGCAATATATATGACTGCTTATCGAGACAATCTGGTTATTCTTTTATACGTGAGCATAACTCAAACCATATAATCACAAGTATAAGTATATTACGGAACCTGGTACGCACTTTGCTTCTATATGTATGCTACAATGGGCTTCTCAGGTAAATCCACGTTGTCGAATACATCCCAATTAAAATGATTTAATTGGCTTAGTGCCTAAAATAGTTGTGTATTTCCTATAGTAAATTGTGTCCCTACAAGCTTTAAGAATTCTTCAGGATGCAATATTTTCTCTGGTGCTAACAATCTGAGTCCAAACCTTTATAAAAGTCCAGCATTTCGAATTTGGAGGCAAGTATGCTTCTTCTGCTTGACAGGTAAGCACAGCTGTATCTCTCTAACATCTATCTATCTATCTATCTATCTATCTATCTGTCTAGCTAGCTAGCTATCTACGTAAATATTTAAAAAAATCTACTTTATCCGATCAATCTAAAATGTAACAGATGAAGACTTTCAAAAGCATATTGAATTTTTTGCTGAATTTTATTTCATGTTGTCTGTGATTAATGTTGACAACAAAATATAAAGTTTTGTTTTTGTTGGGTTTTACGGCATATCAACCATTATAGGTTATTTCATGCCAAATCATGTTTTTACATATATATTGAATATAATTCGTAAAGACATTTTGTTGATACATTTTTAAACGAGCTTGATCTTATTCTTTTGTACAATTAAATGGTTTCAAGTATTTCTATCTAACAGGGATATTTTTATTTACTATTTATCATTTGTTTGTGCACAGCTAAAGTGTCAAAAGAATTGCGATGTATTACTTACAATTCAATTTAACAGTCATTGGTTTACCCAGATGAATGATCGAACAGTTCTATTTTTGAAATCCTGTTTAGCATAAATCATTTGGTTTGGTTTAGTTTTATGGCATATCAACCATTGTTGGTTATTCAATGCCAAATCCTGTTTTTTTGTTTATACCTACAATTAAATGCTCAAACAGTTCTATTGCTAACAATTCAGTTTAGCATAAGTCAACAAGTTAAATGGTTCCAAATATTGCTATGTATTACTAACAATTCAATTGAACATAAGTCATGTGTTTACAAACAGTTAAATAGACAATCAGTTCTATTTCAAACAATTCAATTTAGCATGTCATTTGCACACAGTTTAAATATCTAACAGTTCGATTTGACTCATAGATACGACCCTATCAGGTGCTACCACTCCGGGATAGAGTGGACCAAGGAGCGATAGAAATGGTGGACACTCCGTATTCTCCAAAGCTCAAGCATTATTTGGAGCCTTATCAATAGATTGTTCAACGTCATATCCAGGACACTCTTTGGGGAGAGTCTTACCTCTCTGCAGAGAAGCAGTCGGTGTATTTTACAGCCCCAGCCGACTGAGTATTAACAGAAGAATAGTGAGTTACGTAAAATAGCTGATTTTCTCTTCATTGTGCTACATAAACTTTCTTTGACAAGGATAGCTTTGGCATTAAATAACCCACCAAGGATGATATGCTATCAAACAAACAAACCGTTTGATGACCGCAGTAACTCGTGTAATCTCTGAAAAACAGGAGGAACACTGAGCGGTTGTAATTTTCAAATTTTAACTTTTATACCAGTTCTGCTTTAAAAGCTTTGAACCCTTTTTAACTCACTTTTTTATAAATAACTTGTCATTAAATTTCTTTTTGAATACAGATGCTACTACGTTCGAGCTTAAGATGTATCAGTAAAAGTTCAGCGGAAGATTGGGTACATGAAACTCAGAATCGTGAGTTTTTATTTTGTTTTATTTTATTTTATATATATATATATATATATATATATATATATATATATATACACATATATAATCAAACCTTATAAAAAGTTTCTTAGACTAAATGTGTTTTTGTCTTTGATAAAACATTTCTACAAGAACATATATATATATATATATATATATATATATATATATATATAATCAAACCTTATAAAAAGTTTCTTAGAATAAATGTGTTTTTATCTTTGATAAAACATTTCTACAAGAACATATATATATATATATATATAATCAAACCTTATAAAAAGTTTCTTAGACTAAATGTGTTTTTATCTTTGATAAAACATTTCTACAAGAATATATATATATATATATATATATATATATATACGCATTTGTAATTATTTATAGAAAGATTTATTTGATAGCTAATTCACTCGCTTTGCATTCGAGTAACAGCAACGTGAACGAGAATGACATTTCAGAAACGTAAATGATTGGACATCCCACATTAAATCTGTGACACAAAATGATGAGTGCGGCGCGCATTTAGAGGCAAAATAAAGTTTCTGTTTATTTAACGGCATATCAACTTCCTTGGGTTATACAGTGCCAAGGCTACCCTTGTTGATGAGCAGCAATTATTCTATTTAATACGGGAGGATAAATGGATTCCTAACTTTCCCATGAGTAATGGTCGGAAACTGAATGTAATAGCGTGACGGGAGTTCGAACTCATTTACTTCGAATTCACAGTCTAGCTCTTTAGCAACTAGGACACGGACTCTCCCGCCTCATAAAGTTGCAGCGTTTGGAAACAAATAATACAGCGTCAATGTCTTTTCCAGAGAAATGATTGTTTGATTGCAGTCAACATTTAATTCAGAAATTAAAACCCTTGACAATTAAAAAAAAAAAATTGTCGAATGAAGCATGATAAAAATGTAGAGATAGTCACCGGATGCCCACTAGATGGATATAAACGTTAACCTCTTTGCGACGTTTATTAACTTACTAACAGAAGATCATGGCGTTTAATTTAATTGGCTCTGACAGTAAGTAATATCGACTTATCCAACTTTCACGAAGTAAGATTTGACTTGAAGTCATTTTATAATGGGGTGCCGCGTACGAATCGAGGCTCGTGCGTGGCCGTCACAAAAATGCTCGATTCCTTCGGCATTTCACAACAGGAACGCATTTTAGGGGCCCTGTGATAAATTTAGCCCTACTAAGAAGGTATTTCCTGGGAGGAAGGCCTTCTGAGACCTGGTGATCAACTTACAATGGCACAACCAGTAATCGAACACCTGATGGGACTGCCTTTGGGGTTTTATGAGCGGCAAGCAGCATGTTAGACAGTGTAAAGGTGCGAGATTGCTACCCGAATGAATGAAAAAAAAATCAGTTAAATTCGGGAGAGGAAGCGTGTTGATGTGGAGGGTGTTTTCTGGCACTGGTGTTATCCTATTTATTCTGAGAATATCTTTTATTCCTGGGCTCGTGGGAATCCCCGTGAGGTAATGGCTGAAGTACAAGGCTTCGGAATTATGGTGAATGAGTTCGAATTCCAGTCGCGCTATTATGCCAACTTTCGGACTGATACCCTTAAAATGTATAAACCCTCTTCTCTTAACTTTACAACTTAAAAACAATGACGGATTCAAAAAAAATACTCGACACAACAAAAAGCCAGATACAACTGAGAAATTTAAAACTCATACCTCATTTACATTTGGGAAGCACACAATGCATGGAGTCATAAAATGCAAGAATAGAAGATGTGGTCTATGTAATGTAATCATAGAAGGAAAATCATATATTTAGAAAACCCCTAAATAACTCCCAGATATAGGTTAAAGAATACCACAGGTGTTCTTCTACAAGGATAGATTTGGCATAAGATAACCCTCAAAGTGTAATATATTGACCCTCCACCGAGCCGTCAACCAAGAGATGCACCTGTGTAAATAAGCGGAAGAACAGCGGAAGCAGGTGGATGTTAAACAATAATATAACCAGGTGCCAGACGGTTCGAGTCAGTTGGAGAGAGGATGCCAGCGTGAGAACTAGCTTGCAGACTGAGGGTCTTGTGGCCCTCAGTGACCCACGGTTGAGCAGCCCAGCCAGGATGCGAGCGAAGTGCTGCTATGGTCAGAAGAACTTCGGGTCAGTATAGGAGTCTGTTCCTGTCTCCAACTCACCTCTCACAAACAACAACCATCACCCTTTCGAGAATAAAGCGTGAGAGATTATATTTTTATAAAGAAGTGTATTCGTTCGTTCATTGAAGTTCGTCATTATTGTTGATTATGTTCCGCATATATTTGTATATGTATACGTATAGTTGTATGTGGCTATACAAGAAAAGGTTGACATGCCATTAATCAAAGAAACCAGAACCAAATAATCCCTATGTTTGGTTTGGTTTCATGGTACACCCGCCATTGTAGTTTATTAATGCCAAATCAATTTTTGTACATATAAACAGTTCTATTTCAAACAATTCTGTTTAGCATAAGTACACTTTCTCTGTCAAAAAAGTTCTATTTCAAACAATTCAATTTAGCATTAAAACATATTTTCAATGTCAAAAAACAGTTCCATCTGAAACAATTCAGTTTTGCATATAAAAGCAGTTCTCTTTCAAACAATTCAGTTTAGCATAAGTACACAGTTTAAATGTCAAAACAGTTCTATTTCAAGCAATTCTGTTTAGTATAAGTATGCTGTTTAGTTCTGTTTGATCCCTATCAGGTACTAGCACTCCAGGCCAGAGTGAACCTGGAAGCGATGGCAATAAAGGGACACGCCACATTCCCCAAAGCTGCCGCATTGCTGAAACCTCACCATCAGATTGTTTAGTGTCATATCAGGACACTCATTGGGTGGGTGTCTTACTCCCCGGTAGAGAAGCTGTCGGTGTATTCTACAGCCCCAGCTGATTGGGCAAAATAATACCTTGTCCCATGTTATAGTATAATAATCATACAACAAAAAGCAAAATAACAAAACAAAAAACTACAAAAGCAAAAACAAACCAGAAAATATCAAGGTTATGGCATGGCTCAGTCACAGTCCAGGTCTAAATCCAGCTGAAGAGTAGTCCACGTTTATGTTCGGACTTATACCTTTGGGAAATGTACTGAATCCCCTTATCTCCTACTGCAGTTATGGGTTAAATAGCACCACTGCTGTTCTTCTACAAGGATGGCGTTGGCATTAAATTAATCAGGAAGTTTGATATGTCATAAAAACAAAAAAGCCCAAACAATCCAGTTGAGAATCCTTGGAAGATCATTGGGCATATTATTAGATAAAAAAAAGCGATAACCATAACTGAATTGTCGCAGAATTTGCGGAAAGCGTGTGGCAGTATTCCACCGGAACAGCGTAACGAATCAATGCAGACTGTACAGTCATATACTTACCGGTGCCCGTGGTGTAATGGTTATCGTTGTAGGAAATGGACACGACGACACGAGTTCAAATCCTGGACGAGACTTGTTGCATTTCACACAGCACTAATACCCTTGGGAAAGGTATGAATCCAATTATTCCCCCTCCAGCTATGGGTAAATAGTAGCACAGACTGGGTTCTTCAGCTTTGGTGAGGCAACTAGTCTAGGAGAAGGAAAACTCTGAATTCACACCTGCTGAACTCCGCTAAAAAATTGACCTTGTGTCATATCCTACTCAAGTGGAGGGGTTGGTAAATATGATATACTTACCGAGAAAATCAAAAGGCTTGTCCTCTAAATAATTTATACATATCCAGTATTAATATCGTTAATTCAATTTACACTAGCTCAATCGACTGGGACTGTTTTAAAACTATTTAAAACCCCAAATTCTGTACATCCCGTTAGAAAGTTGGCAGTTTCGGTCACTGAATTTATATTCTAATTGTGCTATTCTTAAAATTTTACGAAGTCTCTTAATAAGTTTATATTTGTATCAGATAATTTTTATTCTCTCACTGATCCTGTATACTAGTTTTGTGGTCGGGGTGCTACTCATGTAGCGTGATTTGGTCAAGAATAACCAGGCAAAGCTTATCCCACTCCAGCTGGTTTGAATTCATGATTTCCTTTTCTTGAAAAAAAAAGAGCCTCGTCTGCCCTACAATTTACCTCCAGCTGGAGAGAAAATAGTCGGATTCAAACCTTTCCAAAGGGAATTAGCTTCATATGGAATGCAAACAGCCTCATCCAGCCGAATCTACTTCCTCCGACGGTGGCCATTGTGCTGCGTACCTCCGTTTTCACTCAAGTCAGAATAATACTGCTACGTAAGACTTTACAAATAGTTTGTTATTATTAGAGTGAGTCAAAAGTTTTGCCATATTTTGGTAGACCGTATACTAGGTTTTTTCTATTACACTAGGGTGAGTCAAAAGTTTTGCAATATTTTGGTAGTATGTATACAAGGCTTTTTCTATAATTCGAGGTGAGTCAAAAGTTTTACAATATTTCGGTTACATGAGGCACAATTCGGCAGAATTGGCTGTTTTTGTCGAGTCCATCTAGGTGTTGAACCATTTTAGACTGAGAGATGCCGAGCTTGCCTGATACTCTCCGTGTGATACTCGCTTGATTTGCCAATATTACTTGGAGTACGGTATCGGAATCTACGGTTTTGCTTGAACGTTAAGGTCCTTGCAACCCGAGTGAAATCTCATCAACCATATTGTACTGTGATCAAATGCGCATTCAACGTTCACGCAACATAGGATTTTGGTTGTGTCTGCTGCGTTATCATACAGTCCGAACTCGTAAAGTACGTTTTCCGAATTTGATTACATAGCACTTTCATCTTTACGACGTTCAAATAACCAACGGAATGAAGCATTGCACAACGTGTCAACGCACCAACTTCCACGGCACTATCAAGCGCAGCGGATACCTTCCACTGCATCAGTCAAGTGATATACATGCCACAAACGAGCTCGAACCAAAATATTGCCCAGTCGGATGGGGCTGTAGAATACACCGACTGCACCTCTGCAGAGGGGTAAGACCCTCCCCCAACGAGTGTCCTGGATATAACACTAAACAATCTGATGGTGAGGTTCCAGTGATGCTGGAGCTTTGGGGAATGCGGAGCACCCTTTCATTGCCATTGCTCCCAAGTCCACTCTGGCCCGGAATGGTGGTACCTGATAGGGTCCTATCTATGGGTTAAATAGAACTAACTGCATACTTATGTTAAACTGAATTGTTTGACTAAACTGAATAGCTTGAAATAGAACGGTTTTGACAAATAAACTGTACTTCCATTTAAACTGTGTGGTTATGCTAAACTGAATTGTTTGAAATGGAACTGTTTTTGATATTGAAAGTGTACTTAGACTAAACTGAATTGTTTAATATAGAACTGTTTTGACATTTAACTGTGTAAACAAAATATATATTTATACTAAACTGAATTAGCTGAATTAGAACTGTTTAAATAAACTGCATAGTTTAAAATAGAAATGTATTTGACAATTAGACTGTGTACTCATGCTGAACTATTTTAAAATAGAACTGTTTGTTTG
>OY757905.1:124859408-124944408 GCA_963585895.1 Sepioteuthis lessoniana | reverse complement strand
TAACTATTGGTCAAATAGAAATATGCAGTTTGGTTTGGTTTGTTGGGTTTTATGGCATATCAACCTTTGTAGGTTATTCAACGCCAAATCCATTTTTATGTAAATAATCTGTTCTATTTAAAACAATTCAGTTTAGCATAAGTACACAGTTTAATTGTCAAAAACATTTCTATTTCAAACTATTCAAGCAGTTATATATATCAATTCAGTTTAGTATAAGTACAGTTTCAATGTCAAAAATAATTCAATTTAAAACAATTCAGTTTAGCATAAGCACGCAGTTTAAATGTAAATACAGTTTAATTGTAAAAAACATTTCTATTTCGAGCTATTCAGTTTAGTCAAGCAGTTCTAATTCAGCTAATTCAGTTTTGTAAAAGTACAGATTTTGTTTATGAACACTTAAATGTCAAAACAGTTCTAAGTTAAACAATTCACTTTAGTGTAAGTACAGTTTCAATATCAAAAAAACAGTTCTATTTGAAATAATTCAGTCTAGCACAAGCATGCAGTTCAAAATGTAAGCACGGTTCAATTGTCAAAAACATTTCTATTTCAAGATATTCAGTTTAGCATAAGTATGCTGCTAGTTCTATTTAACCCATAGATTGGACCCATATCAGGTGTTATCACTCCGGGCCAGAGTGGACCTGGGAGCGATGGCAATAAAGGGGTACTCCGTATTCCCCAAAGCTACAGCATTGTTGGAACCTCACCATCAGATTGTTTAGTGTCATATCCAGGACACTCGTTGGGTTTTTTCACCCCTCTGCAGAGGTGCAGTCGGTGTATTCTACAGCCCCAGCCGACTGGGCAAGAAATATGCAGTGTACTTATGCTAAACTGAATGGTGTGAAATAGAACTTTTTGACATTTAAATTGTGTACTTATTTTAAACCGAATTGTTTGAAAATAGGTCAAATAGAACTAAACTGCGTACTTATATTAAACTGAATTGTTTGAAATCATCATCGCCAGGTCGCGCCATCAGCACCGATATCCCTGACCATTTCTCGCCACCCTTCTCTCGTCCATTGCTTTCAGTAGGTCTTCAGGGGTACATCCCGTATCGGCACAGAGCTGCTGTATTCTAGCTGGTTGACCTGCCTTTGCTCATCCATATAAAGGGGTCCACAGGAGTACGTCACATATAAGTTCGTCCCTACTTCTCCAGCAGTGTCCCGCATGTCTGGTTCGTCTAACTTGGATAGTTTTCGTGATACGTCGTAAGTGGCTGTACAGCTGCTGCTTTGTGGTGTGCTGCCTCCAGGACTTCTTTAATATTGAACAAGTTGTTTGAAATAGAGCTGTTTATACGTATAAAAATGGGTTTGGCATTAAATAACCAAGAATGGTTGATATGCCATTGGAGCAAACCAAAGTAAACCATTTATTTCTCTTCGAATTACTCAGCTTTTTTGTTAATACAACACATTTATTGATGTACATTAATCCAGTTTTTCATTCTCTGCCCTGTCGATGGTCCTTTGAATATACCGACAGCATTCCTTGTAGAAGGAATAAGAAACTCCTCCCGCACATAGAAAAACAAAACAACAACCATGCACCAGTTGATAAGGCCCAAGTTTTGGAGCTCTAGGGAGTGCTGTAACTCCCCTTTGTTGCAATTACTCCCAGGTCTATCTAAGGTAGTTGTACCGATTTTATTAAACATGCTATTTTTTTTGTCGGCTAATCACTATCTTGCCAACCTTTAAAAAGACAAAATTATGTCAATGTTAAAAATCTATTAGGATTGTCACTGTACCATTAATTGTGATACGTCAGGTGAATGATTTGACTGGGAGCTCATGCAAACGAATGTTTATTGGAAATATCAAAATAAATCATATTTTCGGTGGTTTTGTGCCTCGTTCGAGTATTGAACATAATTGTGTGAATAAGTGTTCAAAAGTTTTTATCCAAAAGAATATCATAGTTGTCCTATTCAATCGAATTGATATATATATATATATATATATATATATATATATATAAGAGAGAGAGAGAGAGAGAGAGAGAGAGAGAGGGAGGAGGGAGGGAGGGAGTAGGATTGATACGCACATGAATATACGAATATTCCGGCATATATATAGAGAGAGAAAGAGAGGGTAAGAGAGAGAAGGAGGTAGAGAAAGTAAGATTGATATGCGCATGTATATGCGCATATTCCAGCATATATATATATATAGAGAGAGAGAGAAAGAGAGACATAGATAGATAGATAGATAGCTAGATAGATAGATAGAGAGAGAGAGAGAGAGAGAGAGAGAGAACAAGAAAGTAAGATTGATACGCACATGTTTATACGCATATTCCGGCATATATTTATACATAGAGAGAAACAGAGACAAAGAGAGAGACAGAGACAGTGAGACACAGAGAGAGTGAGAGAGAGAGAGAGAGAGAGAGAGAAAGAGAGAGAGACAGAGACAGAGACAGGGAGACAGAGAGACAGAGACAGATATCTAGCTTTTCGGCTGGGTTGCTTAATAGCACACTACGTAAGTGCGATTAGACGGTGATAGACGGCTAAATCGATCAATATGAACAGAAGGAAAAAGCTTACTGAATGTATATATATATAGATGACTAGAGAGAGTAATCAAATGACGTAGTTACAGCATACTACATTTTAGTTATTTGATTTATCTAGTTTAATGGCATGTCAACTCTTTAAGGCCGTTTTAATCGAAATCTTGTAAGCGCGCGCGCGCACACACACACACACACACACACACACACACATATATATATGTATATATATGTATATATATCAAAGCAATAAAAAGACCCAAAGTTTCGTTCATGATAAGAGTAAAAACATTAAAAAAAAGTGATGACAAGCTCGCTGACCGGTTTTGCTCCACGAGGAGTAAGGCTGGTTGATTAGCTTGTCACCCCTTTTTTATGTTTTTATTAAATTCTGTATCCCAACAAATATATATATAATTTTAAGCGAATGGCTTGTAGGTAGTATCTATTTAGCACAAAGCCGTCTTAATGTTGGGAGCCGACCACGAACCGAATGTCGAATTTAATTGTCAAAAACATTTCTATTTCAAGCTATTTAGTTTAGTCAAACAGCTCTAATTAAAACCATTCTGTTTAGTATAATTATAGTTTTTGTTTAAACACAGTTAAATATCAAAACAGTTCTATTTCAAACAACTCAGTTTAGCATAAGTACGCAGTTTAGTTCTATTTGATCCATAGATTGGACCCTATCATGCGCTACACTCCGAGCCAGAGTGGACCTGGAAGTGCTGGCAAAGAATGGGTACTCCACATTCCCCAAAGCTCCAACATTACTGGAACATCACCATCAGATGCAGGACATTCGTTGGGTGCGGGTTACTCCTCTTCAGAGATGCAGTTGGTGTATTCTACAGCCCCAGCTGACGGGGCAATATATGGTATCAGGTAGAGCTAAATTAGTATTAATGATTCTATTTAATGTTAAGGATTTGTTTGCACACAGTTAACTTATTTCAAGTATTATTAATACGAGTAATCCTACTTATAAAGTATTCCTACCTCCTTGCTTGACACTCAGCAATATTAGGTACATATCAAGGGTAAAGTGGAGCAATCCAGGGAAAGGAGTAGCGCCCTCCCCAACACCTCGGTGTAGTAGCTATTGAAAAGGGAGCCTTCTGGTCATCCTCGACTTCAGTCGCCAACTTTACTTATCTAATATAAACAATTTGCACTCAACTGTATAGTTTCAAATAATCAATAAAAATAATAATCCTTCTATTTAACCCGTAAATGGGGCCTTAAAATGTACTATCACTCCGTGTCAAAGTGGACCTGAGTGTTATGTAATAAAAGGGTACTCCCCATTCTCCAAACTCCCTGACTGGAACCTTTCCATCAGATGAGGTTTAAAGTCATTACCAGGACGCTATTTCACATTTAGTACCATGTTCGCTATATAAATCATATTAAACAGTACCAGCAAGTTATACGTTGACCGATATAACAAAACAGATAGATATAGAAAGACTGAAAATGATAGGTATTTATACTAGTAAAGAAGTAAAGGAGGGAGGAGGAGTCCAGTCCATCTTTCTTTTATGGTTTCGTCTTAGCACGTGTTAGACTACATTTGAGGTGTTTTGGGTTTTTTCTTTTCTTTGGGGGGGGGGCGAATTTAGAAGTTCGTCTTCCAAAAGTAAAGTTTTTCCTGAAAATTAAGTCGCAGAAATGTCTTTATTCTTCATTTAAACAACACAGAATACAGCTGAGATTTAAGACATAACTATTCTAAATCAAATATGTGCATTTTTAAATGAACAGTTTAGTAGAATAAATTTTCTGACCTCTGTGAAAAAAACTTCTGGAAACGGAATCACTTCCAACGTATGCATACTATTTTAACAAATGCTCGATTGAATTATTACTAATTTTAATAGCATTCTATATTAAAATTCCACTCCTTACATACAGCAACTATGTGAGGACACAGGATGTAACCCTGAAGACCTGCCGGAGGCGATGAATGATAGGGAGAAGTGGCGAGAGAGGGTCAGGGATATCCGTGCTGGCGGCACGACATGATGATGATGATTAAAGAAGTAAAAAAGTGTGTAGCATTCTATCGTATTGGGGAAAAAAGACCTGTCTACCTTGAAATGTCATATTTCGAATTTCTGCTTTTTTTTTTTGCTTTAGGCTTAAACGCTGATGTTGCACCGGAAGCTACATTCTAACCAAAAGAAATCTTTCGGCTCACCTAGCGACAAGATAGTTACGCGAAGATTACGATTATGTAATTGTGGATTTTACAAGAGAATTGGTGAACCAGCTACTGTAGGGCAGGATGATCTTCTTTTTTTTTTTTAACTTGGGTTGAACGCCAACTATTTGATGATGGCTGCTACAATGCGAATATCTCAGTCATCGAGCAGACTCATCTATGGAGTTTTATAAAATATAAATGTTTCAGCTGTCGTAATGAGTATTCAAAATACTCGCTTTTGGTGGTGCTCAAACACTGACCGCAAGCACTGGCAGGAAATTTGTAACTATCTTAGGTATAATGCAAGCCCATGAGAACGGTACATGCATGCCCGAATGAGCACACACATACACGTACAATATATATATATATACATATAAACAAAAAAAAAATTAGGATCACACCTTCTTATGTTTCATGATAATTTCATGCGTCTTCAATTAAATAGAAGATACAATCGTTAGATGAAACTTTTTCAAATAAAGTTTCCTGTATTAGTCTTGAAACACAAGAAGGCGAGATCTCTGTTCCATTTAGCTCTTATACTGCTCTGCTGTCGAGTATTTGAGCATTTCTTGAGTTATCAAGCGCTTTATAAACAGTTGTTTATTTTGATCTGTTTTCCACACATACGCATATATATATATATATATATATATACTAAATTTGATTTGGCATTGGAAAATGAAGGAGAGAAAGATTTTGTTGTTCCTGTATTCTGAGTGAAATGTGACCATTTTTAATAATCATTCGAAAGTTTGGCTTCCATCTGAACAAACATTTATCGTAGTAGTATTGGTCTAGAGGGTAGAGTGTTCGTCAATGACCCGGGAGACCAGCGTTCAATCCTAGGTCGAGTTATACCAAAGAATAAAAAATGGTACTTGATGCTTCCTTGCTAAACACTCAGCATTATAAGGTATGGATCAAGGGTAAAGTGGAACAATCCACTGAAAGGAGAGGCGGCTTTTCTATACCTCGGCCTTGTAGCTATTGAAAAGGTAGCCTCTGGGTCGTCCCAGACTTTGATTACATATATAATATTAAATTTATATATATATATATATATATATAGTATAAAATTCTTGTTTATATATATATATATATATATGTGTGTGTGTGTGTGTGTGTGTAGTTAGGCAGTAGTCGTTCATTTAAGCATGTTTCATTAAATTATGAAGACAAATTTTGTCTGTATAATTTATTTAAGTTCCTTTCAAGTTTTCTGATAAGTGTCTTAGTTTCAGGTTGGAATTGGTAAACGAATTTCCCAAAATTGTCCCGAGCGCTTTTGGGAAATTCATCAACCAATTCCAACCTGAAACTAAGACACTTAGTAGAAAACTTGAAAGGATCTTAAATAAATTAGACAGACAAAATTTGTCTTTATTATATATATATATATATATATATATATATATATATATACTGGCTCATTTGTCGTGTGGGTAGAGTGTTCGCCAATGATCCGGGAGACTGGGGTTCAATCCCATTTCGGGTCATACCAAAGACTTTGAAAATGGTACTTGATACCTACTTGTTTGACACTCAGCATTATAAGGTATGTATCAAGGGTAAAGTGGAGCAATCCAGGGAAAGGAGTAGCGCCCTCCCCTACACCTTGGTGTAGTAGGTATTGAAAAGGGAGCCTTCTGGTCACCCTCGACTAAGGTCGCCAACTTTACTTTTATATATATATATATATAGTAAACTTTTTGTTTATATATATATATATATATAGTATTAAATTTTTGTGATATAAGTCGGTTAAAAACTGAACATCAGCAAAAACTGGTTCAATAAAAACTAAAAAGACAGTGCTCTGTATTGAGGAGGTATAGAAGATATATATGTGCACTAATAGCTCGATAACAAAACTGTTTAATGGCAAGACTAAATTAAAGGAAAAAAGAAAAAAAGAGAAGAATTAGGGCTCATCTAAAGGATAAAATGTTCCTTGATCAAAAAGATTGTCAAGAGATTAACAGAAAGAGAAATTTAGGCAGAGAGAGAGAGAGAGAGAGAGAGAGAGAGAGAGAGAGAAAGAGAGGGAGAGAGGAAGTGAGAGGGAGGTTTTCCTGTGAGCAATTGATTCGGCTGATTCTAGAAAAAGGAGGTGTGAAGTAAAAGAGATGATAAAAAATGAAAACACCACATATGACAATAAAGTGCATTAACTTTTGCCAGGACCGGTACGCCCATCTTTATATGGAAGTAGATTTCCTATAGAAAATGCATTGATTTTAATTTTTTTTTCTTCGCCAGGTTTTCCTCTTTATCCTACAGGATTTTTTTTTTATTCATCTCGATTAATGTTTAACTCTTGTCCTACTTCCCTAAAATGCCAGCAGCATCGGTTTTTGGAGTAAAGGAATGCTGAACTTGATCAGACTTGAATAAGGGAAATTCTGATAACATCATTATTTCCAATTAGTCAGCAGTTGTTGTTCAATTATTTAATACCACCACCACCACCACCACTAATAAAAAAAAAAAAAACGAAAAAGAATCCATGGATCTTTTACTAATTATTGGTGGTATACCGTTCTGATTAGCAGGTAAATATTAATTACTGAGAATCCTTATTAGTTTACAAAACAAATTAGAAATACACAGTTAAAATTAGAACACTGTGATATGTAATAGACAAGGTCAATCAGTGCACCGCTCTGCCGGCTGGGGCTGTGGAATACAACGACGGCAGCTCTGCAGAGGAGTAAGACCCTTCCACTAACGAGTGTCCTGCGCATGACACTAAACAATCTGATGGTGAGGCTTCAGTAATGTTGGAGCTTTGGGGAATGTGGAGTACGCCTTCATTGACGTGACTCCCAGGTTCACTCTATTCTAGATTAGTAGCACCTGTTTGGGTCCTATGTATAGGTTCAATCATTTCTTAAGGATTATTATTATTAGTAGCATTTTTTGAAACCACACAGCTGTATGCGAATTATTTATATTACATAGGAATACTTGATAGATAAAATTACTTATGTTAAATAGCCCGTCTTGAAACCATTTAAGTGTGTGCAAATATATGCTTAATTTAAATAGAATTATTAAAGTTAGATAGCAATATTTGAAACATTTAACTGAGTGAAAAAAAATTAGCGCTAATATCTCGTTTAAAAATAAAGTTAATTACAAACTATTCGCTTACCAATTATATATATATATATATATATATATATATATATATATATATATACGAGGGGCATACGATAAGTTTCCAGACTTTTTTCGTATGGGCACTTTTATTGATAGTACACACATGAAACTCACGTCCCGTTCGAATTAATCTCCTCCAGCTGCAATGCACTTGTTGTACCGTTCCAACAACTTTTGAAAGGCCCCATGGAAGTCCTCTTGTATGAGCGTATCAATGACCTACGTCACAGCCTCTTTCATCTCCTCAATTGTCTCATAACGACAGCCTAGGGAATAACCAAAAGTCACAGGGAGCAAGGTCTGGACTATAGGGAGGGTGAGGAACTGTTTTGATGCCCATCTTGGTCAAATAGTCTGTGACAAAGATGGAGTTGTGGACTGGTGTATTGTCCTGGTGGAAATGCCACTGACCCGATTTGAAGAGTGGCTGGCCTCTTCCCGTGGAATCTCTTCCTGAACTCCCTTAAAACCTCAACATAGTAACCCTAAGTATAACCCTAACCCTTTGGCCAATCAACTCAGATGTATTGAATTCCTTACTCCTCCCACATCTCTCATCATCCCTCACAGACTCCCTGCCTTCCTTGAATCTCTTATGCCACTCAAAAACTGATGCTCGATTCATGCAAGATGGTCGAAAAGCAGTCTGAAGCATTCCCTACGTTTTTGTGCCCTTTTTCCAAGTTTAAAACAATTTTATTGCATATCGTTCTTCTAAAGTGTCAGATTGCATTTTTGAAATTCACCAGTTGTGACAATCAGGCTTTAGTAGGGTGTATTCCAATTGCTGCTGGAGCTGTTCATTTGAACCTGAAATCATAAAAATTGGTCAGTCATCCCATAAGATGTACAGCAATAACGTAGTGAATTTTCAAGTGTCTACGACAATTCTAAGTGCCCATACGAAAAATGTCTGGAAACCTATCGTATGCACCTCATATATATAACACGATTTGGGATTAGATTGTCCAGAAGGGTTGATATGCCGTAAAACATTGCCGTAAAACACCAACCAACCAACCAACCAACCTACCGGACAATACAGAATACGGCAATGGATGGATGAATGTAGATGATCGTGAATTTCAGGAGAGAAGATATCCTCCTGCAGGGGAAATCCATTGTTTTCTTATCATGAATGATTTTGCTTAGTCTAGCACAAGGCCATTGGAAAATGTGCAATTATCTTTATTAAAATACTCGAATACTTGCAGAGTAAAAATAAAAAAAATGCTGATAAAGTTATACTGATATGTTTGGTTAACGGCATATCAACCCTCGTGGGTTATTTAGTGTCAAAATCATGCTTGTAGAAGGACAGTTGAGGTACTATCTAACCCATATCTGGTGGGGATTAAGGTAAGAGGGTTGATACCTTTCCCAAGTGAACGTAACAGCGTGACCTGAGTTTGAACACGTTTAATACGATGTTGCAGTCTACAACATTAGCCTCTACGCCCCGTGTTGATCTATAATTTAAACATTAATATCATACTTTTTCATTGGTTGACCAGAAAAGTCAAGGTTGAATCTTCATCTAACATAATGGACATGACCTCAAATTCTTAGGTACTTGACATTCATAGATTCATTAACCCTTTTGCAATTGTTAATGAAGCCGTACCAGTACGCCCACGTGAGCACCACAACATATTGCTTTTCTTAGAAAAGATATACCCAGTACGTCTACGGAAATACCACGCCCTTCTCTACTCGTTAGCAATGTCAAAGTCGAAACGCAGATTAAAGAATTATTCCCTTTTGTACTCGTTTTGAAAACAGAATCGATGAGCTCAAAAAAGCATATACTCTTTTGCACTTGTGAAAGAGGGGAAAGCCGATGCATACCCGAAAAGACCACACCCTTTCGCACTAGTTACTGACAGCAAAATCGATACGTCCTTGTAAGTAACATTTTGTTATGCACTGATTATCAACAGTAACGTCGATGCATGCCAGGAAGCATTTCTTTCCTCGACCCCTTCCTCAACAAACAGGAATCGACACGATCAATTTTTAAGCGGAGTACAACCGGTTTGAGTGCAGAGTTTTCCTTCTTCTATAATGGTTGCCACTCAAAGTTTAAAGAAAACCAAGTTTGTTCAATTATTTTTCCTTTGCTGGAAGGAGTATAGTTCAATTTATATCGATCCTAGCTCAGTCAAATGGGGCTTAGAATACAACGACTGCGTCTCTGCAAAGGGTAAGACTCTCCCCAAAAGTGTCCTGCATATAAAACTAAACAATCTGATGGTGAGGCTCCAGCAATTTCGCTTTTGGGAATGCGGAGTGCCCCTTCGTTGCCATCGCTCTTAGGACCACTCTGACTCGGAGGGGTAGCATCTAATCGAGTCCAATCAATGAGTCAAATAGAACTAAACAGAGTTATTACGCTAAACTGAATTATTTGAAATTAACTGTTTTTAAATTCAACTATGTGAACAAAAACTGTACTTATGCTAAACTGAATTGCTTGAAATGGAACTGTTTTTGAAATTTAAACTGTGTACTTAAGCTAAACTGAATTGTTTGAAATAGATCTTTTTGATATTTAAATGGTGTACCTATGCTAAAGTGAATTAGTTGAAATAAAACGGTTTTGACATTTAATTGAGTGTAAACAAAAACAGTACTTATGGTAAATTGAGTTGTTTGAAATGGAACTGCTTATATGCCTAAAATAGATTTAGCATTAATAACCTGTAAGAGTTTATATGCCATAAACCCCAGCCCAACCAAACCAAACCAATCATATCGATCCCAAGAGTATCAGTGCTATGTGAAATGCTGGCTGCTTCGACAAGTACTTGAACACAGGTCACGAGGTCAATTTCCTTTGACCATAACTGTTATAACATGATTTCCTCCTTTTCTCGCGGAATATCTACAATTTTTTTTCCCTTCTTATCAATGGTAAAACCAATGCTCCTATGAATGAAGAACATTCTTATGCTCTGATTACTTAAAACGGAAATTCCATGGACGTATCAATCCTTTTGGTTTTAAGAAACTATTTCTTTTTAAATGATATTAATTATTTATTTGCGTTTAGTTATATGGTTTGGTTTCCTTATTCAAAATGCCAAAGCAATCCTTGTAGAAAAACAGCAGTGATACTACTTAACGCTTTGCTGGGAAAAAAAAGTGAGTTCATGTTAGTCCAAAAGTGATCGTAAAAGTGCGACTGGAATTCGAACTCGCTTATGTCCAAGCCGCAGTCCTGCACTTTAGCCGTTACCCCACTGGGACTCTCCCTTCAGTCATACAGTCTCAAGCTCTCTTCGACAAAAATTTTCAAGCAAATCTTATTCATGGATGGGAATTTAATAGGCACTACCACATCAGGTCAGACTGACCCAAGAAGTAGTTGCTATGAAAGAGTATACCATTCTTTAAAAAGACCCGTTAGTAATGTTAAACCACCGGATACAGTTTAGTGTCATCACCGTTTTTTTTTTTTTGGAGAGAGGGGGCTAACTTATCTGTAGGGGATACAGTCAGCATACTCTAAGCCCTGCTAACATTAGTTACTTTAAGAATTTGGCCCAGTCACTGGGGCTAAGAATACACCGAATGTATACTTTGTAGAAGGGTAAAATCAGCTTCCGACGATATCAGGGTCATTTCCTGGTCATCACACTAGGTACCTGTTTTAAACAACATCAAACTACCATAATGCATCTTGGTTGCTTTTAGGTTCACCAACAAGGGATGCGCTAATGTCAACCACATATTACAATATAATTTTGCTTTTCGGTTGAGTTTAATTTTAAGAGCCGCTATTGCCTCTTAGATTCGAACAAGATAAGAATAGTGGGACGACTCGTAAAATTCGAACTTGGAAGTCTAATTTGTGAACACCATGTTAAGTACTGTGCAATGCAATATTCAGCAGCTAGTAGATTGGATTTACATAATGTAATGTAGTTCTGTTTCAAGAAGAAGAAGAAGAAGTTGGAGTGTTCAATGATTAACCTCTCGGTTTTCCGTTTGGCGCGAATTCATATTTTCGTGAGATTGATGATTAGAGATGGAAAGACTTGTACTTCACAGCATTCATTATCTGTTTACCATCAATATCTATATCAATATCGCTAGATAAAAGAAATCTAATAGTCAATGAGAAAAAGACAAGAAGAGAATAATTTCAATTTATGCCTGGCGTTTGTAATGTTTAACGTGAATTTCAATAAGTGCAAATAGAATTCGGGCTTGGTTTCTTTGTTTAATGCCATATCAGCCTTCGTGGGTTATTTAATGCTAAATCCATCCTTGTAGACTAGCAGTGATACTATTTAACAAATAGCTGAAGAATAAGAGGCTTCATGCCTTTCTACAGGAAATTAGTCCAAAGTGCACGGAATAGCACAACTGGAGTTCGAACTTGCTTATTACGATGTGACAATCCAATATGTTAAACCCCAATGGCACAGGAACTTGCCGTCAAAAAAAAAAAAAAAAAAAGAAAAGAAAGATAAAGGAAGGTAAATAGAATCCAGCAACAAATGCAGCTCTAACTCAAGGAATCTGATATATCGTAATTGGGCATTATCAACGACATGATAATAAATCATAAGTTTAACATACGTTCTGAAGTAACTTATAATCTTTACAAGAAAGTCCTTCTGCGTAACGGTTTTCGCCGTAGAAGATAGACTCTTAAACCTGGAAAGGTACGAATTAATCTCTTCCCTTTCTAAATAGTAAAGCCAACTGGACTCTTTATTTTACATTTGGCAACCACTCTAAGAGAAAGAAAAGTCGGAATTCAAACCAGTGGTATTAAATATGTTAGGGATCATTCCTTGCTGCTAATACCACATATCCAAGTTCAGCCTGTTACGTGTAATTTGTAGAAAAGATACGCACCTTGCCTGGGATATTCCTTGCAGAGTAAGTTATGGCACCCCACCGACCTAAAAAGGATTATGGGATATGAAGATAAGAATCTTTTTGTGTTGTATACCCGCATACAAATACAAATATAAGCGGAAACATAATCAAACATAATTTACGAACTTCAATGAACGAACGAACAGACTTTTTTATAAAAATATCTCTCTCACACTTTATTCTCGAAAGGGTTGATTTTTCTGTGGTGTGTGAGGGATGAGTGCAGAGACATATACTCAGAGAGAGGACTTCTTCTTCCCATATCTTCATCCAGGAGCCAGGGCGTGCCAACGCTTGCACCCCCTTGCAAGCTCGTCAGAGACGCCTCTGATCGACTGCGTGTTCCTTTTTCGACCGTGTTTCTCTACACTCTGTCCAAATCTGACCGCGTGATTCTCATCACGTGGTCTCCTTCCGGTTACACACCTGTTGTACCCGAGAACCCTGATCGGGCTGTCATCTTCCTGCTTACTAATCAAAGTGTGACAGCTTGCTAAAGCACACAGGGTCATTAGAAACGAACCGAAAATCCATGTCACATGTTATATAACATTTTCCGCCTTTTTGTGTATTGTAGTCAAAGTGAAAGCCATAATTAAACATTTCTTTCCGATTAGTTTGGTTTTCTTAGAACTTTATGCTTTTTTTGTTGTTACTAAGTTAAACTTAAATGAAGTACAGGACCAGAATATATGGGAGAATTTGTGAGATACGAATTCAAGTATAATGGTCTACTAGTTGAGGACTTGAATATTTATTTACAAAAGTTCGCTTAGGTGTGATGCAAGACCAGAAACTTAAGACACCAAGAGTGAATTTAATGCACTAGAAATGATCAGTTAGCCTAGTCCCTTTACCATAACGGCTAATAAATTGCCCTTCCTAATTAAGCGTAGTTTAGATTTGTCACAAGACTATCCCATACTGTGGATCGAACTCACTACTCTATATTTGATGTAAATGAATTATCATTCATTTCAAATAAAATCATCAGCCCAGGCAAATTGAAGAGGAATTGACAACTGTGCATATAGGACACCTCGTATGAATTAAAAGCCAGCCTAGCCCCTTTCCCATAACAGCTTATGAAGTGTCCTTCCTAATTAGGCGTATTTTAGACTTGACACAGGACTAAAAGTATGTAGCCCATACTGAGGATCGAACTCATTACACAGAAGTTGAACGGTGGGGCCACCTTAGTAACCATTACATCTCATAAGACGTCCCTATGTCTTCAAGTTATTTGTTTTGTTTTGTTTGTTTGTTGTTATTTTTTTGGTGAATGGCGAATCAGCCTTAGTGGGTTATTTAATGCCAAAACTATTCTTGTATGGAGGTGATATTACATGAGCTTTTAACTGGGTGCGGATAATGTCTTTTCCCTGCGTATTAGTCCGAAAGTGAACAGAACAGCGTGACTGGAGTTCGAACTTGCTTACTACGATGTTGCAGCCCAGCATATCAACCACAACGCCACGGGAATTCTCCCCTCGTGTAGATGTAATCATTTCTTCTTCTTCTTCTTCTTCTTCTTCTTCTTCTTCTATTTCGAACTCAATTATTTAAGCACGATTATTTATTTTAGTATTTGATATACTTTTTTCATTTTAAGTTATTTTTTCTTCTACTTTTAAAAATTCTAGTTCCTTTTATACTTCATCACTGGACTTCTCTATTTTCAAGTAATCTTTTATTTCAAACCTTCCTGTTTTTTTCTTTTTCTTCTTTTTTCCTTCTATTAAAATCATATCGTTCTTCTTCTCTTTATGCATATGTATTTCCCCATATTCCTCCCCCACTCCATATTCTTTATTGTTTAGACATTTTTTTCGTGAACATCTGTCGAAATCAAAAGCGTGAGGAAGCCCTTTCCTGCTTGGCCCATTAATACAGTATCAGGCGTCGGTTTTACTCGACAATATCTTACACAACTGGCGGTAATCACAAACAGGAAATACGCACCATTTGTGCACCAACCTCTTCAACTGCACCGCCTCCTTTCCAACTATGCAGCCAGTGGGTTCTTTGCACTGATTGCTGCTCAAACGTCACGCAATCGATCACTTGGAATTCGATCTCCGCCACAAGGTCTTACCATTCCATCTCCCTTTTACTTTGACATACGTTTCTCATTCATCTTCTTAGATTTCATTCTTTTAACGTTTTTTTTTTGTCTTTCAACGTCTTTTTCTTTCTTCCCGGCATTATTTTCATAATAGTCGTTCTCCCTCGTTTTGATCTTTATTTTCCTTCATTTAAAAAATATTCGGTGATTTATTCCTACAATCCATTCCCTTTTGTTCTGCATTTAATATTTGTTTTATTTTCTTCTGATCCATTTCTTTCTTCCTTACATTTTTTTGATTTTCTTTGTACTTTAACTTTCTTTTCGTTTTTTTCTTACTGTCGTTTTGCCTTTCTTTTTTTTCTGCCTTTTTTTCTTTTTATTTTTACAAACTTTCTTTCTTTCTTTCTTTTTTTCTTTCTTTCTTTCTTTCTTTCTTTTTACTTATTTAAATACCTGTATGAGTTCATTGTATTTTTTCTTTTCTTTTTACATATTTCCTTGTATCTTGACTTTGGTTTGTGCTTTTCTTTTTTCTTTCTTTCTTTCTTTCTTTCTTTCTTTCTTTCCTTCTTTCTTCGTATCTATACATTTGCATGTCATTATCTATGTATATATTCACATTTTGCTTTCTCTCTTCTTTTTTTGCTGATTTTCTTTTTGGCACCAATCATCTAGTTAAGCATTTTATGGGGTTCTTTTATTGTCTTTCTTCCAGCGATTCTTCCTTTTTTTTCCTTATTAGTGCTTTGGAAATTCTTCTCATCCTTTGATATTAAATCACATTCTCATTTTTGTGATTTATCTGTTCATCAATTCATTCATTAATTTGAAAGAATAAAGTATTCTATTTTTTCAACGTTTTTTATATTATTTTCATTCGATCGTTTTCTTTTAGTTTCTTTTCTATCACTAGATCATTATTTCATTAAGGTGTTTTCTTTCTTTCTTTCTTTCTTTCTTTCTTTCTTTCTTTCTTTCTCGTTATTTTTTAATTTTTTTCTTTCTTTCTTTTTTTTAATTTCTTTCTTTCTTTCTTTCTTTCTTTCTTTCTTTAAATTTCTTTCTTTCTTTAAATTTCTTTCTTTCTTTCTTTCTTTAAATTTCTTTCTTTCTTTCTTTCTTTAAATTTCTTTCTTTCTTTCTTATTATTATTCAACGACTTTCTTTCTTTCTTTCTTTCTTTCTTTCTTTTATCCAATTTCTTTCTTTCTTTCTTTCTTTCTTTCTTTCTTTGCCTTTATCTTTACCTTTGTGTCTTTTTTTACTTGAATTTTTTTCCCATCCCTATTCCATAAAGTATTTTACAATTTCGTTTTTTACAAAAATATTATTATTATTATTATTATTATTATTATTTCTTCGCTTCGTCTTCTCTTTCTTTTACTTTCACTTTCCGACATCTGCTGACCTACATTCAGCATCAGCGTGCAGACATGCATCATCTTATTGGTTATTTGCGAACAAGTGCCTACAACGCAATGTCTTCCCGACCCTTACCTCGAAACCTCTAACCCCACTCATCTACCTCCACCTACCTAATCTCGATAGCCTCCTTCCCATCTCCTCCTGTACTAATGAATCTTTCAATCGTTCTGTAAGGAAGTTTGCCTCAATATAGCAATCTCGTCTGCTTCCAGGGACGTAACTTAATGCATTTCCTCTCGGACGTACTTCTTTCTTTCTTTTTTTCTTTCTTTTATATATCCTCCCAATGTAACGACCTTTACCGTTTTTCCTATTCACTGATTACATTTTATAGTTTATTTTCTTTGTTAATACTTCTAACCATCTTTTTTTAAAATAATTACCGGGTAAAAGAAAAGTGTGTTGTATCAATTTTCCAACTGATGAGAGCATGCTTTGAAAATCAGCATTCGAGATCGCAGTTTTTATGATTTGATCACCAGTCTCTGGTATCGGTAGAAAACACACACACACACACACACACACACACACACACACACACACACACACACACACACACACACACACAGACTTAATTCAGCGATGATTGAAGTAAACTCTTAATAATTTCACTGTCTTTTTTCACTATCTATTTCTTTATTTAGATGTTTCAGCGTCCTTTGATATGTTTTGCTGTTTATTCATTTTTTCCTCCACTTTTTGTCCTTTTTTTCCTTTATTTTGTTTGGTCCATTTTTTTTTCATTCCCCGTTGAGGTCTTATGCTTTTTCTGCGCCAATATTTACTCTTAAATCTTTTCTCTCTTGGTAATTATATATAAACTACCAAATTTTCTTTCTTTCTGTGTTAAAAAAAAGTCAATTTCTTTTTTTCACTAATGCTCTTTTTTATACCATTTATTTTTTTTTCTGTTCTCTTTCATTTCCTTTCACTTCTAAATTCTTACCAGAACTTCTGTGAACCTGTCAGGTTTCCATTGTTACAGCAGTCAATGATTAGACTAATGCTTCTTTTCATGAAGTAGTGAAGGATTCTAATCATAGCTGCCTCCATTATATCGAGAATTTGGATGATTTAAAAAAATAAAATAGTCCCATCTGCTGGGGCTGTAGAAAACACTAACTGCATCTCTGCAGAGGAGTAAGACTCTTCCCCTAACGAGTGTCCTGATTATAACATTAAACAATCTGATGGCGAGGCTCCAGTAATGCTGGAGCTTTGGGGAATGCGAAGTACTCCTTTATTATTATCGCTCCCAGGTTCATTCTAGCTCGGAGTGGTAGCACCTAAAAGGATACTATCTATAGATCAAATAGAACTATTTGACATTTAAACTGTGTCCAAACAAATGACATTCTAAATTGAATTGCTTTTGATAGAACTGTTTGATTATTTAACCGTGTATAAAAAAATGACTGATGTTTAACTGAATTGTTAGTTATTCATAGCAACACTTGGAACCATTTAACTTTGTTGACTTAGGCTAAATTGATTTGTTATAAATAGGGATCTTTGATCATTTAACTGTGTGTAACTACAAAATGTGTCAACAAATCATATATTTAATATATATGTAAAAAAGGATTTGGCATTAAAAACTACGTTTGATATGACATAAAACCAAACCAAACCAAATCGAACCAAATCAAACATGACTGAAAAAAACAAACAAACTGATGTTCAGCGTCAAAATCATGTTTCAGTCGCAAATTGAACCGGAAATCGCTTTGTTCTCTTAGTTATAGCCTTTTAAGTGTATTTCCTTAATAAAGATCTCACGGTTTTTTGCTGAGTGACCAAAACACTTACACACACTCACCCTCTACAAATATAGATACATATGCATTTGTTTCCAAGATACTTTTTAAACACACACATACACACACATACATGTTTGGTATGTTTAAAAGTTATCGAAGCTACAAATGTATATAAAGTCTTGTAAGTGTATTGCTTTAATAAAGATCCCACTATGATGGGTCATTTATGCTGAGAGACACACACAACAAACACACACACCAGTACACACAAACACACACAGACAGAGAAATATATATATATATATATATATATATATATATATATATATATATACATATATATATTACAACGGAGTATGGTTGTCATTGTCTCACTTGGTGGATTTGTGGCAGACCCAATGCGGTATTATTTGGAGAGTGCTTAATGTCAGTGATTGAGCAATTATATAATATAATAATATAATAACGAATAAATATATTTTCATATATATTTAATTGCATTGATGCTCATCTGCGACAATCGGTTTCATGCTGCCTTATTACGACAATCATCAGGCTGATGAAGGTCGTAATAAGACGGCATGAAACCAATCGTTGCAGCAAAGTATCCATGCTATTGAATATATACGAAAATTAATATATATATATATATATATAGTTTATTAAAAAAATGTCGAGGCGGAAACTGTATTAATCTAGACAGACAATCGACAATAACTGAGTTGCATGCAACACAATAATTCCTGCAAGTTTTCGATTGGCCGAAACAATTTTGAAACTCCTCTTTTGACATGATATGCAGCTGCGTCATCGAATTTCTTTAAATAACATTCACAGATTCAAATCTTATGTCAGTTATGAATTTTGAATTAGGACGCAAGTAAAGTCTCACAGAACTAGATATGGTGTACTGAGGGTGCTGCCCTGGCACTGTTCTGTGTTTCGTCAAAAACATTTAATCCTGGCCACACAATTCCTTATTTCAAATTGATATGACTCTTATACACTTTATGGAATCATCTCTTTATTATATATATATATAGTCGTCCTGATAGCGTCTATCGCTCCTGGCAGGTCTTCGCTGCTTCATCCAATGTCTGCACAGAGCTAATGTGTGCAAGTCTTTACTGGTCGGCCAACCTGTTGAGTCCATAAGAGAACTCTCTTAGCTCGTCCTTACTTCACCAGCTGTGCCCATCATGTCTTGTTCGTCTTTAAGAGATGGAAGGTAGTTGGTAATATGTCTTTTGGGGTACTGCTTCCAGGATTTTTTTCAAAACAGTATATAACATTCTTGCGTAGTTTCCGATGAGTCTTTTTCTCTACATGCACATTTATGTATACACCCATATATGTATATACATGTGTGTGCGTGTGTGTGTATCTATGTGTTCGTCTGTCATCGTCATTCAATATTCAGTTTTTGGCTCTCATGTTATTTTTCTTCTTTCTTCTTAAATATCCTTCTCATATTTCCTGAGTGTAATCTTTTTTCTGCCCCACTTTTCATTTGTTTATAATACGTTTTATCAATCATTTTCTCATTTGTTTTACTTTTCCCTTTTTTTAGACTTATCATTTCCTATCTTCTTTCTTTGACTTTCCAATATTTTTCTCTTTTATCCTTTTTTTTTAAAAATAAATGACAGCAAACTAATCTCCCTTTCTTTTAGACAAAAATCGACTATTCCTTGTAAACTGTTAAGAGCCTCGAACAATAATCGATTATTTAATCATCTTTTAATTAAACGCCTTAAAAATCCTAACTACATCGTGAATCTTGAAGATTTTAAAATATATTTTAGCACTAAACCATTTATGATTAAATCATTGTTCTAGTAACCGTTGCTACATTGATGAGGCTTTTTCCCGTTATACAGCATAAACTAAACGATGGATTCATAAATAGTAACTTTGCAGTTTAAAAAGGGGTGCCCTTGGTATAACCCTAAACAGTCTCTACTTCTGGACCTCTAGAAAGTGTGGAGTACCCTTTTATTGACATTACTCCCAGGTCCACTCTGATTGGGACTGGTTGTACTTACCAAAGCTCCGTTTGCTAATTATTTCTATAAGACTAAGAATTTAAATTTTTGAATGCACAAAATATGTAAATACAAATATAAAATGAATTCGATTCCCTAACCTCTTGGCATAAAATTACTTGAGACGGGTTGATTCTGTCAAGTAAATCTTGAAATAGAAACTGTATATTGTCGGCTGTAACAGGCCAATTATAAAATATTTGATTATAAGCATCGCTTATACCGAGGGTCACTATTATGCGAAATTTTCCTTGCTATCACATTTAGTCTACAGAAACTATCCTTGATGCAGACTTCACAGATAATCTAGCACTTCTTTCAAATACACCTGCTCAAGCTGAATCTCGGCTGCATAGCCTGAAGCAAGCAGCAAAAGACATTGGTCTCTTCATAAACTCAGATAAAACATATTTACGTTCATGTGTTTTTGTTAAGATGGTTCCATCACCTCATTGAATAGCTAGCCGCTGAAATTAGTAGCGGCAGTTCACACACTTTGGTAGCAATATCTCATCTACTTAAAGCAATGTCTTCAAATGCATAAATAAATCATGGACTGTCATTGACAAGTTATTTAATTCCAAGTTTGTCCGAGGAAAGATCTCTCTCATGGAATGTGTGTGAATTTTGATAACTTTGTAAAGTTGACTTGAGTAAAAGTTCAACAGCCAATACGGGACTGACCTGACGATATATTCATATGACCCGGTGAAGACCGGTGTTCGTCGATGAACGGTGTCGTCATGACAGTTGTCCTTCCTCTCTACTAACTGGATATTAACGGAGGAGATTGACCAACCATATATGAGTTTACGAACTTTATTATCTGTATTGCCCGTGGTGTAATGGTTATCGTCGTAGGAAATGGACGCGGTGACACGAGTTCAAATGCCTGGACGAGACCGATTGCATTTCACATAGCACTAATACACGAGGGAAAGGTATGAATCCCATTATTCTCCCTCCAGCTATGGATTAATAGTAGTACAGACTGGGTTCTTCAGCCTTGGTGAGGCAACTAGTCTAGGAGAAGGAAAACTTTGAATTCAAACCTGTTAAACTCCACTTAAAAATTGACCTTGTGTCATATCCAGCCTGAGCGGAAGGGTTGGTAAATAGGATTATCTGTATTGCTGATTAATATGCCAGACATTTTTGCTCTAATACCGGAAGAGAGGTATGTTAAATAGTACCTCAAACTTGGCTCATTAATCTGGGTATAGCAACTTGTCTAGAAGAACATTTTTTAATTGAAATCATTTATACCCTGCTTAAAAATGACCTTGGGGTCGTGGTAGAGGGGTTAGGTAAATGCATACTGAAGGGGAAAGAAAAAATAAAGACGCGCCGAGTAAAATTTAAAGCTTCTAAAATGAATTTTCTGATGAATATAACGGCATGTATTATTGGTTTCAAAAGTACCCGGATGTATTAGATACAAGGAAATTAGAGAGAGAGAGAGAGAGAGAGAGAGAGAGAGAGCTCGCGTTCCTTACCCTTCAAAGATGAAGAAGAAATTAAAGATCAGATAAACGACCAATTACGTGTGATGCAGCGAAAAGTAAACAACGATCGTCACAGGGTGATTTGGAAAGCAAATCAAACGTTTGTGACTTCAACTGAACTCCTGGCAGTTTGGCCATGAAAAAGAAGATTGACTTTGGACTCTTCAGTTTTGACGTCACTTAATGCCGTCAAAAATATCGCAGATAGAATCAACAAATTCTACTTTTATAAAGAAAGATGTGGTCCTTATTATTTCAGAAAAAAATATGAAAGATAATGTGGTAATTATTTTTAAAGGTCAATATCATATTTTTTATATAAAAGCTTTTGGAGAAAAATTGAAAAACAAAGTAATCTAACATGATGAATTTATTGTGAAATAAAATCAACGCTGTAAAATTTCGGTTTAAATAAGCCATCATCAGGAATTTAGAAATGATGATAGAGAGTGTTGTTTGATTAACGATGAATGTTTGATAAAATACAAAAACAAGGGAGGAAATCATATACACAAAGAAATAATATTTACTTCCATAAATGCTTTTATATGTGTTGTGATGTAATACCGTCTCCTCTGTAAGACAAACATCAGAAATAATGCTGCAATTTCCATTGTAAACAGGTTTTTTATGGGTAAACTTCATACAAACCCTCATTCCCTGTTTTTGAATTCAAATTTTTTCCTTGCGTTCGTTGTAAGTCGACTCGAATGTTCTCACTTGATCCCAGTTAAGGAAATAAGTAAAAAAAAAAAAACACGTGTTTATAATTTGGCAACAAACTTTATTGATGTTTTAATAGATCAGGCCGATTTTCTCTGTGGCTTTCCACACCGTATTTTTTATTTGTAAAAGTTTCTATCGAGTCTCAAAAAAGGGGCTTTCTAAAAACGTCCAAGCCCCTAAAACAGGTCAGTTCTGTTATACTGCCCGACAGAAACTGTCAAGAATCAAAACTCAAATGTTTTCTGGCTTGTATCAATTGAGGTGAACTTTAACAAGTTATCTGTCCACTAACACCACCATAAGTTAGATTACCGGAAATGTTGATGAGATTGGAGTATTACATATCATTAGAAGGTTTGCCTATCTACAAGGTTAAAGATTCAAGTCTGCCTTACTACTTTTTATTCATAGCTCAGAATGGGAAGGAGAGATGGATTCTTTCCTTTTCCTAGGAGTATGAGCATGAAATAAAACGCAATCAGCCTCTTCCGGATTTGAAATCAACTCATCGCGTTCATTTCTTTTATATTTCTGAATACCAAAAATAATGAGATTGGATGGAAGAAAAATTAAACTGAATTCTTGAGAATTTAAGTATTTAAAAAAAAAAAGTACTTTTAAATGTTAATTGGACTTGGCTTACCCAGGCTCAGTGATTTATTCGTGCAGCACCTGATATGAAAAGAATTTAACTGTGAATAGGTTGCGAGACTAACATTCCTATCACTGAATTAGGACAATTATGCACGTGAATAATTTTCTATAATTTTCTTAACAATTAAGAAGAACCAATATTTAAATTTTTTGGTTAGTGGTGGGTGTACATTTGAAATAATCCATTAGATTCATCCCTTAGAATACAAAGCCCGGAAAATTCTAATGTCTGTAGAGATTTCCTCATTATCCAAAAAAAGAATGTTCCCATAACTTAATCCATTAAAAATAATTTAATGTCCAAATCCTGACGAATGCAAACTCGAATTTCTAAATTTAATGCAAGATATTTGGGGACATAGCTTTAAAACCCAAATCATAAAACCCAGTCTTAAAAATCCAAGCCAAAATAGAAACTTGAAGCTTTTATGCCTCTAAGGTAAAGTTAATCAAGTCTGTCAATTTTTCGAACAAAGACCAGACGTTTCAGTTCTCTCTAGTGACTTCTTCAGTAACTCTTTGTCTTCATTAGCTGTTCTTTTATGGTTTTAATCGATCTTTAAGAACGGACGTTTCTCCATTCGATCAAATCTCTCATATTATCAATCTATTTAATTAATGTCAATCAATTAAAGTGATTTGGTGTTCACAACGTTTCCATAATATTTTTCCCTTTTTTTTTTCCTATTTTTGTTCTGTTGTTTCCAGCGTCAATCAAAATCTCCCACGCTAATTTGATGGTTCAGCTAATAAATAGAATCAGCGGGTCACAAAAATAATTTCTTTTTTGGAAATCGACATTTTCTTTCTTACTTTATAAAAAAGAAAATAATTAGTTTTTTTTTTGTACGTGGTGTGCTTTGCCTCACTCATTATCGGTGAGTTATTCCCTCTGGAGTCTTACGCTAAACGACAGCCTGAATTTAACACAATAAATTACTATTAGGTATATCCCATCCTATCCACGAATTCTTGGGGCTACATTGAGTACAATAAGAAATTACCCTTCGTGAAATTGCCAACCGCGGTTTCATTAATCCGCGGTTGGACTTTTGTATTAAGTTTGTATTAAACTAAAGCTATACAGGAAATGATTAATTGATTAATTTTAACGGCAGGCCAACTTCCCGAGGATTATTTTATGCTTTGTGAATTACGTTTATATTAATATACTTTCGGTTGGTTATTTTCTTTCTTTAGTGGCATAAAAAATTTTGTGGGTTATTTAATGCTAAAGTCATGGTTGTAGAAGATCAGTAGTAGTACTATTTAATCCATAGCTTGGGGACTAGCAGCTTCATGCCTTTTCCTAAGGATATTAGTTGGAAAGTGAACGTAATAGCGTGAGTGGAGACCGAAACTGCTTGCGACGATATCACAGTCTAGCACTTTAGCCATCACATCACAGAACTTCCCCTTTTTTTGGTAGTTTCTTAAGCTTTTTGCACACGGTTATATGATATCAAGTATTCTTATCTAATTCAAATAATTTGAAAACAGTTCTGTTTGACGATAAATGGGACCTAAACAGGTGCAATTGATCCGGGTCACAGTGGATCTGGGAGTAATGGCAATGAAGGAGTACTCCAGAGTAGGAGCATCGCTGTCAAAAAGAGTTTAATGTCATACCTAAGACAGCCTCTTTGGGGGGAATATCAGTCCTCAGAAGTGGATACAATCTGTGTATTCTAAGACCCCTAATTTGCAAAAAAAAAAATGTTCAGCCCAGATTAATACTATGTCTTTGAATGCCGATTTTCAAAGCAGTTATATACAATCGACTTGAAACATGTTTGTGAATATAAAGCGTAAATTCTTGCTCAATTTGTGAAGTGTTCGAAAAGGTAGCAAAAAAGCAAAAAAAAAAAAAAAAAAGATGCAATTAAGTGATTCCATTTAAATTCATTAATTAGCGTCTGTGACACACCAGTAAGAATTAAAAATTTTTCATTGATTAGTGGCTGCGACACACTAAGAATCAAAGATTGTTTATTGATTAGTGGCTGCGACACACTAAGAATCAAAGATAGTTTATTGATTATCGGCTGTGACATACAAGTAAGAATTAAAGATTGTTCATTGATTAGTGTCTGTGACACACTAAGAATCAATGATTGTTTATTGATTAGTGGCTGTGACACAAAAGTAAGAATCAAAGATTTTTCATTGATCAGTGGCTGAGGCACACTAGTAAGAATTATAATTGTTGATTGATCCGTGGCTGCGGCACACAAGTAAGAATCAAAAATTGTTCATTGATTAGTAACTGTAACACTCTAAGAATCAAAGTTTTTTTTTATTGATTAGTGGCTGTGACACATAATTACGAATCAAAAATAGGCTATGGATTAGTGGCTGTGACAGACAAGTAAAAATCAAAGATTGTTCATTGATTAGAGGCTATGACACACCTGTAAGAATCAAACATTGTTCATTGATTAGTGGATGTGACATATAAGTATGAATCAAAGTTTTTCATTGATTGGTGGCTATGACTTACAAGTAGGAATCAAAGATAAATCATTGATTAGAGGCTGTGACACACAAGTCAGAATCAAAAAATATTTATTGATAGGTAACTTTGACACACAAGTAAGAATAAAGATTGTTCATTGAGTCGTAACTTTGACACACATGTAAGAATCAAATATTGTTCATTCATTAGTGTCTGTGACACCATAGTACGAATCAAACATTGTTCATTGATTTGTGGCTGTGACACCCAAGTAAGATTCAAAGATTTTTCATTGATTAGCGGATGTGACACACCTGTAAGAATCAAACATTGTTCATTGATTTGTGGCTGTGGCACGCAAGTAAGAATCAAAGATTATCACCGAGAAATCAACCCTTATATTTAAAATATATTTTTCTGCTTTGTTACTTTAGTGCTGAGGCACCGATATTATTGATATATAATGTCAAATTTAACTTAAAGTGAACATTTAGCACTGCTAATATTTTGGGCTGATTGATATCTAATATATCGTGCTGATTACAATGCGATATTTTAGGCTAACCACTATTTTACTGTACAACGCATTTAGAAGTGGTCTGGTTGGTTTATTTTATAGCAAGCCAACACTCATAGTTTTTTTTTCTGCCGAAGTCAGTTTAACAGTTATTTTAGTCCGATTAATAATAGTACAAAAATATAACTTTCAAATAATATGAAACTGGTATAGGCTTCATTATTCCAAGAGTTTCCATGGTTTCAATTATTTCAATCTAACACAAATAATTCTGTTTAATAATGATCCTTTATTTGCACACAGTTGAGTTTCACACATTAATATCCTATAGCAACAATTTTCTATGAGATTTATTAGAACCACACATAGTACCCTTAGAGGTATTACCACTCCGGGTCATGGTGGACCTGTGAGTAATAGCATAAAGAAAAGGTGAATCTTCACTCACTAAAGCACCCCTACTGGAGCTCCATTATTTCATACAGTTTACTATCATATTGAAGAAAATTAAAAAGAAGTGATTTTAGATTTCACTGGGAGATTGGTTTGGTTTGATTTGGTTTGATGGTATATCAACATTATTGGTTATTTGATGCCAAATCCTTTTTTATACATATGTATTAGATTTTGTTGATAACATTTTTAAACGAGCCTGAGCTCATTTCTTTGCACACAGTTAAATGGTTTCAAATTTTTCAATCAAATACGAATAATTCTATTTAGTATAAATCATTTGTTTACCCACATGCTCACAAGTATTGCTATGTAACTGTCACAATTTAACGTCACTCATTTGTTTGCACACATTTAAATAGAAATACATGATATGTAAAAAATTACTTCGTCGGTAATTTAATTTTAAATGAGCTAAAACTAATTTGTTTGCTCAATAGTATTGCTCCTGTTCCTACTCAGGGAAATGGTTTTAATTATTGCTATTTAACACTTATAATTCTACTCTACAGTTCTAATTCGCTTGCACACGGTTGAATGATTCCAAGTATTGTTATGTAACGCTAACAATTCAATTACACATCAGTTATTTGTTTACTCGCGGCTAAATGATCAAACACTTCTATTTTTAACAATTCAATGCAGCCTAAGTCAATTAATCAAAATGGTTCTAAGTAGTATTTGAACTACTAAAAATCAAATTAAACATTATTCATTTGTTTACACACAGTTAAATAACCAAACAGTTCTATTTCTAACAATTCGGTTTAGCATACGTTATTTGTTTGCACTTAGTTTAAATCTCAAACGCTTCTATTTGAACCATAGATAGGACCCTATCAGATGCAACCGCTGAAGGCCAGAATGGACCTGAGAGAGTGGCAATGAAGGAATACTCCACATTCCCCAAATCTACAGCATTACTGAAGCCGTACGATCAGATTGTTTAGTGTCATATCAACGACACTTGTTGGGTGGGGGTCTAACCCCTGTTCAGAGTTGCAGTCTGTGTATTCTACAACTCCAGCCGACAACGCCATTGGAAACTAGTTCGGGGTGTCTTACCCCTCAGCAGATATGCAATCTGGGTTTTCACAGGGAGGATGACAGATTCTATACAAGTAGGGTGAATACAGCTATCTTATCTCAGAAGAAACAAATTGCTCAGATAGTATGCTTTTAATATTATTACTGAATGAAGAAATTTTAGCAATTAGCACCTATACTTAACAGCAACACAGTTCGAAAAAAGATTTCAGCAAACAAGGACAAAAACCCATTTTAATCATCAATAATTGACTATAGTGATCATTTCCCATGCTTTGCTTTGTTTGACACAAAGCCAGATGTGTGTGGCACCTAAAAAGAATAGTACTCACTGATTATAGTTTAAAAGTAAAAAGGACTCAAGTGCTATTGTCAAAAAGAATCTTACGACTCACCGATTCATTGATAATAATTCCGATAAAGTGTCTACACAATTAATTAACTGTAAACTACCCCCTACAAAAAAAAAAGAAAAAAAAAGAAATGATAGCAAATCGGAATCTACTGATTCTGATCGCTATTTATGAGGATAGATACGTTCTTAACTGGGAACAGTTATTAGCTAAATTTCAACCAGAAAATGCAACTGGAAAATGTTTGATGGACAGAAGTTGGTTAATATATATTGACAAATAAATATTTGGAACGTAAAGTAAATGCTTCTTTTCATGAATAGGCTACCAATTTACACACACACACACACACACACACACACACACACACACACACACACACACACACACACACATATATATATATATATATATATATATATATTTCATTAAACAATATAGACATCTTTTGTCTATACAATGCAGCGACTCGAAAATATATTTACGACAAAATCCAAAACACCTCAAATGTAGTCTAACACGTGCTAAAGACGAAAGCCATAAAAGAGTTGACTCCTCCTCTCTCTTTCTTTCTCTCTCTCTCTCTCTCTGTGTCTCTCTCTCCCTCTCTCTGTCCACCACTAGATGACCATGATATAGGAGTGGAACCTTTAATATAAATACTATTAAAATTAGTAATAATTTAATCCTTCATTTGTTGAAATAGTATGCGTACGTTTGGAAGTGATTCCGTTTCCAGAAGATTTTTCACAGAGGTCAGTAAATTTATTCTACTAAACTATTCATTTAAAAATGCACATTTGATTTAAAATAGTAATGTCTTGAATCTCAGCTGTATTATGTGTTGTTTAAATGAAGAATGAAGACTTATGCGACTTAATTTTCAGGAAAAACTTTACTTTTGGAAGACGAACTTCTAAATTTGCTAAAGAAAACCCCCAAAATTGCCCCCCCCTGAAAAGAAAGGAAAAAAGAAAGAAAAAAAAAATCCAAAACACCTCAAATGTAGTCTAACACGTGCTAAAGACGAAAGCCATAAAAGAGTTGACTCCTCCTCTCTCTATCTTTCTCTCTCTCTCTGTCCACCACTAGATGACCATGTAATATACCCCAAAATTTCTTTGAATTTTAACATCCAGCAGTCCTGGACTTTAACTAAGTTAAAACTTAAGATAAAAAAGAAATTTTTTTTTTTTTTTTTTTTTTTTTTTTTACTACCGCGTACACATGGGAAGCAGCATGATGCACGTGTGAGTCTTGCGGCTTAACGCTCAAGATTGTCAGTTCGATCGGGGAACTACTGCTGCTCATCTATAAGAGTGGCTTCTATAGATGAGAATAAAAACAGCCATCGAAAGATAACCATGACTCGTACTCAAACCAGATCCATAAACCGCATCGCTCTTCGCGCGGGTAAAAAAGGGGCGCGTCCTGCTGAGGTTGGAGCCCTGGCCTCAGTGTTCGAAAAATCAGCTACAGAGCTCAAACTCAAACAAAAACTACTAAAATGCAAACAAACAATACAGATAGCGACATTTAACGTGAGAACCCTAAATAGAATAGGTCAACTATCAGAGCTAACTGCATCAGCCGTAGAACATAAGATAGATATAATTTGCATACAAGAGCACCGATACACGCACACCGAAGATATCAAGTATCACGAAACTGGTAATGGATGGATGCTGGTGACTGTATCGGCATGGAAAAACTCTGTAAATGCATCGGTAGGAGGGGTGGGAATACTTCTAGGACCAAGAGCGTTAAAAACACTGAACAGCATTGAGAGAATACAACCTAGGATGATGACCGCAACGTTTAATGGCAACCCCAAAGCAACAATTATCTCCTGCTACAGCCCTACCAATGTTAGCGAAGAAAACGAAATAGCCACCTTCTACGAAGATCTATCCTCCCTAGTACGTAGCATTCCGAAACACAACCTGCTAGTCATTGGCAGAGATATGAATGCACAAATCGGGAAAAACAGACACAACAAATACAGCCTACACTGCGCGTCTAACAGGAATGGACAGCATTTAATAGATTTCATGATAGAAAATAGATTAACATGCCTCAATACAAACTTTCAAAAAAGGGAGGGGAAATTATGGACCTACACATACGCGAATAAGAGTAAAGCACAGATAGACTACGTCCTTATAAACAGGAAATGGAAAAACAGTGCGATGAATTGCGAGGCATACTCCTCTTTCGAGGGTGTGTCCTCCGATCATCGAATAGTTACGGCCAAAGTACGACTAAGCCTAAGAAAAAACGCCACACGTAAAGCGACGACCAAGCACTATGACTGGGCCCTACTCAACAACAGAGATATTAGAGATAAGTATGCATTAGAATTAAGAAACAGATTCGAAGCACTACAAGAGAAGGCAGAAATAGGCACCCCAAATGACGAATATGAAAATTTTGTAGAAGCACACCTGGAGGCGGCAGAAAAGTGTATTCCAACAAAACCTAGAACTAAATATAGAGTCCCTTGGGAAACGCTAGCGGCTAGAGAAAAACGTGCACTTGTGAAGACTGCCTCCAAAAGCTATCGAAAGAACCCAACAAACACAAATGCACGAAAACTAGAAAAGGCACAACATCAATTAACAGGAATATACCTAAAAGAACAGGCAGAATACGTACAAAATCAGATAGATAAGATTAGAGACTCGGTGGAAGATAGGCAATCCAGGATAGCCTGGCAAACAATAAACGAAGTAAGTGGAAGGAAGAGCACAGCCAAAGCAAAATTGAAAGCTGCAAGCCAACAAGAAAGAGTAAAACTGTGGGAACAGCATTTCAAAAATCTACTAGGAAACCCACCGGAAATAACGGATGAACCCATCACCAGAATTATTAGTAAGCAATTAGACGTAAAACTAGGTCCTTTCACCAAAGAAGAACTAGACTCGGTTCTCAGAAGAATTAAAAATAGGAAAGCGGCGGGGCTAGACGAGATCCCCCCAGAAGTGTGGAAGACGAGACAATTCGACGATATACTACTCCGGCAATGCAACGCAGTCTATAGTCAAAATAGGATAGAACGATGGACGAAGGGATGCATCCTTCCATTCCCTAAAAAAGGCGACCTCGGACTAGCCAAGAACTACCGAGGGATAACACTTACATCCATAGCAGCCAAAATCTACAATGCCCTACTACGAAACCGCATAGAACCCAAAATAGACAACATCCTTAGGAAAAACCAAAATGGCTTCCGGAGAAATAGATCCACAACCTCACAAATACTGACCATCCGTAGAATCCTGGAAGGCGTTCGGGCAAAAAACTTACAGGCGACATTACTATTTGTCGACTTTACCAAGGCATTCGATTCCATACACAGAGGGAAGATGGAGCAAATCCTACTAGCATACGGCCTACCAAAAGAAACCGTAGCAGCGATAATGATTCTCTACAGAAACACCAAAGTGAAAGTACGTTCACCAGATGGAGACACGGAATACTTCGACATAGTTGCAGGAGTACTACAAGGAGACACACTAGCCCCGTACCTCTTTATCATCTGTCTAGACTATGTGCTTAGGACTTCGATCGACAAAATCAGAGAAAATGGCTTCCAGCTGACTAAGAGAAGAAGCAAAAGGTACCCCGCAAAAACAATCACGGACGCCGACTACGCTGATGACTTGGCGTTACTAGCGAATACGCCTAATCAAGCAGAGACACTACTGCATAGTCTGGAACGAGCCGCAGCTGGCATTGGCCTCCATGTCAATGCAAACAAAACCGAATATATGTGTTACAATCAAACGGGCAATATTGCCACACTAGACGGAGCCTCTCTGAAACTAGTCGACAAATTCACCTACCTAGGAAGCAGCGTCTCATCAACCGAGAAAGACATCGACACACGACTGACGAAGGCATGGACAGCTATCGATAGGCTCTCGATCATATGGAAGTCGGACCTAACTGATAAAATGAAACGCAGTTTCTTCCAGGCAGCGGTTGTGTCGATACTGCTATATGGATGCACCACATGGACGCTTACGAAGCGGCTGGAGAGGAGGCTGGACGGAAATTATACAAGAATGTTGAGAGCAGTATTAAACAAGTCCTGGCGACAACACCCCACGAGACTCCAACTATACGGACACTTGCCCCCCATCACAAAAACTATACAAGTTCGACGAACCAGACACGCGGGACACTGCTGGAGAAGCAAGGACGAGCTCATAAGCGATGTACTCCTGTGGACCCCCACACATGGATGTGCAAGAGTGGGACGACCAGCACGAACTTACATACAGCAGCTATGTGAGGACACGGGATGTAACCCTGAAGACCTGCCGGAGGCGATGAATGATAGGGAGAAATGGCGAGAGACGGTCAGGGATATCCGCGCAGGCGGTGCGACATGATGATGATGATAAAGAAAGGATGTCTATATTGGTGAAATGAAATATGTAAGGAAGTAAAGTTGGCGACCGTAGTCGAGGGTAACCCAAAGGCTCCCTTTTCGATAGCTACTACACCAAGGTGTGGGGAAGTGAGCTACTCCTTTCCCTGGATTGCTCCACTTTACATTTGATCCTTACCTTATAATGCTGAGTGTTAAGCAAGGTAGCATCAAGTACCATTTTTTGAGTCTTTGGTATTGAAATGCTGCCAAAATTCACACACACACACACACACACACACACACACGCGCGCGCACACACACACACACACACGCACACACATATATATATGCAATTTGCTATCCTTCTGAATAAATCGTGGTCAGTATCGATGATAAAGCATATGTAAGCATGTTCTGTGAAGACTCAGAGTCAGCAGCGCATGGATACGGTTAGTTTTGTGTTTAGGTGATTATCAAACCTAGAGGTCTTGGTGTGACTTTGTGAAAAGTAGGCCACCTACACAAACGTGCATTCGAGTAAACTGATGTGAAATCTGAAATTTAGAAAAAATATTTTGTGACGACTGCATTGGAAAAAAACACAAAATGCAAAACAGGGCAATAAAACCAAACATAAACAACCACTTTTGATGCTAGTTTTCATTTTCATATCGCATCATTCAGGCTCCATTAAAGCGAATATATATATATATATATATATATATATATATATATATATATATATATATACGGAAGTTTGAAGCTGAAATCAATGAATTTCATTTTTTTTTTTACTTTATTTCTTTATGTTTTTGCAATGTTGCAAATTAAAATCCTATCTTGAAAAAATGACACAGCGAAACCTGGGTACTACAGCTTGTTTGAAATTTCAGTTCAATCACAGGATCGAATTTTCTCAGTATATCAAATGCAAACTGAAACAAGAAAAAGTTTTCATTTCTAAACCTTAATGTTGACTCAAAGCCAAAAGTATAGGGCACCCTGCAAACATCGAAATCACTAACAATGGTTTAGTTTCTTTGTTTAATGGCATATCAACCCTTGTAGGTTATTTAATAACAAAGCCATTCTCCTAGAAGAACAGTAGTGGTACTATTCAACCCCTAGCTGGGAGGATAAGGGGTTCATACCTTTCCCAAGGGTATTTGCCCGAAAGTGAACGTAATAGCGCAACTTGAGTACGAACTCGCTTACTACGATTTTGCAGTCCATCGCTTTAAACATTAACACCACGAGGATACTCCCCCAATGGTCTGTGAGCCTCACTGGTAAACAATTACTTCACATGAGGTGTCCGAGTATTTATTTTTTTTACTTAGCTAAGCTTTGTTTAACACTACGCCGGAAATATGAGGCACTTTGTGAGAATCGATTTCACTAAAAGTGATCTGCTTGACTAGCTACCACCCAGTCAGCCGTGGATGCAGAATACGTTGATTGCCCCTCCGTAGAGGAGTAAGATCCCACCCAACAAGTATCCCAAGTATGAAACTAAAATCCATCTGATAGTGAGGTTCATGTTCTGGAGTTTAGGAAATGTGGAGTATGCCTGCTATACCATTACTCTCAGATCCACTTTGAATCGAAGTGGTATTGCCTGTTAAAGCCTCATCTATTGGTCAAATAGAAGGGCTAAGTCATTTACAAAGGATTCTTATTAGTTACTTAAAACCATGCACCCGGGTGCAAATTGTTCACATTAGATAGGAATACTTGATATTATTGCTAATGTTAAATTGCAAAACTTGAAATCAGTTATCTGTGAGCAGACAAATGAGCTATAACGTTTTAAAATGGTTATTGCCAAACTATTCACCAACAAATAACATACACACACACACACACACACACACACACACATATATATATATATATATATAGGATTTGGCATTAAATAACCATCAAAGATTGATATGCCATTTAACCTGATAACGTAACATGACGTAACCTATACAAGTTTCCTAACCGCTGCACCAATATAGCCTTGATGTAATGAAACGCAGATTATATAATCTTTTCGAGGATTAGCTTTTTAGATTTTTAATACTTTTATTCACACGGGCTTGAATATTGAAATGAAAATAAAAGCGAGTGATTGCTGTGAACGTTGATCTCTAAATTTAGCTATTAAAAAGCTGTGAGGTTTTAAAAAAATATTCATCTTCCTAAGTTTAAATGTATACATGAATACATACGTTTCCTCTCTCTATCAGTATATATATATATATATATATATACATATATATATATATAAGCTCATTCACACACTATCCTTCAAATACCTATTCATGTATGAAAACTCTCAGACGTAGACACTGGCACGCTTTTCTGTGTCGTTTGCATCTTTCATTTCTATTGATTTACTACCACAGAGTAAATTTTGTGTCGAAAAAGAAAAAAAATAAATAAAAAAAAAAAAATGAAAAGCAACAAGAAAAACAAAAATAAAAACAAAACAAAAACATAAAAAGCACATATCCTTTTTTTTTACAACATGCAACGCATGTTGTTATCAGCAGGTTGGAAAATAATACGAGAGAAGACAGTTTTTTTTTTATCGTAACTAGTTTTAATTTTTTAAATCTTTCAGATAAAAAATAATAAAAAAAGCAAACAAACCTTACCTGTATTTATAGGCATAGAATGCTACATGCTTCATCGATTTATTTCTGATAGGTAATAAGATATAGTTACCAATAAAGGTAAGCGCACACAGATGCAAATATGAACATACAAGTACACCTGCACACCTATGTGTGTGTGTGTGTGTGTGTGTGTTAGGGAGGCGCCTGGCATGATGTCATCATTAATGGAGAACCCAGGGAGTAATGTTTATTGTCCTTGGAAACAGACACGGCGATCTGAGTTCAAATCCTGGCTGAGGCTGTTTTTATTTCATATAGCGCTAATACTCATGAGAAAAGTATGCATCCTACTGGTCTCTGTCCAGCAATGAGTAAATGGTAGGGCTGGCTGAGCTCATTAACCTTGGTGTGGCAACTAGTCTAGGGAAAAGGAAAGCTCTGAATTCAAACCTGCTAATAACCGCTTCATAAATTGACCTTCTGTCACACCCTGCTGGTGCCGAGGGATTAGGGAATATTTATGGTTAGCGAGCTTGCTAGCAGTCTATTACAACTGTGTTCGATTCTTACTTGTCACCACACACTTTTGGTCGCATGAAAAAACTAAGCCATTATATATATATATATATATATATATATTAGTTGGCTGTAGCATTGGCGAACATTCTACTCACTATACCAATCGGCTTATATATATATATATATATATATATATATATATATATATATATATATAAGTCTATTGGCATAGAGTTCCCCAATGGTCTGGGAGACCGGGATTCAATCCTTGGTCGATTCATATCAAAGAATCAAAAATATGTAGTTGATGCTTTTTTGCTTAACACTCAGTATTGTAAGGTTCGGATCAAAGGTAAGTGGAGCAATTCCGGGAAAGAAATAGCTTCCTCCTCCATGCCTTCGATATAGTAGCTATTGAAATATATTGTATATTGGTATGCATAAATGATCTATATTCTATCTTTAGCTGGGAGATCTCCCCGTGGCGTAGTGGCTAACGTGCTTGACTGTGAAATAGTAGTAAGCGAGCTCGAACTCCAGTCGCGCTATTATGTTCACTTTTCGACTCATACCTTTGGGGAAAGGTATAAGTCACTATCCCCATCTATGGGTTATATTGTGCATCTACGTTTCTTATACAATGATGGCTTTGGCATTAGATAAACAACGCAAGTTGAGATGCCAAAAATCAAAGAAATCAAATCAAACCCATGTTGGCCGGACATACATCCGAGCTGATAAGAGTCAAATCGGCTTTTTTAAAACCTCTAAATGTACACAGGTTGAGCAAATTCTGTACGGTGATCAAACTTTCATCTAACCACTGACCATTGACCTGTCTAACTTTGTTGAACCAGCCAGGAAAACTTGCTCCCGGTAGTTGAGCTCTACTGATCAAGGGCATGCATAAGCTTCTTTGTGTCGATAAGCTATATAATCAAGCATTTTTCAAGCCTTTCTTTTTTGTTACGACAACAAGGAAACAATCAAGAAGTCCATTCCTAGCCTTTCTTCTTTGCTACGACAAGCTAAATAATCAAGAAGTAGCTTTCTAGACTCTCTTCTATGCTATGACAAGGTAAATAATCACGAAACACTTTTCTAGTCTTTCTTCTTTGTGACGGTAAGCTTAATAATCAAGAAGTAGCTTTCTAGACTCTCTTCTATGCTATGACAAGGTAAATAATCACGAAACACTTTTCTAGTCTTTCTTCTTTGTGACGGTAAGCTTAATAATCAAGAAGTACTCTTCTGGTCTTTCTTCTATGTAACAATGAGCTAAATAATCAAGAAATTTAGAAATAGTATTCCATTTCCATGATAGATCTATTTCGCTTATTCAAGTTCGTCTGATGGAATTCAAACTCTGCGGGGTTTTTTTTTGTATTAAATAGCCGTGCATTGAGCACTCTTTCATTGGATACTCACAATCATTATCTACTTGGTATATATATATATATATATATATATATAATTGTCAATATATTGGACCATGATTTAAAACGATTATCTAAATCCTGAAAAAACGTCAAAATTAGCCATCTCAACTGCCAGTTTCACGACGCAAGTCGATCATCTGGTACCAAAAAATCTAATGTTTAGAAAAGGGAATGAATAATTATTCTTAGCCAACGATTTATTTCAAACTAGAAGGCCCATTCTCGAAGCCGATTCATGATGATGCAAATTCTTCTTTTTAGAAATAAGAACAAAATGTATGTTTACAAATATTTTAAACAGGTAAGCACTTATCTCAAACAGATCAGTTTGAACCAAAGAAGGGGCCCTATTACGTACTACTATTAAGAGTCAGATTGGATTAAGGGAATATTGGCAATAAAGAGCTTGCACCGCTTTTCTCAAAGTTGCATAAATCGAGCCACACCACCAAATGCACAGTGGGGTAACTTGAAATAAAGTCATAATATACCGGAAATGCAACCTATTTCCTCTATCTAAAATGTTAATTAGTCAATTTCTTTTTAGAAGCCAGAAATAACGGGGTTTTATCATTTCGCAAAACCCTTTCTTAACCCGGATGTGACCTAGCCTTTCTACTGCAATCGGTGCATTCAAGGCTATGCTGACAGGATGGAGAGGGGGAATAAACTGAGAAGTATATAATTTCATGTTCATTTGAAGCCATAAAAAATCAGAATGAGATTAAAAATTTAATAAGTGGCCTTAATGAGAGAGACTTTTCTTCATTAGTTTTCAAAAGGAAAAAAAACCAGTGTTTTAAAGACTAGAAAGGTACTTCTTGATTATTTATTTTGTCGTAGCAAAGAAGAAATGTAACATACCCATGATACGGATATGTGGAATAGACAAAAACACGAAATTCACGAAATTGGTTCAGATACGAAACTTTTATTCACCTTTTTGAGTTTAAAGGTTTTTCGACATTAGGAGAGATAGACATAATCTTTCTATGCTGACTGCTTTTACATCGTCAGCTCTCAACCCAACTAACGCGTGGCGCCCGTAGCGCACAAAGTCGTCTGGCCTCGCCCAGCTCTGAAAGTCAACCTTCTTCTTCCGAGGCAGGAACTCAACTCACTGACTTTTCTCAAATTTCAGCCCACCCTTTCGGTGCGTGACGTCACCCAAATACCCTGGTCTCAATTCCTATCTGGGATTTTTATTTTGACATCTCTGAATGACACATCCTCTCCGCGCGCGCGTGAACGCCTGCGTTAATGTTGCATCTAACTAACCCATGCGCTAAGCATGGGTTAGTTAGGTTCTCATCCAAACTAAACCGAAAGGCAAGATATATAAAACGAAATCCCTCCGCCATTATATTACTGAAAGACTAGAAAGGTTTATTATTTCTATAACGATAAACTTTTAAGTTATAAGTTCAGATGTAACTATTAAATATCCTGCGTTTAGATTTTCGTGATTTTATTCCTCTCTCTCTCTCTCGCTCTCTCTCTCTCTCTTTCTTTCTTTCTCATTCGTACACATGTTTATTTGTATATATTAATGTAATATTTAAAATAAAGCTTTTTTGTCACTCTGGCTCTAGATTTAACTCTTTCATCTGGATATGCTATGCCTGCAGGACATCATGTATATATATATATATATATGTAAGTTTTGGTAGAGAAGTATGTATTTATAAACAATACTGACTATATATATATATATATATATATATATATATGTAAAAGTAAGTAAAGTTGGCGACCTTAGTCTAGGGTAACCCAAAGGCTCCCTTTCCAGTAGCTCCTACACCAAGGTGTAGAGAAGAGCACAACTCCATTCCCTGGATTGCTTCACTTTACCCTTGATCCTTACCCTATGATGCTGAGAGTTAAGCGAGGCGGCATCAACTACCATTTTTTGAGTCTTTGGTATGACTCGTCCTGGAATATATATACATATACACCAAATTCTACTGTATTGAAATCTGTTAAAAATAAAAATGCATAAGAAAGGGGTGGACATCTTTTCACTGATACATATTAACATTTTTGGTTACATTTTCTGTCCGATTATACTGGGGTGGAGGGAGTCTCAGTGGTGATGTGGTTAAAGTACTGCAGTGTGACATCGTAGTAAGTGAGTTCGAATTCCAGTCGCACTATTTTGTTTTCTTTCGTACAAATATTCTTCGAAAATGTATGAACCCTCCTTATCCCTCCAGCGATAGGTTAAATGGTACCATTGCTTTTTTTTCTGCTAAGACGGATTTGGGATTAACTAATCCACGAAGGTTGATATGCCATTAAACAAAAGACTGTCCCGGACTCAGGCTCGTTTAAAAATGTTATCAAGAAAATGTGTTTACAAGTCATATATATTTGATATATATGTATAAACAATATTTGGCATTAAATAACGTAAAATTGTTGGTATGACATAGAGCCAAACCAAACACCACCATATATATTTAGCATATACGTATAAATATGATTTTGTATTAAATAATCTACGATGGTTGATATACTATCAAACCAAACAAAACTCCACCATATATATTTAATATTACGTACTTAGAACATCGATTGACAAAATCAAAGAGAATGGCTTCGAACTGACGAAGAAAAGAAGCAGAAGATACCCCGCAACAACAATTACCGACGCCGACTCCGCCGATGACATAGCGATACTGGCAAATACACCTGACCAAGCCGAAACACTTCTGCATAGTTTGGAACGAGCAGCAGCAAGCATAGGCCTCCATGTTAATGCACATAAAACGGAATATATGTGCTATAACCAAACGGGGGACATCTCCACTCTAGAAGGAACCCCTCTTAAACTAGTAGACAAATTCACGTACCTAGGAAGCAGCGTCGAATCAACCGAAAAGGACATCGAAACGAGGTTAACGAAAGCATGGACAGCTATCAATAGGCTATCGACTATATGGAAATCAGACCTAACCGATAAAATGAAACGCAGTTTCTTCCAGGCAGCGGTCACATCGATACTGCTATATGGATGCACTACATGGACGCTAACAAAACGGCTGGAGAAGAAACTAGATGGCAATTACACAAGAATGCTGCGTGCAATCCTCAACAAGTCCTGGCGGCAACACCCAACAAGACACCAACTGTACGGCCACCTGCCCCCTATCACGAAAACTATTCAAGTTGGGCGAACCAGACATGCAGGACATTGCTGGAGAAGCAGAGATGAACTCATAAGAGATGTACTCTTATGGATCCCCACACACGGCCTCGCAAAAGCAGGACGACCAGCACGAACGTACATTCAGCAGCTATGTGAGGATACAGGTTGTTGTCCTGAAGACCTGCCTAGGGCGATGAACGATAGGGAGGAGTGGCGAAAGAGGGTCAGGGATATCCGTGCTGCCAGCACGATATGATGATGATGATGAAAGAGTATTTGGCATTGAATAACTTACGATTGTTGAAAACAATAAAACCAAACCAAACCACAGTAAACCAAACCAAAATACTAAATTGCACCATATGAATTTAATTAAAGTTTGGCACAAGACTTTTAAAGAAGAAATTACAATTTGAACATTATTTATCCAACTTGAACTATTGTCTTAATCTTAGTGGATTCTAAAGTTCTTAAAAATAGTTTCGAAATTGTCCCGTAGGACAGTGGCCTTGAGGGTAAAAGCGCTAGTTTAGAAATTATAATTGGATTCAATCTGGGAACAGGTTTAGCGGAAAGGAAAGGTGAAATATCTAGGAAGTTGAATTTAGTACTACGAGATATCTCATAGCAGAGGCATTGGAATAACATCCACATCCATGGATGGAATGAAAGGTTGGGTCTGAAATTCCCTAATGGTTACTGACTTTGACAAAAGACAACTGAAAGTGGGCGAAATTTTGTGAATATAAAAACCAGGAAGAAGACAGTTGTCAGGTTCATATAGAATGTTTAAATAATAATAACTTAGCTCAGATATGACGCAGCTATTTTATTTCAATCACATAAGTTATTTCGATTTTATTGTGCACAAATATAAAGTGTCGATAACTGATAGGTTTTTTCTTATGAAAAAAATTGTTTTCATAGATTGTCCAGTGTCAGTCATTCTTGCTGGCTTTTTTTATTTTGAAAAATCAGTATTTAAAACTGTCATGTGCTTCTATTTGAAGTATGATTTCTAAAGTTCTGAGCAAACTTGTTATTGACGCGCTCACATAAGCACATCTACAATGTTTCTATCTATCTCTCTTTCTTCTTTGTACTGCTGTTTAAGTGCGAATGTTTAGATTCGAACACCAATTCCTAAAGCAGTAGTCAGAATCGCTGCTGATGCGCTCACGGAAGCGCATCTACTATGACACAGTCTCTCCATATTTTTTCTTTGTGCTGCTTTTTTAGTGCGAATGTTTAGATTCGAACACCAATTCCTACAGCTGTAGTCAGACTTGTTATTGATGTGCTCACGGAAGCACATCTAGTTTGTACGTTTCAATCTAACGCTTGTTTCTCGGCATTTCTTTGATGTTTTGGCACGGGTATTTGCTTCAAGGGGAAGAAGAACGTCAGTCAAGGCTACTAGGAAAGACATTAACCTTAGCGCCAGAAAGGAAAAACGCGTTCACCTGGTAAAGAAAAAAAATCTGTATAGAAAGTCGAAAGTGAAGAAATAGATTGATAGATAGATAGATAGATAGATAGAGAGGGAGAGAGAGAGGAGGGAAAGGAGGAAAAATGGAAGCAGGTGCAACAGAGTTCTAATATGAGGAGGTTACTGATGCAAGAGGCAAGTGAGGAACGAAGATGGCTGCCTCTGATCTTTGAAAGAAACGTTACTTTACTTAGCATCAGAAGAACAAAGTAGAATAAGTTATATCCACAGTAGTAGTAGTAGTAGTAGTAGCATCAACAGATATAATAGTGATGATGATGATGATTTAGTGGTTGTTGAATGGAGTGGTATCCTTTCTTCCTGGCTCTGTCGGAAGTGTTTTCGTCCAATGGTATGCAAATTAATCAATGGAATAAATTACACCCAAGCCCTTCCTCTGCATAATGAGACTTTGATCAAGTCACGTTTAAAGTACCAGTTCCCGACAGATTAACAAAATTAAGCAACGATGGACTTGGTTAGTGCTTAAGTGGGGGTGGGGGCACTCATTAAAAGTAGGTACCGTGAGCAACCATCTGCGATGATTTTATACTTAGAGTTTTGGGAATTGTATACACTTATATTTATAATTTTTGTGCAGTTTTTTTGCACTTGGTTATATAATATATATTCCTATCAAATATAAAAAATTTTCACACATATGGTACTCTACATGTAATATCATATTTCACACAGATGCAACCCGACGGGTACTATCATATTTCAAACAGATGATATCTTACCGGCACTATCATTTTTCACACATATGGTACACTACTGATACTATCATATTTCACAAAGATGGTACCCTACCGGTACTATCATATTTCTTACAGATGCTATCCTACAGGTACTATCAGATTTCCCACATATAGTACCCTACTGGTACTATCATATTTCACAAAGATATTTGCAGATACAGACATTTAAGTGATCAAACTTCTATTTCTAACAATTTAATCTAACATGAATCAATAAAGTTAAATGATTCCATGTATTGCTATGTATCTCTAATAATTCAATTAAACTCATTCACCGACATACAATTAAATGATCAAACAGTTCTATTTCAAACAATTCAATTTAGTATAAATCATTTGTTTGCACTCAGTTTAAATGTCAAACAATTATATTTGACTCACAGATAGGACCCTTTCTGGTGCTACCACTCCAGGCTTGAGTGGATCCTAGTGCGATGGCAATGAAGGGGTACACTGCATTCCCCAAAGCTCCCGCATTAATGAAGCCTCACCATCAGATTGTATAATATCATATCCAGGACTCTCGTTTGGAGAGTCTTATCCATCTGCAGAGATGTAGTCGGTGTATTCTACGGCCTTAGTTGACTAGGCCAACATACGTTAGTCTTATATCCATGAATCTTAGGACTTTTCCCTTCATAGTGGCCTGCATGACAAAGAGAGTTGCTTCTTATGTAGCATTTTTATCAAACCTAGTATTGTCGATCAAGTGCCAGATATCCTAATATTCAAGGTTGATTCTAAACCAATTGGATCAGTTGTTCCTAATTAGGCTCCGCGTTTAAGGAAGCCCTGAACTTGGGTGTGATCTACTCACAGCCCGTCAAGAACACGATAATAAATTGCCGTATATATATTCCTAACTAGAGTTGCGCTACTATGAGAATGAGACGCACAAACTTCTCAGAGATTTTGAGATACAAACGGATCACATCATCTCGGCCAGACAACCAGACCTAGCAAGTGTAAAAAAAACCCAAAAAAAAAAAACCACCTGTTGAATTGTGGACTTTACCGTCTTGGCAGACCAAATTAAAAGAAAGCAAAAAGACTGATGAATATCTTGACCTTGCGAGAGAACTAAAAACAAAAAACAAAACAATAGACCATAAAAGTGACGGTGATACCAATTGTAATTGGTGCACTCGGAACAATCCCTAAATGATCAGTAAAGTGACAGGAATATTTGTAAATAAGAGGACGAGTGGAGACCATCCAGACTACAGTATAAATAAGATCGGCTTGAATACTGAGAGGAGTCCAGGAGACTTGAGGAGACTTTGTGTCACTTAAACTCCAGTGTGAAATCATCAGCTCACTTTGGTGTGAAAAACTCTCCAAAGGGTCAAATAATAGTGATAAAACTTTGTGCACCCAAACAGCTCAGTAGAAAACTAATCAAAGGAGTAAATACCTGAGCAGTTTCCTTTATAATCTAATCTAATCAAAAGAGTAAATACCTGAGCAGTTTCCTTTATAATATACTCTTGACTCTTCTTAGAATAGACAAGAGTGGAACTCAGATATACGGACCATAAAACAAGAAAATTGATGACGATGCAATGAGACAGAAATAACACAGTTAAGCACATAAACGAATGCAGCAAACGGATAGAAAAGGGATACAAGTATAGATATGACTGTGTGGAGAATATGTTCTAGTGAGAACTGTGCAATTGATTAAAGTTTGTCAATACTGCTACATACATTAACAAAAATCTCTCTTAGAAATGATACGCAAATAATTCCCCGAGAGTTTAAAATACAAATGGATCATCAAATTGTAACCAGACCGTGCGTTAATTAACAAGAACTTGTCAGTTAACTGATAATGTCGTTTCAACGGACCGTAGAGTGAAAGAAAACATAAAGCTAGACCCCCAACCCCCCTTGGACCGTGCAAGAAAACTAAAAAAAAACAAAGATTACGGTCATACCCATAGTAGTTGGAAACCTTGGATCGAGTAATAAAAACCTAGAAAAGAGACTAGGTTAAATAGAGAGTAGATGTTGAATCGAATTCATACAAACCACTAAACTTTTTAAAATCCTATTAAGAGATCAAAAGAGACTTAAGTGAAAAAGCACCTGTTAAAATTGGTTTGAAAAACTTGCAAGGAGTACGATAATAATCTAGATATATATTTTCCTTTCTTATTCTCTTCTTTTCTTTCTGTCTGTTCTCCTCTATTTTCTTCTTTTTCTTTTCCTTCTCCCCACTCTTTTATTTACAACTGACTGATTCTCTCCTCCTTTTTTTTCCATTTTTCATTTATATGTTGTCTCTTCCTCTTCTATATTAATTCTAATTCTTTTATATTCATCGTCTGTGACCTGTTTTTCCTTCTTTTTCTTCTTTTCTATTCCTTTTACAGCAGTATCTGCTTCCACATCTGAAAAATATTTGAATTATAGACTTTTTATTTCTCTATTGACGTCTTTACAATTAAAATGAACCCAAACTACATATTCCCCGTTTTGTGCGATGAAAATTTCTTTGACTGTCTAACTCTTTCTTTCTTTCTTTCTCTGGATGCTTCGTGTTTTCTTCAATGCATTTCATCTTTAATGACCTTCCCACTGGCTTAAAAAGTAGTCGACCAAACCCACTTCTCTCACTTCCTACTCACGTGATAATCTCGCGTGTCTAAGACAATGGTAATGAAGTTTTAAGGCTGTCGACTGTATTTTGAAGGTCTTCGCCGATATGCATCAGCAATAACGGGAACCAGTTCGTGCTCAGCCTCGTATAAATATTTTACTCGTTCGTCTCTTGCGAGTCACACACATTTGCAACGACACTCTCAAACAATTTCAGTCATTTTCTTCTGTATCACGCACCTGTGCTACTTTAAACATCCGGGTTTTGTTTTTATGTCGTCGTATATTTTTGACTGGCTTATTTTATGAAACGTATACAGACATAGCTGATAGGTTTCGTCCACGCAGGCATTACAGTATTCAGGTTGACCCATAAAACCAATGGTCATTCTAGGCTTTAAAATGAACAAAAAGACATTATGACAATAGTCCATGATGATATTGATGCTTTTGTTTAGGAAGTAGTGAAGGATTTTAATTAACAATTTCATTGTTACTTCCGTTGTATCAAGAACTTGGATGACTATAAAATGACATTTAGAGCGAAGGAAGACTTAACAGATTTGGCATTCATTTACAAACTGGATTAGAAATTACTTTATTCACGAAGAGTATTCAACGTATTTTCGTCTAACGAAACCCTTGATATCATGTACTGTTAGAAGAATAAGAAAACCGGTCCATTGGCCTATTGAGTAGAGTGTTCGGCAATGGTCTGGGAGACCGGGGTTCAATCTCAGGTTGAGTCATACCAAAGACTCAAAAATGGTACTTGATGCCACCTTGCTTAACACTCATCATTATAAGGTAAGGATCAAGGGTAAAGTAGAGCAATCCAGTGAATGGAGTGGCGACCTCCCCTACACATTGGTGTGTTAGCTATTGAAAAAGGAGCCTTTGGGTCACCCTCAACTAAGGTCGCCAACTTTACTTACTATAAGGATCTGCATCATCATAAAGGCGTGCTGAGAGTACAGATTCTCTTAACTCTCCCACGCAATCCGTCCCAGTTGGCTATTGCTCTTAGAAAGTCTTCTAGACAGTAGCCAGTGTCTGCGCAAAGCCGATAAATTTCTTTTTTTCTAGTTGGCACACACTTTGTTATATCCATAGTAGGAGTCAATTGGAGAATGTCACTTATGAATGCTGTTTTGTAGATTGCTTCATCAAGGATTTATTCAGAACAGCAAGCAGAAGCTTTATGTTGAGCCCATCTAGCTCTTTCTCCTGGCGTTTCGTAAAATTCCAAGTTGTGCCAACATACAATAGTACTTACACGACTACAGTTTAGAAGAATTAAGGATATTAGTAACGTATTCCACTCATTCCTCACAGAGGCTCAGTGTCAAGAGCTGGGATCCATAGGGTAAAACCTATCCTTCAAGATTAAGAAGTTAAAGAACTTAATTTGAATAATTCCTTTCAGAATTTCAGATTACCATTTTATGAAGAGGTGTACATCAGTCAATACGTTGCGATCAAGACAGCAAAGATAAGAAGTCCTGTTTTTATAAGTTTTTATGTTAATGCATTATCTTGAAAATTTAGATAATACTAGGGAGGATACTGTTGGTGAGGCTTAGAATACACTGACTGCATCCTTTGTGGAAGAATAAGACACCTTTGACTCAAAAAGGGTTGTTATGAGGAATGTGCAATACCCCTTCATTGCCATTAGCCCGAGTGGTTGTACCGGTCGGGATTACATCTATGTCTTACAGATCTGTTTGGAATTTATTTGAGTTGGACAGAATAGGTTGATTGAGTAAATGGTATGTCAACCAGTCAAGGGTTATTTTATGCCTAGAAGTTAGGGAATCGTCTTTCTGAGTTACATTTTTTGTGTTGTTCTAAAGAATGCTGTAGTTTGGATGGTCTCTACTAGTCCTCCAATTTCCAAGTCCTCCAGTCCCTTTAATAGTCTTTTAGTTACTGTATCGAATGCGCCAATCACGATTAGTATAATCGTTACATTCATGTTCCATAATTTTTAAAAAATTCCTAGCAAGGTTGAGGTACTTATCATTCTTTTCACTTTCTTTCAGTTTTATTATGTGATCAACCAGGACAGCAAAATCTACAATTTTGCAAGATCTCTTTTTTTTTTTTGTTGATTACTATAAGGTCTGGTCTTCTGGCTGAGACTAGGTGATCCGTTTGTATGTCAAAGTCCCAAAGGAGTTTATATGTGTCATTCTCCAGGACAGCTTCCGGGTTGTGCATATACCATTTGTTCGTATGGTAAAATTTAAATTTCTTGCACATCTCCCAGTGGACCACCTTGCCAACCCAGTCGTGTCTAGTCTTTCACTCTTTCTGTGCTAATTTGCTGCATTCGCTTATTATGTGATTGCTGGCTTCGTCTCTATCACCACATAACCTACATTTGCTATTTTATTATTATTATCATTTACTCGTTTAGAGTTTTTCTCATTGGTGTTAGCTGATGGTTTTTCACTGGAGTCTGGGTGACAGCAAGTCTCCTCAAGTCTCCAGGATTCGTCTCAGGATGCTGGCCGTTCTCAGTAATGCTGTCATTTGGATAGTCTCTACTCGTCCGCCAATTTCCAAGTCCTCCAGGCCTTTTAATAATCCTTTAGTTATTGTGCCAAAAGCTCCAATCACAATTGGTACAATCATCACTTTCATGTTCCACAGCTTTTTCAATTCTCTGGCAAGATCGAGGTACTTATTCTTCTAATCACATTCTTTCAGTTTTATTCTGTGGTCAGCTGGGATAGCCAAGTCGACAATTTTGCAAATTATCGTTTTTTTGTTGATTATTATGAGGTCTGGTCTTATGGCTGAGATTAGCTGATCCGTGTGTATGTTAAAGTCCCATAGGAGTTTATGTGTGTCATTTTCTCGTATAGGTGCTGGGTTGTGCATGTACCATTTGTTAGTGTGGTCAAATTAAAATTTTTTGCACATCTCCTAGTGGATCACCTTGCCGACCCAGTCGTGTCTCGTCTTATACTTCTTCTGTGCTAATTTGCTGCATTCGCTTATTACATGATTGATCGTTTCGTCTCTGTCACCGCATTACTCCTAGAGAGTTTTTCCCATCAGCGTTAGCTGATGGTCTTTCACTGGTTTGGACAGTTTCCACCCGTCCCGTTATTTCCAAGTCCCCTATTATTATTATTATTATTATTAGTAGTAGTAGTAGTAGTACTAGTAGTAGTAGTAATAGTTAGTTTGTTTGTTAAATAGTTAGTTTGATTTGGTTGGATTTTATGGTATATAAACCATTGTAGGTTATTTAATACCAAATCCCTTTTTATACATATAAACAGTTCCATTTTGAACAATTTAGTTTAGCGCAAGTACACATTTTTTTACACACACAGTTAAATGTAAAAACAGTTCTTTTAAAACAATTCAGTTTAGAATTATCATACCGTTTAATTCTATTTGACCTATAGATATGACCCCTTCAAGTGCTACCACAAAGTGGATCTAGGAACGATGGCAATGTAGGGGTACTCCGAATTCCCCAAAGCTCCAACATTACTGAAGCCTCGACATCAAATTGTTTTGCGTCACACAGGACACTCGTTCGGGGAGTCTTACCTCCACTGCGGAAATGCAGTCGGTGTATTCTACAGCCCCAGCCAACTGGGCCACAGGACACTCGTTGGGGGTCTTACCCCTCTGCAGAGATGCAGTCGGTGTATTCTACAGCCCCAGCCGACTGGGCCAGTAAGTTAATTTGTTAGTTCAAACGGTACAAACTGAGGAAACAAAAGCTTATTTTCAAATTAGAATAGTTAACTGAAATCATATATTTGCATACAAATTATTCGTATTAGAAATATTTAAAACCATATAATGTTGCATGAATTGTTAGTATTAGATAGGAATACTTGGAACCATATAGGGGGTATCCTCGTGGTGTAATTGTTAAAGCGATGGACTGCGGAATCGTAGTATGCGAGTTTGTACTCCAGTCGCGCTATTACGTTCACTTTCAGGCAAATACCCTTGGGAAAGGTATGAACCCCCTTATCCTCCCAGCTATGGGTTAAATAGCACCACTACTGTTCTTCTAGGAGAATAGCTTTGGCATTAAATACCCTACAAAGGTTTATATGCCATTAAACAAAGAAACCAAACCAAACCTTGGAACCATATAATTGTGAATAAATTATTTGTAATAAGAATTTTTGAAATCATATAATTGTTTGGTTTGATTTAATTTGGTTTTATAGCATAAAAAAACATTGTTGGTTATTTAACACAAAATCCCCTTTATACATCTATATTAAATGTATATTATTTATAAACATTTTTCGAGAACATTTTTGAACGAGTCTGAGCTTATTTTTTTATTAATACATTTAAATGCTTTTAAGTATTTCTGTCAAATACGGATAAATCTTTTTATAATTAATCATTTTTTTGTTTGTTAATTTGGGTTTTATGGCATATCAATCCATGTATGCTATTTGGCACCAAATCCTGTATACATCTATTAAATATATGATTTGTAATCACATTTTATCGATAAATTTTTTAAATGAGCTTTAGTCCACTTTTTACATACGGTTAAATGGTTTCAAGTATTCCTTTATTAACAGTTACAATTTAACATCAATCATTTATTTACTCACATCTAAATAGATATTCATGATATGTTAGAGATTAGTTTTTTGGTAATTTAATTTTTAAATAAGTTTGAACTTATTTGTCTACATACTCGTATTGCTATTGTTTTTACATAGTTAAATGATTTCAATTATTGCTATCTAACACTTACAAATCTATTCTATATCAATCATTTTTTGCGCACAGTGAAGTGGTTATAAGTATTGCTATTTAACACTCACAATTCAATTAAACATTAGTCATTTATTTACACACATTTACATAATCAAGCAGTTCTATTTCAAGCAATTCAATTGAGCGTCAGTGATTTATTTGCACACTGTTTAAATGTGAAACAGTTTTATTTGACCCATTAGGTGCTACCATTCCGAGTCAGAGTAGATCTTGGAGCAATGATTATGAAGAGATACTTTGTATTCCCCAAAGCTCCAGAATTATTCAGAGAGTTTAGTATCATAATCAGGACACTCGTTGGGGAAGTCTTATCCTCTGCAGAGATTCAGTTAGTGCATTCCACAGCCTCAGTCGACTGTGCTACACAAAATTGTGTATAAATAAAAAGGTATTTGATAGGAATACTTGAAACTATATAATTGTGAATAAATTATTTGTATTAGATAGGAACACTTTAAACTCCAGTCGCGCTGTTACGTTCACTTTCAGACTATTACTCTCGGGAACGACATGAACTCTCTAATATCCTCCATCTATGGGTTAAATAGTATCACTGCTGTTCTTTTACAAGGATGGCTATGGCATTTTAAATCCTCGAAGGTAGATATGCCATCATCATCATCAACCTGCTAGTATGGATTTCCCTGACTCTCTCTTTCTCTCTCCATCCGTTCCTATCGTCCATAGATCCCGGAAGGTCTTCTAAGCAGCATCCTGGGTTGGCGAAGAACTGTTGTCGGTAAGGTCTTGCTGGTCGGTCAACCCTGGCATGTCCGTGAGTAAGGGTCGATCAAAAAACATCACTTATGAGCTCGTCCTTGCTTCTTTAGCATTGTCCCACATGTCTTGTTCGTCTGACTTGGATGGTTTTCGAGACGAGAAGTAAATTGTCTGACAGCTCTTGATTCGTGAGGTCTTGCTTCCAAGATTTGTTTAATATAACTAATAGCATTCTTGTGCAGTTGCCATAAAAAACGACCCAACCAAACAAAACAAAAAAGAAAAAAAAAAAGAAAAAAAGCCCCAACCGAAACAAATGAATAATATTTCGGCATTGAATTAACCATAAAGGGTTGATATGCCTTTAAACAAACACACCAAACCAAACGAAACAAATAAGTCATCTTTCGACATTAAATAACCAATAAAAAGTCTATATGCTTTTAAACAAATAAACCAACTCAAACGAAACAAATGAATCAAATTTCGGCATTGAATAACCCATAAAAAGTTGATATACCGTTAAACATATAAAACTAGCCAGACTAAGAATAAGAAGGCCTTATTAGCCGTATTTTTACTTTGGCTTATGGTCGTGTTAAGGATTTATGAAATATATTGTTCAAGTATTAAAACATTTAAATAAGAGACAATTTATTCTATTTCTCTTCAGCAATGGTTACAACATGAATTAGTATATGTTCTCGAGGTGATAGTAACATATTGAGTATCATTTAATTTTTGCGCGCATTTAACATCATCATTCAGCAACGGCTCATTTGATGTATCTATGTAGATATTAAGAAACATCAAAAAGAGGTCAAAATCGACCCCAAACACTCATGTTAGAGTCGGATTATCAGATGTAATAATTCAAGGAGGGTGTATGGCATCAAATTAGTTACAATTCAATAAAACTCTTCTGATTCATCTATTATACACCTACAATGTATTTTAAGTAGGATGGATTAATAGAGACAGAAAGAGCAGATATGAATAATACATTTTTCATAAAACTTTGATCGGATTAAGAGAAAGTCGGTCTTGTACAAACACGAACAAATACACATACACGCACACACATATAATTAGTGCACTCACAATCACACACGGTGAAGTTCCCATGGCTTAGTGGCTAACGTACTGGACTAAAACATCGTAGTAAGTGAGTTCGATCTCCAGTTGAACTTCTACGTTAACGTTTGGACAAAGATCATTTGGATAAGCCTGAACCTCCTTATTTGCTAGTTATAGGTTTATAGTATTACTACTGTTCGTCTGCAAAATACTTTGGCATTTAAAAAAACCTATGGAGGATGATATGCCATTAAATAAAGAAACCAGACCAAATAGTCACACATATATACGCACACAAATATATATATATATATATATATATATACTTATATTTTCGTGTATATAGTATCACCTATAAATAAATACACCTTTTCCCTTTGTTTATAATAATTTTATTCTGAACCTGGATTTGATTATTTCTAGTATACAAAACCAACTCACACCAAATCATATATATTTAATATATATACATAAAAAGGAGTTGGCAATAAAGGATCGGCAATACTTGATATACCATAAAAAACAAATATTTTTAGGTATTATTCATAAGTAAACTCTACCGCCTTCAAACACTGTCAGAAAAAAATATACGTAGTAGTCCGAAAATAAGTACTCTCATTATATATATATATATATATATATATATATATATATATATATATATTCATGCAATTTTTAATTTTGAAATTACAGGAAAAATAGAAAATTAGAAACATGATTACTATTAGTGATTCAGTATTATGAATTACCCAACATGTGATTGTAATGAAAAATTATAAATGACTAATTACCCATTAGTAAATGCAGAAAAAGTCTCCAACTGGATTTTAACTCCTGGATACACGGAATTGGTTAAAAGTGGTAATTTGCTAAGCGTTTTGCTTAGATGCTGCACAAGGCCGCATGAATAGGGCAACCAATGAAACTCGAATACGCGAAGGGCTGCTAGTCTAGGTTGATAGTCATTACGCCAACCGAGTTACCCTGGAATTGGTTAAAAGTAGTTATTTACTAAGCTTTTTGCTTAGATGTAGTACAAGGCTGCATGAATGGGGTACCCAGTGAGACTCGATCTAACCTGTGAAGGCTTATTAGTCTAGTTTACTAACCCTTACAGCAGCCGATGTTCCTTGGAATTGGTTAAAAGTTGTAATTTACTCAGCTTTTTGCTTAGTTGTAGCACCAGGCCGCATGTATGGGCCATCAAATGACACTCGATCTCACTCGTGAAGGCTTGCTTGTCTAGATTGCTAACCCTTACACCTGCCGAGATGCTCTGGAATTGGTTAAAAGTAGTAATTTACTCAGCTTTTTGCTTAGATGTAGCACCAGGCCGCATGAATCGGGCACCCAATGAGCCTCGAACTCACTCGTGAAGGCTTGCAAGTCTAAATTGCCCGCCGAGGCCCCCTGGAATTTGTTCAATACAAGTGTCAATAAAGTAACGACTGTTTCATAAAGGTTGTTTGGTCATTTTCTTTGTTTAATGGCATATCAACCTTTATAGGTTATATAATGCCAGAGCCATTCTCCTTGAAGAATAGTAGTGGTACTATTTAACCAATTGCTGGAAGGGTAAAGGGTCCATACCTTTTCCAAGGGTATTTGTCCGAAAGTGAACGTAATAGCACGACTGGAGTTTGAACTCGCTTAGTACGATTCCGCAGTCCATCGCTTTAATCATTACACCACGAGGACAACCCACCCAATGATTCATAAAGAAAGCGGAGACGTAAAAAAACACCTGTTCGGGAAAGAGTTAATCCTATTTACCAACCCCTCCGCTCGGGCAGGATATGACACAAGACCAGTGACACGAGACCAGTCGGATGGGTCTGTAGAATACACCGACTGCGCCTCTGCAGAGGGGTAAGATCCTCCTTTCAATGAGTGTCCTATATATGACTGTAAACGATCTGATGGTGCGGCACCAGTAATGCAGGAGCTTTAGGGAATTCTGAGTACCCCTTCATTACCATCGTTTCCAGATCAACTCTGCCTCGGAGGGCTAGTGCCTGATAGGTTCCTGTCTATGGGTAAAAAAACAACAGTTTGACATGTAAACTCTATTCAAACAAATGACTTACATTAAATCCAATTGTTAGAAATAGAACTGATCATTTAATTGTGTGAGTGGATGACTGATGTTGAATTAGATAGTTAGTGATATATAGCAATACTTGGAACCCTTTAAATGCGTGCAAAAGAATGAATACTGTTGAATAAAATAATTAGTTGTACATTTTCTTTTGTAAGCAGATGAATTATATTGTAAATTGAATTACCCCGGCAAGAAAATCCGTAAACACTTGCGCGTGAGATACGGAAACACTGGACGGGTATTTCGACCTTATTATGTCTCATCAGCAGTGTATACCGTGATCTCCCACCGGAGAGGAGACCTCTGTAAAGAGTACGGATGTAACTTACATGAAACTTTCAGGTTAATTGGCCGTGCAATTGCCATGACAAGTTAATATAGCGTCGCTTCGGTGGGATGTGAACCGATAGCTCAGTGGTAGAGTTTCGGCTTTACAATCTTTGGTCACTGGTTCGATATCCAGTGGGAAGATCACGGTATTCACAGCTAATGAGACCGAATAAAGTCAAAACAGCTGTCCAGTGCTTCCATGTGCAAGTGTTTGCCGGATTTTCTGGTCATAGTAATTCAATTTACAAAATAATTTGTGTTAAATAGCAATGCTTGTCACCATTTCACTGTAGGCAAACAAATCGTTGATATAGAATAGAATTATGTGTGTTAGATGCAGATAATTGAAACCACTTAACTGTGTTGAAATATAGCAATACTAGTAGGCAAACAAATTCGTGAAATTACCAATAAACTATGTGTGCAAACAACTGACTGATGTCAAATTTTGACTCTTATATTGCAATACTGGAAACCATGTGTGTACAAAAAAGAGCTCAGGCTCGTTAAAGAATGATATATACAAAACATGTTTTCAAATCATATATATTTGATATAGATATATAAACAGGATTTGGCATTAAATAACCTACAATGGTTGATATGCCATAAAACCAAAACAAACCAAATCATATATATTTGATATATGCGTATAACGAGGATTTGGCACTAAATGACTGACAAAGATTGATATGCCAACAAACCAAATCATATATATTCAATATATATGTATAAAGAAAATTTGGCATTAAATGACTGACAATGGTTGATATGACATCAAACCCAATTATATATATCTAATATATTTGTATAAAGACTACTTGGCATTAAATAACCTACTATGGTTGATATGCTATAAAACCAAACAATGATTGATACGCGATAAAAACAAATCCTATACAATTAATATATATGAATTAAAAGGATTTGATATTAAATGGTTACAATGGTTGATATGCCACATAATCCAATCAAACTCAACTCGATGGCTCAGAACATGACCACGAAATTCACAATTTTTCGGTCTACCAAACATTACTCGATCTGGTAACTCGAGCGAAATTTCTTGAATCATCTGTTTATGTTACGGTGATCAATGGCACCCTCACCTTTCGGAGAACAAATGGTTTTGGTTGCTTCCGTCTAGTTTAAACTCGTAAAGCATAAGTCCTCGAATTTGTTTACATTTCGCGTTCATTTGTGCGGCTTTCAAAACTTGCACAGATTGAAGCAATTTATAACATATCTGCGCACTAACTACCGTGATACTATCAACTTCATTAAATACTTTTCCACGGCTTGAACTGCTTCAGTTACGTTATATCCACGCCTGAAACCTGCATATACTTCCAAAATATTGCGAGAGTTTTGACTCACCATATTAGACAAATATCAGTGTGTCAATATCTTTTTATTTAGCTTATGAACCGTGTAAGTTTAATTGTTTTACACGTCGTGGAATATGTATAAAATATTATTTGATTATCTTATGAATATAGAGAAATTTATGCAAAATTTATGAATAATTACATACTTAATTTTGTCATTGTGCGAGTGAAGTTTGTGCTAATGTCCTAAAAAATTATCTTTTATCTTTTTAAGACAGATTTTCCAAAAATATTTTTTCAATGTCGGCCCAAAACATTTATATAACATAAGGAGTAGAAACGAATAGCATTAAAAAAATATAAACAATTTTCAACTCGTAAGCCCAAGGTTTACGCTTAAAAAGAAAAAAAAAAAAAGAATTACAACTTACATTAGACATGTATAACTTTTATCAGCCCAAATCAAAAGGTTAAATAATTTATCCTAAATTAGAAATGCTCTCCAAATAAAATGTAAATTTCTTAAATTTTTGTTAAAAGGTTAATTTTAGAAATGCTTTGCAATATAAAATAAGAAAAAAAATCAAATCAAGCCAGTAATTGAAATAAAAAAGTAGTCTCAAACTTTTATGCAGTGAAAACGAAGAAAAATGTATGGAATACGTAAAATTGAAATAAGCATGGAGCAAATATAATAAAATATAGAAAAGAGGAAAAAAGAAAGAAAAAAAAAACGAAAAACAAAACAAAACAAAACAAAAAAAAACAAAAGCAAATAAAATACTGTGTCTAAAGTAGTAATCATTAGAGCAAGACTAACATGTGACGTGAAGTCACGAGAAGACACATGCAATGCATGAGGAGTTGACAACAAAGAGCGGGAACTAACTACGGGTCGTCGTACGGTAGAAAACATAAAAGACGAACGAAAGCAGTCATGACTTCTGCATTTTCTTTCTTTCTTTCTTTCTTTCTTTCTTTCTTTCTTTCTTTCTTTCTTTCTTTCTTTTGGGCCTTTTCCTAAGATTGTTCTTTCTTTTTATCATTATTTCATCTTTTCTTTCGTTTTTTCTTTTTCTGTCTTTTTTTCTTTTCTCCTTTTTTTTCATATTTGTGTTAGCATTGTTTCTTTTTTCTTTAGATAATGTCTCTTTTAATTCTTTCTTTTTTTTCTTTCTTTCTTTCTTTTCATTTTTTTCCCTTTCCTTTGATTGTTCTATCTTTTTATCATTATATCGTCTTTTCTTTCTTTTTTTACTTTCTTTCTTTTACGTTTTCTTTTTCTTTTTTCTTTTTGTGTTTGCCATGTTTCTTTTTTTATTAGTGTCATTTAAAAAAAAATTCTTTCTTTCTTTCTTTCTTTCTTTCTTTCTTTCTTTCTTTCTGGCCTTTTCACTTGAATGTTCTTTTTTCTTTTTATCATTATTTCATTTATTCTTTCTTTCTTTCTTTCTTTCTTTCTTTCTTTCTTTCTTTCTTTCTTTCTTTCTTTCTTTTATTTTTGCGTTTGCTTTGTTTCTTTTTTCTTTTATTAGTGCCTTTTTAAAAATTCTTTCTTTCTTTCTTTCTTTCTTTCTTTCTTTCTTTGATTGTTCTTTCTTTCTTTCTATGTATCATTTTTTTCATCTTATCTTTTTCCTTTCCCTTTCTTTCTTTTCTGTCTTCTTATTTTCTTTTAATTTTTTGTTTGTTTTGTTTGCTTTTTTTGTTAATGTCTTTAAAAAATCTTCTTTCTTTCTTTCTTTCTTTCTTTCTTTCTTTCTTTCTTTCTTTCTTTGCCTTTTCCTTAGAGTGATCTTTATATGGATCTATCATCGCTCCAACCTTTTTTGTTTTTACTTTCTTTGTTTTTTTCTTTACTTTAATTTAATTCCACCATCTTTCTTTCTTTCTTTCTTTCTTTCTTTCTTTCTTTCTTTCTTCATATATTTTCTTTTTTTTCCTGTTATTTTGTTTTTTAAAGTTTTATTTTTGCTTTCGTTTATTATTCCTTTCTTCCTGTTCACTTCTTTATTTCTTTTTTCTTCTTTAGAAATAAAGGAGCGTATTGCAAATTGTTTGAGGACGTGAAGAACAATCCCACCCCGCTTTTGGAAAGTTGCAATAGACCGCTAAGAAACACAAATAACAATGACGAAAATGATAATGATAATAACAATGCATTATTATCATTCACATCATCAATATCATCATGATCAACAAGAATCAAGAGTAGTAGCAGTAGCAGAAGCAATATTGTGCACAGATGTTATACGCATTGAAATATCACGGTAATCATATCACCAATCGTAACAATAGTTATTGAAATGTCTGTTATTTTCCATCATGGGTGGCTTCCTTCTTTTCATGAAAAAAAAAAAAAAGAAACTTTTTAAAAAATGTATTTAAAAATGTCTTTATTTGCATTAAAAATATACAGAATGTTCGAGTAAACTGTGTCCGCGAAAAATGAATTATACTTAAAAAAAAAAAAAATGGAAAAATTACAAAAATCCGAAGTATTCCGACTAGCATCCTCATTTTAATACGTGCAAGTTAAAAGCGCGGTACGGGAAATTCAAAGCAGATCTTTTTTTAAACCTTATTTTTCCTATGCGTGTATTATTGGGAAGGAAAGGAAAATATATTTGAATCAGCGTAAACGACCAACTTCATGACACTTGGAATGGAGGCTTTGTTGTCAGAAAAAATGTTGTCCACGTCGAAGAAAATATTTGGTGAACAGGCCACGATTTGGCCCCTTTTATTAAAACTTTTCTAGTTCCTTGATGATACGTGCATCGGAAAAAAAAAGCTCCAAAAGAATTCATCTTCTCTTACCGTGTTTTTAACACTGACTAAATTGTTTTTGATTCATGTCTATTTAAATTGCTTTCTAGATTTAGCTTAATTTGGAACATGAACAGAAAGATGTGACACCCAGTGAAAATCGAACTCAGTAGCAACAATATGCTAGCCTAGCTCGTTAGCCATTACATAATGCCAGACAGCCTTTTTCCCTCGCTCCATTTTTAAACGGCACTCTGATTTTTAAAAAAATAGTTTAATCTGGTTCAAGACTGTATCCAGTGAAGATCAAACTAAGTATGAAACATTATAACTGAAAAAGAGCCTAAATGTCATACTCGTAAAAGGGTCACTGAGAAAATAAGCATAGGTTGTTCCGCAATATCAGAAAGCAGTTGTTGGTGGTAAGGCAGTAGGAGTTGAGTCGTCCCCTCATGTATCCATTTTTGTATGCTTTGTTAGACATCACAGCTGCGCTAGATGACGTCTGAAATGAAAGTAGAGATGCTGAAAAAATTGTAATCATTAACATTTTTCAAATTTTGTTAAACGTTTATTTTAGTATGGTGTCCCACAATCACAGAAAGCTGTTATTGGTGGTATGGCAGATGGAGTTGAAACTTTCCGCCAAGTTTCCATTGATTTATGTATTTATTTTTGGTTTGTTAGATATAACTGCTGATTCAGATGACGTCTGATGTGAAAGTAGAGACGCCGAAAAAAACTGTTATCATTAACATTCGCCTTACTTAGTCAAACGTTCATATATACCAAAATGTGGCTACAGTTAATCGGTGGGTAATGTGTTTCAGCAGTGACGACAAGCCAAATACAGCAGAGCTGTCAAGCCATGAAATGATGAGCGTTTTAGTCAGCAGATCCGCGTGAATCCATCCGATGAAAATGAACTACGTGGACAACGTTTTTCTGACAACAACGTTGCCGTTCCTTGAGTCTTGAAGTTGGTTGTCTACGCAGGTTCAGATTTTTTTACGGACGCAGCACGCAGATGTTCATTGCCACTAAACCTTGTAAAGGTCTGGTTCAAGGTTGAACTAGAAGCGCACCCAGGGAAATCGAACTAACCACACTAAACTACATCAGAAAAAAGACTGAATGCACCCAAAGACAATATGTGATAATATTTCTTACTTGAAATATTTTAAACATATCTATTAGAGACATAGACGGGACCTCAATTGATACTACCATATTATTTTAGAGTGGAACTCCGAGTAACGGAAATGAATGGTTAGGAAGATAATTTAGCCGTAAGTTTGATGCTTTTTGACATATTAGTGACTTTGTACAATGCTTAAATTATAAAAAAGCTAGCAGCATAAAAAAAGGTTACATATTCACTTTTGGCTATGATTGGCATGTATATTGTTTCAAGTTCTTTAGGGAGGAACCAGTAAATTCTGCTATCCACTGTATACTGTTAATCCCGATCGCCATTACTAGTGAGGTCTCAATTCGCTACGTGACTTATTAAGTACTTGTCATCGTACCTGCGCTTCACTGCGACATTGTTTTTTTCAAGATCGGGTTTTCATTTTCGATCATGAAAAAAGATCATGATTGATATGTACCATTATGTGTATGGCCTAATGAGTACAGTGTTTGCTAATGGTCTGGGAGACCGGGATTTAATTCCAAGTCGGCTCATACCAAGGACTCAAAAATGGTACTTGATTCCACCTTGCTTAACACTCAGGAATATAATGTAAGGATCAATGGTAAAGTGGGTCAATACAGGGAAAGGAGTAGAGCCCTCTCCTCCACCTCAGTGTAGTAGTTATTGAAAAGGGAGCTTTCGGGTCACTCTCGACTAAGGTCACCAACTTGACTTTTTTAATGTGTAAAAAATAATATTTAATCGTTGAAAACTTACTTTAATCGATGACATTATTGTCCCTCTGTAGAGAGTAAAAAGTAAAGGTGGCGACTGTCGTCGAGGGCGACTCGAAGGCCCCCTTTTTATTAGCTACTACACCAAGGTGTAGAGGAGGGCGCTACTCCATTCCCTGGATTGCTCCATTTTACCCTTGATACGTACCTCTTAAGCTAAGCAAGGAGGCATCAAGTACCATTTTTTGAGTCTTTGGTATGACTCGACATGGGATTGAACCCCTGTCTTCTGATCCACAGGCAAACACTCTACTCGTTAGGCCAATGGACCGGTAAAAAGGTATGGAGACATTATTTTTAGAAGTCACTTCGTTTATAAATATAAAATTCACCGTGCTAGATAATTCTTTTTTACAAATGCCATGTACTTGAGGAAAAGTGGATAGTAAACTGGTCAAAAATATTGGCAAAACAAATAAAAGATGAAGATAGTAAACGGAATGATTTGTCGTTTAGTAATCCTGCAATCTAAATTTAGATCTCGTGGTGACAAGTTCGTTGCTATACCCACTGAACTATAAGCGCTAGTGGTGTTCAACTAAAGAAGTTTGTGACCCGAGAGAATAAAAAAAGTAAAGAAAAAAAAAAGGGGATAAAAGACAAGAAAACTACCTTTTATCTTTTTTTCTTTTGATTTACCCATTATTTTCTTTTCTTTCTTTTTCGTTTGTGTTTCCCGTCAGGCCGTGCACTTCCGGTATTTCTCATCATCCCGTCGACATTGGCAGAAAACATGGAAGATTCAACTTCCTCACCAAATATCAGAGGAATTACGCATTATTTCTGATGCTGCGCACTCTGACATTATATCTGTGAATAATGGTCACCTCTGACTTTAGTTGTCGAACCGGCAGAGTCATCGCATAGCTCGATTCTTTTACACATGTGACATTCACGCACAGGCGAAAATACTTTCCCTTCCCCAAGAGAAAAAAATATTACGCATATCTATGGCTGTAAAAGAGAAAGAAGACAGAGCAGGTTATCAATATAAAAACAAACCTATCTATCTATCTATCTATCTATCTATCTATCTATCTATCTATCTATCTATCTATCGTACTTTTGTTTCAAGCTAGGTTAATTTATTCTATATTTAGCAATCTTTTTACGTTACCCCACTCTATTTTCTTATGGTTCGATTTTCCCTTATCTATCTATCTATCTATCTATCTATCTTTCTTTCTTTCTTTCTAGCTTGCTAATTGTTTCTAGCTAGGCTAATTAATCATATTTTAAGCAATTTTTTACATAATTTTTTACCTCAGTCTATCTGCTTATGTCTCGATATTCCAATATCTATCTATCTATCTATCTATCAGACTGAGAGAATCAAAACAGGCTGTCCACACACACACACACACACACACACACACACACACACACACATATATATATATATATATATATATATATATATATATATATATAAACTTAATCACAGCCAACTGTACGTTGTATCTGGTTATTAGAAGTTACCTTGTACTATTTGTTGAAATGTGAAGAAAACAGAGAAGTCATAGCAACGAAGGAATAACTCCACACTTTCTAGAGCACAGGAAAAAAGAGCCTCACCACTTGATACAGTTTATTGTTATACGAAGGATATGAGTAAGATGTTAGGAAAATATTTCGATAAATAACAAATCTCGGTCGGTTGTTCTATACTAAAGGCAATGTGTGGCTTTTACCGTTTGAAAATTTGTAATTCAGCTAAACACCAGGTGGAACTTTTCAGACGATAATCTTCATCTTAGTTATTTTTAATATGATGTTTTAACTTTAAATTCTCCTCACTTATCTAAATATAAGATGCGTCTGGTCTTTACAAGTCCCTTTGTTCTATTTCTTAAAAGGCGAAAAATGTCGTAAATTATTGTTTTGTCAATTAGGCAAATTGAATACAAATTTAAGCACTATATACAAACCAGTAGCCATGTTACTATGTACTCGTTAATAATCAACTATAGATGTGAGCAAAATAGCTCATTATATAAAAAAACTGAAGCAACTATACTCAAGTTTTCTCGTATCCTTATAGTTCATACGGCACTTTGCTACAAGCAGTGTTTAGAAAATAACACTTTTTTTTATTTCTATAGAAATTACTGCATCTATCTATCCATCTATTTATCACCTAACCCATCGAGAAACACAATTGGCTCTCTTTGTATTTATATTATAAAATCTTTATTTTCAATTCTTAAGCTGTACCCAAGTGTATGTTATATATGGTTTTTCGATCTCACTTTATACAAGTTGTTGAAAAAGGAAAAAAATAGCCACATATGATAGATTTGTCAAAAATACATTCCTAAGTAAATTGAATACAAATTTAGATACTTTACAGTAACGAGTACACAAATAGAATAAACTTATTTTATGTATGAAGATATCTCGTAGCGTAGAACTAGAAGAAGGAGGACAAATTCTTACAGAAGTTAAGATCCAAAAAGGAATCTTCCAGAGTTACCCATTATTGCCACTATTATTAGCAATGATGCTAATGAATTATAAGTTAAAATACAAGGGAAGCTACAAATTTACCAAGTCGCGAGAAAAGACAAAATATCTCATGAATATGAATGATATTAAGATATTTGCCTCGAATGAAATTGAACAAGAGATTCTTCTACAAACTATAAGAATCTGGAACTATAAAAATTTGCTATCAAAAATGTGTAATGCATATAATAAAAAAGAAAAAAAAGAAACAAGGATTGTGAATATAGTGTAAATGTTGCTGAAAATCTTGGGGGTGAGGCCAAAAATACAAACAAGTGACTTCACCATCGACAACGGGCATTAAAAGGACAGTTTAGATCGCTGTGTTATAAAGAAATTTTATTAACAAAATCCATTGTGAAAGGAATGATTTGACACACACACACATACACACAGCACACACATACACACCAATACGCTCACACACGCACACACATATCTATATATGTGTGACGGTGTGCACATTCAAATACATGAATATGTATATATGTATGTGCATCTATGCGTATTTTTTCATGCGTTTGTCTGTGTTTGTTTTTATGTAAATGGATTTTTGGTGTTTGTGTTTGTGTGTGTATTTATATAAATATATATATATATATATATATATATATATATATATATATATATATATATATATATATATATGTGTGTGTGTGTGTGTGTGTGTGTGTGCTTTGGGTTGGAATGTTTCAGCGTGTGTAAATAAACAAGTGTGACTCTGTGTGTGCATACATACATAGACATATATATACATGCATGCATATATAAATACATACATATATATATATATATATGTATATATATATATATATATATATGTGTGTGTGTTTGTGTGTGTGTGTGTGTGTGTGTATTTGTGTATATATATATATATATATATATATATGCGTGTGTGTGCTGCGGTTTGGAGTGTTTCAGCGTGTAGTGCTTTTAACATAAGGTATAACTTTTCAGGATACTAAAACCGGCTCATTAGGCCGGTGGGTAGGGTGTTCGCCAATGGCCCGGGAGACCTGGGTTCAAACCAAGGTCACGTCATACCAAAGACTTTAAAAATGATACTTGATACCTCTTTACTTAACACTCAGCAATATAAGGTACGTATCAAGGGTAAAATAGAGCAATCCAGGAAAAGGAGTAGCGCCCTCCCCTACACCTGGGTGTAGTAGCTATTGAAAAGGGAGCCTTCTGGTCACCCTCGACTAAAGGGAGATAACTTTACATTTTACTTTATCTTGATCTTAGTTGTTTTAAATGATGGTTTAGCTTTAAATTTTTGGCACTTAATCAGGTATATAGTGCATCTGATCTTTACAAGGAACTAAAGGCGAAAAATGCCACATATCCCTGTTTTGTCAAAAAGAAAATAGATTATTAAATCAACTGAATATAGATTTAACTACTAGATATAAACGTGTAGCCACGTCATCGTGAACTCGTTAGAGAATAACTAGCATAACCAAAATAGCTAAGGGGGTGTCCTCGTGGTGTAATGGTTAAATTGTTGGACTGCGGAATCGTAGTACGGGAGTCCGTACTCCAGTCGCGCTATTACGTTCACTTTCGGGCAAATATCATTGGGAAAGGTATGAACCCCCTTATCCTCTCAGCTATGGGTTAAATAGCACCACTACTGTACTTCTCGGGGAATGGATTTGGCATTAAATAACCTAAAAAGAGTTGATATGCCATTAAACAAAGAAACCAAACCAAACCAAACCAAGGCGCTTCTGGTGGTGTAATGGTTAGCAAGCTCGGCTAGCAAACCTACACGAGTGAGGTCAAGTTTCATTGGGTGCCCCTTTCATATGGCCTTGTGCCACATCTAAGCAAAAAGCTTAGTAAATTTCCAAACCAAACCAAACCAAAATAGCTTATAATATGACAAAAATAAATTATGTTCTATTCTAATTTTCTTTTCTCCCATGATCATGTCTAAAATGAGATTTACTATGAGGAGTGCCTCAAAGGAAAAACTTGCTATTCATCTTAATTAAAACAACAGCATCTACCTACAAGGGTCGTTCAAAAAGTTCTAAGGCTTACCCAGAAAGAAGAGCATAGCTGAACAATTTTTGCTGTGGCAATACACTACCTCTTCTTAAAAAAATGAATTCGTCTTTATGGTTTCATAAGTGATAGTGTGTTGCCTCAACTGTTTCTGAATGAGGCTTAGAAGTTTTTGAACTACCCTCGTATCTATTTATTTATCTATCTGTCTTCACATAACTTAGTATATAGAGAAAAACAGCTGGCCCTCTATTTATATAGAAATGTTTATTTTTAATTCCCCACTTGTACCCAGGTGTATGTTATATCTAATCTTAACTAGTCACCGTCTATTATTTAACGAAAGACGAAAAAGCCCTAAATGATTGTTTTATTTAGAAAAATGAATGATCAAGTAAACTAAATTCAAATTTAACTACAATATACAAACGAGTTGCCACGTCATTATGCAGCCGTTAAAAACAACTAAGATTGTGACTAAAATAGCTTCGAATGTGACAAAAATAAACTAACTTGTTTTCTCACGTTTTTTTTTTTTTTCATCATTATGGCTAATACGAGAATTTACTACCAATAGCGCTCTGAAAGTAAAGCCTCTTATTTATTTCTACAAAAAAAAAAAAAAAAAACTACAATAGACAGAGATTGCACTGAACCCCCCCCCCCAAAAAAAAACATCGGATAGAGGAGAATTTCAACTACAAAGCATTATTTCTTCGACAATCCCTGTCATTGTCAATGCATTTTTGTCAGTGATGAACAAAAACCTAAAACTTTTATGGTAGTTATTTCGAAAAAATGTCACATTTTTAGTCGATAATAAATAAGCTCACAACTCTCATAGCCACTAATCTAATACCTTTAGTAGAATCAGGGGTTAGATTCCAATTTTAGAGTGCTCGTTGCGGATTTAAAGGATTAATCTATAATTCACGATATAATCTTTTCTACTATCATTAAATGACTGGCATTCTCGATGAATGTGTGTGTGCGTGCGTGTGCGCGCGTGTGTGTGTGCATGTATGTATAAGTGGTATCTTTTTAAATAGTCACCAATCTTTATCATAAACAGGTTTGTTGTTGCTTAACTACTATGACCAGGTATAAGTAAAGTAAAATTGGTGACCGTAGTCGAGGGTGATCAAAAGGCTCCCTTTTCAATAGCTACTACACCTAGGTGTTGGGGGGTGCTACTCCTTTCTCTCGATTGCTCCACTTTACCCTTGATACGTACCTTATATTGCTGAGTGCTAAGCAAGGAAGCATCTAATACCATTTTAAAAATCTTTGGTATGACGCGACCTGGGATTGAACCCACATTTCCCGGACTATTTGCGAACACTCTACCCACTCAACCCACAATGAGCCGGTCGGGTATAAAAATTCTTATAGAAATCTGAAATTGATTGCTGCTTCTGAATGATGAAGAGCGTCCACAAAAATTATAAAAGGAACTATGCAGACATCATGACAAGTTTGTGTTGGTTGGTTGATTCGTTTTCTAGCATAACAACTCTTGTGAGGTTTTCAAGTTTGTTTTTAAAGGAATTATATCTTTTCAAGTATCTATTCCTTTTTAATAATGATCATTTGTAAAAACTTATAGCTTCAGCTATTCTTAGAATAAATGATTTACAAAAAAGTTATATTGTTTTATCCAACTTCCAATTCAATGCAAACAATGGAGAAAATATTCTCTTAGTTCTGGCTTAAAAAGGACCATTACTGTCCTTCTACAAGGATGGCTTTGAAATTAAATAACCCTCGAAGGTTGATATACCATAAAAGGAAATAAAGCAATTATATCTTCAAATAACTATTCCTATATATAACTAAATAAATTAAAAGCTTTTGTATTTCTTTCTAATTGGGTTTCAGTTATTCCTAATTAAAAATTTGCTAGCAATTAAATTCAGTCCATAACCATTTTAAAACCGGTAAACCCTTCATATCTAATTGCAATATAAATGTTTTAAAAGTCAATGAATTAATGCAGTTCTAAAAATTTCAAGCAGATCTATTCGATAAAGAGATGGGGCCCTAATAGGTACTACTATTTTGTTTTAAGTAAAGTTGAGGACCATGGTCGAAGTTGACCCGAAGGCTCCCTTTTCAGTTGCTACTACACAGAGATGTAGGAGAGGGCGCTACTCCTTTCCCTGTGTTCCCCACTTTACCCTTGATCCTTACCTTATAATGCTGAGCGTTAAGCAAGGAGGCATCAAGTACCATTTTTTGAGTCTTTGGTATGACTCGACCTGGGATTGAACCCTGGTATCACAAGCCATTGGCGAACACTCTAACCATTATGCCAATGGGCCGTTTAGTGTTCGCCAATGGTGCGGGAGACCGAGGTTCAATCCCAGGTTGAGTCATACCAAAGACTTAAAAAATGGTACTTGATACTGCCTTGCTAAGCCCTCAGCAGTATAAGATGAGGCTCAAAGGTAAAGTGGAGCAATCCTGGGAATGGAGTAGCACCCTCCCCTACACTTCGGTGTAGTAGCTATTGAAAAGGGAGCCTTTGGATCACCCTCGACTATGGTTGCCAACTTTACAGCAACTATTTTGTTTTAGAGTGAATCTATTCGATTAAGAGGTGGGGTTCTAACAGTTACTACTCTTCTGTTTTAACGAGAATCTATTTGATTAAGAGATGAGGCTCTAACAAGTACTACTATTCTGTTTTAGAGTGAATCTAAAAGTAACGGAAATGAATAATAAGGGGATGATGTAGCCGTTTCAACCTCTCAAGGGAGTTATTAGTGTTTTACCTTCATCTGATAGCAGGTTGTCACATAGAAATGAAGTGAGACACTGATGATTAAACACCGATCACCAGTGGACGGAAGTAGCAGGCTTCTAGATAATTTAAATAGAGCTTACGTGCCAATTAGCATGGGGCGTCAGTCGAAAAGGCAATTAGCATGGGCCGTCAGTCTGTGGACAATAGTCGGTGTATTGTAGCCTGACAGACTTTAGCGAGAAGACTTTACGGTAATATCTTGGCCGACAGTGTACAGATAGTAACTATCTTTTGTTTATTTCATCTTTCTGTTCATGTGTTATTTCGGTTGAATAAAATATTTCCGCTTTTGTAAAGTTGCTTGTCAGTTATTTTGCCTTCTTTTTATGCATATGTGAGCGTTACAAAACAAGTTAAAATGAGAAAATTCTTGCTTTTGGTTCAAATCCTGCTATTTGCTGTATATTATGAGAAACAGATCAATCTTGTATTTCATTGCTAAGGAGGTATTACATCACTACGTGACTTAATAAGTACTAGCTGTTGTACCAGCACTTTATTGTGACCCTTTTTTTTTCAAGATCAGGTTTCAATCAGTAATTCTAACAAAAAAAAAAAAAAATCCTGATTGTTTTCGATTTCAGACATTTGTATACAAATATTCTCACAATAAAACTGGAGTGATGTTATATAGAAGGTGAGCAAATATTTCGGTTGTGTGGGTGTTTATGATCTTGATTTCGTGTTTTGTTTATTCGTGTTCATGTCAGTGTTTGCAACGTATTTTTCATAATCAAGGAAAAAGCCTAAACATTAACACACATTGTAAATTGCATCTCTTCAGTAAAACTGAATAAGATTAAAATAACTTTTCGGCTTTCTTATAAATGTTATACACAAAAGTATTGCTAATATATATTTGAAGATGAAGCAATAAGATAATAAATGAATAAGACAAAGCACTTATTTATACAAAACTTGCTTTTTAATGTCATCATGCTTATTAGATATCCCTTGATCTTTGAATACCATTTGTTAGTACATAAAATACATACTGCACGTTGATTATGCATATTAATAATTTCACATAATGTAGACAGTTTTGAAATTAGCATTGGTTTGAAACATACACGAGGATTCGTGTTTATTTAAAAGAAAATCGCTTTTATTTAGATTAAGGGTGTATAAAAAGTATTTTCACTTGAGAAGTTCTTTCATCTTCACATCTAAGACTATGAATCAATGATAATATTATCATTTTATATAACGCAGGTGACACGTGTGGCACAATTGTTATCGTCGAAGAAAATGGACTTGGCGTGTCTAATTCGAATTCTGGACTCGGCTGTTTGCGTTTCATTTTGCACCAAACACATTTGGTTTTAGTTCGGTTTGGTTTGGTTAGGTTTTACGGCATATCAAACCTTGTAGGTTATTTAATACAAAATCCTCTTTATACATATATATTAAATATATATGATTTAGTTTGGTTTGGTTTTATGGCATATCGACTATTTTAGGTTATTTAATGCCGAATCCATGTTTATACATATGAACAGTTCTATCTCAACCAATTCAGTTTAGCATTAGTACACTTTTTAAATGTCAAATAAAAGTTCTATTTCAAACAATTCAGATTAGCATAAGTAGACAGTTTAGTTCTATTTGACCCATTGATAGAACCCTATCAGGTGCTATCACTCCGTGCCAGAATGAACCTTAATGAAGGACTACCTGCATTCCCGAAAGCTTCAGCATTACTGAAACCTCACCATCAGATTTTTTAGTGACACATCCAGGGTACTCGTTGGGGGAGTCTTATCCCTCTGCAGAGATGCAGTCTGTGTAATTTACAGCCCCAGCCGACTGGGCTCATAATAACTTTGAGAAAGACCTAGTTTAGTTTGGTTTCTTTCTTTAATGGCATATCCAGCTTCGTTTTTTTTTTGTTTAAATATAAAGCCAAATTCCTCCTTGAAGAAAAACAGTAGTGATAATATTTAACCCAGAGCTGAGAGGGTTGTTGGGGCTCTTACTTTTCGAAAGGATATTAGCTTAAAAGTGAATGTGAACCACTACACCACGGGGACATCTCCCCCAGTAAAGGTCTCCTCATCAAGCTCGTTAACCATTACCTCAAAAAGAAGTTCCTCTGCTGTGTGATAAAACCTCCCAGCATACAAAAACACCAAAAAATGATATACTAAGTATGATATTAAGATGCAAAGTGTAATGAGGCTTCAATTTTAGAGCTCTCGGGAGTATAGGATCACCTTTTCGTTGACATTACTTCCAGGTCAACTCTGATTCGGAATGGTCGAACCAGGGTTCAAGAGATCTGTTTAAAAGTCCTCGCAATAAATAGAAATATTTGATGCCATTTAACTGTCCGGAAGGCTTGCTTCCTGCCGGGCGCCCTGATTTTAAACTGACCCTGGGTCATATTTTTCCTCGTGGGGGGAAATATGACGCATATCTTAATGAAATGACCCATCTCTTTATGAAATCTTATCTCCTTAATACTCTCACCCTTACTGACACACTTACACCTTCCCATTCATTTTTTCTCGAAACCTGTGTCTCTCCCCCCTCTCTCTCTCACTCTCACTCTCTCACTCTGTGTCTCGCCCAATTTTCTAATCCTTCTCTCTCTTTCTCTCTCACTCTTTGTCTCTTCCTTGTCTTCCTATCGCCCATCTCTCGTTTCTTAGTTCCTCCCTGTCTTCCCATATTTCTCTTCCTTCTATTTTTCTCTCCGTGTAAATTTCTCTCTGTATAAATGTACAAAGGATTATTTCTATTAATAGCAGTAGTTATCAAACCCTCTATAATTATTTACAAATTATTGGTGTTAGATAGGAATACTTGAAACTATATAACATGCAAACTGTTGTACCGTGCTTAGGAAAAGATACACAGTGAAATAAAGTTAATTGTTTATTAACTTAAGTGTTACAGTCAGACTTGTATTATAAGTCACGCACTGTTGGTGTGACGTCCGAAGTTGGTCTTATTACTGACCGACGTCCTTCAGAGCTATCTCTCTGCTTCTTTTTCTAATTCCTTCTGTCTGGCGTGCTTGAGAAACACGGCGTCTTTTATTCTTCTGCGATACCGGAAGTTACGTGGTACGAGTCACTATACAACACAAACAAATGATTATAATTAAATTTGTATAGTTCGCTTACAATGATGTCTCAGTCCAGCGCGTTAGCACAGCAGGGAAACTCCCCAGTAAGGAGTAATCGTAAACTTAATCTATAGCCACGCCGAACACAGTGGTACCTACTGGACCATTGGACTAAAGCAACGATGAATCTGATCAGTATTTGCAGCGACTTAAAGCAACCTGAGACCGACGTGCCGAACTAAATGAAACTGAGTGAATTATGATTACTTATCGTTGACATTTATTTGGCAATAAGTTTTATGACATCATCATCATCATCATCATGTGCCACCAGCACGGATATCCCTGACCCTCTTTCACCACTCCTCCCTATTGTTCATCGCTTCTGGTAAGTCGTCGGGGCTACATCCCGTATCCTCACAGAGCTGCTGTATATAGGTTCCCGTGGTGTAATGCTTATCGTCATAAGAAATAGACACGGCGACAAGAGTTCAAATCCTGGACGAGACTGATTGCTTTTCACATAGCACTAATACCCTTGGGAAAGGTATGAATCCAATTATTCTCCCTCCAGCTTTGGGTAAATAGTAGGGAAGACTAGGTTCTTCAGCCTTGGTGAGGCAACTAGTCTAGGAGAAGGAAAACTCTGAACTCAGACCTGTTAAACTCCGCTTAAAAATTGACCTTGTGTCATATCCAGCCCGAGCAGAGGGGTTGGTAAATATGGTATGTAGGTTCGAGCTGGTCGACCTGCTTTTGCTCTGCCATATGAGGGGGTCCTTCGGAGAACATCACTTATGAGCTCGTCCCTGCTTCTCCAGCAGTGTCCTGAATGTCTGGTTCGTCTAACTTTGATAGTTTTCGTGATGGGAGGTAGGTGGCTGTACAGTTGGTGCTTTGTGGGGTGTGACCAGGACTTGTTCAAAATTGCTCGCGGCATTCTTGTGTAGTTGCCGTCAAGCTTTTTCTCAATCCGTTTAGTTAGCGTCCATGTAGTGCATCCATATCTCAGTATCGAGACGACCGCTACTTAGAAGAAACTGCGTTTCATTTTATTGGTCAGGTCTGACTTCCATATGACCGATAGCTTATCGATAGCTGTCCATGTCTTTGTTAGACGCGTGTCGATGTCTTTTTCGGTTGATATCAAGTTTTATGTAACTTGCGTAATTCATATCAATAAGCAAAAGTGCTTCTTCCGAACCCTACGACTTTACTTTTTCCCGAACCATGTAATCTATTAATTTATTTTACAATTCTTTCCGTTAGGAATCCCCTGCTTGATTTTTCAAGGGCTTCATCTCTTAATGAAATCTTATCTCCTTAATACTCTCACACTTACTGACACACTCTCTTCTTCCCATTCATTTTTTCTCGAAACCTTAGTCCTTTTCCCTCTCTCTCTTTCTCTCTCTCTCTCTCTCACTCTGTGTCCCTCCCAATCTTCCAATCCTTCTCTCTCTTTCTCTCTCACTCTTTGTCTCTTCCTTGTCTTCCGATCACCCATCTCTCGTTTCTTAGTTCCTCCCTATCTTCTGATATCTCTCTTCCCTCTATTTTTCTCTCTCTTCGTCTCTCCCTATCAATCAATAACCCTCCTCCTCATTTTCTTTACCCTTTATCTTTACCAGTTTTCCCATCTCCCTCTCCCTTCTTTTTCTCACACTTATTCTTTCCCTAATTAATCATCTCTCTCTTCCCTATATTCTTTCGATCCCAGCTCCAAGCGTCCTACGTGTCTAGCTACACTGAAAAGTTGTGATAGAACGAAAGTCTGTCAGTGGATGACAATATATAGAAATCGTTGGACCCGGTGATTGGCAAATGAGTAGAGTATTCGCCAATAGCCCGGGAGACCTGGGTTCAATCCCAGGTCGAGTCATACCAAACACTCAAAAAATGATACTTGGTGCCGCCTTGCTTAGTACTCAGCATTACAAAGTAAGGATCAAGGGTAAAGGGGAGCAATCCAGGGAATGGAGTAGCGCCTTCCCCTACACCTCGGTGTGGTAGTAATTGAAAAGGGCACCTTCAGGTCGCTTTTGACAAAGGTCACTAACTTCACTTAATTTTATTATCTCTCTATCTATTAATATGTCTTCTCTTTTTCTTTACTCTTTATCTTTCCCAATTTTCCCCTCTTTTTCTCACTCTTATTCTTTCCTTATCTTCCCATCTCTCCATTTTTCCTATCTATTACACTCTTTGTTTCTCCTTATTTTCCTTGCCCAGTCAGCTGGGGCTGTAGAATACACTGACTGCAGACCCCCCCCAAAAGAGTGTCCTGGTAATGACACTAAACAATCTGATGGTGAGGTTCCAGCAATGCTGGAGCTTTGGGGAATGCTGAGTACCCCTTCAGTGCCATCGCTCCCAGGTCCACTCTGGCCCGGAGTGGTAGCACCTGATAAGGGTCCTATCCATGGGTTAAATAGAATTAACAGCATACTTATGCTAAAATGAATTGTTTGAGTAAAACTGAATAGTTTGAAATAGAAATGACTTTTACAATTAAACCGTACTTACATTTAAACTGCGTGCTTATGCTTAACTGAATTATTTGAAATAGAACTGTTTTTCGACATCAAAACTATATTTACACTTAACCGAATTGTTACATACAACTGCTTGAATAGTTTGAAATGGAAATGTTTTGACCATTAAACTGTATGCTTATGCTAAACTGAATTGTTTTAAATAGAACAGATTATTTACATTAAAATGGATTTGGCGTTAAATAACCTACAAAGGTTGATATACCATAAAACCCAACAAACCAAACCAACCAAACCATCCTTATTTTCCTATCTCTTCCCTCCCCCTCTCTCTAATTATTTCTTTCTACCTATCTTCCCATAATCCTTCCCCTTCTTTTTCTCTCTATTAGTCACTACCGATCCAAACACCCACCCCTCGCTCTCCTCTAATCCAATTCGCCTCTCCCCATCTTCCTATTACCTTCCCCCTCTTTCTATTCGCAAAGATATTCATCAATTAACTGATCTATACATTTCTTTTTCATGCTCAGTAATATTTCCTTTCTCTTTATGCTTTTTCTTTCTTTCTAAAACTAATTTGTTCTCATTCATAGCTAGGTTAAGCTCAGTCGTTAATACTTAGGACAATAATTCCAAGCGTTTTAATTTGGTTTGGTAGTGTTGCTTGGTTTTATGGCATATCAACCCTTCTGATTTATCTAATGTCAACTTTTTTGTGTTATGGGATTTGTAAGCAAATAGTTTGTCGATAAAGGTTTTTGTTTATCAGCGAATTATAAGGACTAGAAAAAAAGGGGGTTCGCAGATGATTTTTCTTCATAGACGTTTGCTTTGTAAAGGGTCTTGTTTAATATATATATATATATATATATATATATATATATATATATATATATATATATATATATATATATATATATATATATATACCTAAAAGAGACCGAAACTACGACCCAAGGTTTCACCGGACGGATCTTCAGGATAATTCTGACAAAATAACATTGGCCCAAATGACATTTTATTATTAAAGAGGCCGCCAGAAAAAAAGCATAAAAAAGCACCCCCCCCAAAAAAAACGAACAAAAACAAAATTCAAGGAGCCAAGCATTTTTTTCATTTCAGCAAGCATTTAATATTTCAGACCTTTGATTGAGCAGTTCTCTGGGGTTATCATAAGAAGCAATAGCTAACTTTTCCACCATACATAGCTGAAAGTATCTATCACCAACCTAATATTTTTCAGAATTATTTCTCATTTTAACACAGGATATTGTCTTTGGTTCTTTATATATATATATATATATATATATATATATATATATATATATATATATATATATATATATATATATACGGCTTTGTTTATTTCAACATTTTCAAACAGTTTCTCCTCATTTTCCAAATATTATTTATTTCTTAAAGGGAATAGTAGTGTGCATTCAGTCAAGATGTGTTTCATAGTGAGATCGGTTTGGCATATTTAACACATTGGCAGATCTTCTCCTTTTAGTTAGTATGAATGGACAAGATATGCGTAACCGATCAGTAGTCGGGAGTGTGTTACTTTCTCTTTTTTTGTTCTTCTTGAACTTTTTCTCCTTTCTCCTTGCATCGGTTTGATTAAGCGAAATTTATTGTTTGTATTTTTGTTCTATCGTTTTTGCCATTCTTGATTGATATAATTACCTATTCCCCTTTTTAGATCTGCAAATGGAATCTCGAAATTTTTTCAATGGGTTCGTTTAGGGCTCATTTTGCTTCTCCATTTACTGTTAATTCCTGTGTAGCTTGGGACCTAACACAATACTATCTCTTTGTTATTTGATAATGAGTCAAATTTGCGTAATGATTTCATTAATAGAGGGTTGCTAAGTTGTTTTTTTTTCAGTGTTATTATTACTGAAAGGGAATCAGAAAATATAACTTATTAATTCATTTTTCTTTCCAAAAATGGAGTTAAGTGCCTGGTCTTTTGCACAAATCTCTTTTTTGAAAATTGAAGTTTCTTTTGGAAGGTGTTTCTTTTTTATTTTCCTTTTATATACTGGTGCGCATCTTGATGCATTTTAGTATTTTGGTCCATTCGTAAAGGTATGTAAATGTGCAGGGTGGCTTTTTTCGATTTTCTTAGATTTCTCCAAGAGATTTGGAGCGTGTGTGCTTGTTTTATGAAATTTGTTGAGGTTTAGGTTTATTTCTGTTATTTTTATGGTCCAAGGATGCATGTCTGATATGGTTGTGTTCTGGATTTTCGAAAGGCGTATCTCCGCTTCTTGGCTGGTGGGTTCCATCTTTGTATATTTTTTTGGAAGAAGTCTTTGTACTTTGGATAGATGTACTATATTATGTGCGGGATTATTTAGGCACGATTTGAGTTTTATTAAATACTGTTGGGTCAGTTCATCGTTTTAAAGATTTGGAGGAATTTCGTTTGCTTCTCTGTATTGGCTTTTCACTAGAGACGTTCCAAATGCTCCGAGGGATAACGTTAAACCTTCATGATTGATATGGTTGAGAATTTTCAAATATGAATTCCTTGCTGATTGGTGCACTAAGGTTTTGTAATGCAGTTTCGATGGGATTTTTGTTTGGTATAATCATGGCAGTATTTTCCAGTCTGCTCCCCAGTTTATGTGGATTACTATACACAGAAGTTGTAAGGCTTTATTTCATTTTGTTTTTAAGTGTTTTAAATGCAGGATAAAGGAAAGTTTCTTGTTAAAGATTATTCCCAAGTATTTGTGTTGATCCACCACAGGAGTCTCCGTCCCTTCCAGTTGCAGTTTTAAAGCTTTGGGTCGTTTGGATCTTTTGTAGAAATGCAAACACTATATAAATAACAAGCAAACGATGGTTGCTTTCCTGGTAGAAAGAATAAAGAATATCAAGATAGGATGAGAAAAGGGACCAAGAAGAAACTTAAAACTGCCAAAGAAGCATCCCTTCCATTCTAGACCTGAGGCATTCCGAACAACCTTCAGACTTTGCAAAAATTCAAAGTCTCTGACATTAGTGTCATTCACCTCATTGTCGCTCTTCCTCTCTCGATATTCTTTCTACTTTTTTTTTGCCTGGAAAGCAAACATCGTTTATTTGTTATTTATTGTCTCACAAACGTGTTTCAATAAAAAACGATTTTTTTTTGTTTTTTAAACAACGGGTTTTCTCAATTCTTTGAATTGTTAGACAATCTAGCAACTCAATACCTGACTGTCAGAAAAAGATCCAGCTGAATTGTGTCAAACCCCTCCGTGGATCTTTCACGCTCAGCGTGGGCACGGAAGAATTTGACAAAGCAAGCTGTCGGAAGCTAATGTGGTAGTCACGAACACAATAGCCCCAACAAGTACTGTGACTAGTATTCACACTACATTGGGCTCCGTGACTAGCATAGGACCACATGTTCTTCGAGATCTGAAATCCATTGTTTAGTATTTATTTTTACTGTTTTCTTTCTAAATTAATTCAAGACTAATAGGATATAATAAAACCATTCACATACATGGATCCTTTTATACCTAAGGAGAGAACAGCGTTTTTATTTATTTCAGTGCTGAACTGGGCCACAGACAATATACTCCCTTGTAGAATTCCTTCTGGTTGATTTTTTTGATCAGACAACGTATTATATTCACTTGGAACCTGGTGTATTCTGTTTGACAAGGAGTTGCTTATAAATTTAGGTTGTTTTCCTTTCAGTCCGAAGTTATGCAGATCTCGTAGGATCCCGTATTTTTAGATTGTTTTATGAGCTCTTTCATTTGGTACATGCTTCCTTTTTATAGATTTCAAGCTGAACCAAATAGTCCATTGTGCCTCTGATATTTTGGAGGTTGCATTGCAGATCTGTTTTTAAACTGTTTGAATCCATTTGCTCATTTACAATTCTCGCCATTGTTTTAAAAAGGGCCGGAATCATTTTTTCCTGGTTTTAGAATTGGTATGACAATGATTTGTCGTCATAATTCTGGCAATCTTTCGTTAATCCAAATGTTGTTATTGATCTAGGGAGATGTTTGAAGAAATCATTATGGATTTTGTTCCGTACTGTGGCTGGATTGTGAAAGTTTTCGATGGCATTGTCTAATTCAAAGGGAGAGAATAATCCATTGTATTTTTTCCGGGTTTCTTGTTTTAAAATTTAGCTTTCATTTCTCTACTCTTTCTTTCGTGGTCAAGAATTAGTTGCAGTTTTTATTAGAGGAATTTTTTAATATCTCCATAAATATGTCTGTTATGTACTTTTTATCCATTGTTGTGCTAGTTTTATTGTATTATATCTTACTGATATGGGTTGATATTTGCCAGATATTTTCTAATCATTTCCCAATTTTTTTTTGGTTAGGAAGAAGGGTTAAGTCTGCAGACATATTCTTGCCAATATTCTTTTTTGGCCTCTTCAACTGTTCTTCGAGCCTTTATTCTACGTGATGTATAGTTAGTCAGATTGGTAGTAATTCCTTCCTTGGTAAGTTTTCTTTATGCTGCTTTTCGCTTTTACATTTATCACTGGATCAAGGTTTATTTCGTCAGCTCGGAGTGGATTGGTTTGATTTGGTTTTATGGCATATCAACCACTGCAGCTTATTAAATGATAAATCATTTTCATACACGTATTTCGGAGAAATCGATCCACGACATCACAAATTTTGACTATCCGTCGAATTCTAGGAGTTCGTGCAGAAAACCTCGGGGCAACACTATTATTTGTCGACTTCTCCAAGGTATTTGACTCCATAAACAAAGGAAAGATGGAGCAAATATTTCTCGCAGCCAAAGTGATGTTATATAAAAACACGAAAGTAAAAGTCCGCTCACCGGATGTAGACACAAACTACTTCGACATTGTAGCAGGCTTGCTGCAAGAAGATATGTTAATCCCATACCTGTTTATTATCTGCCAAGACTACGTGCTGAGAACACCTACAGATTTAATGAAAGAAAAGGGGTTCAAGCTGACAAAGGAAAGAAGCAGAAGATACACCACACAAACTATTACGGATGCGGACTACGCCGATGACAGTGGGCTTCTGGCAAATTCACTCGCCTTAGCCAAAATCCTGCTACTCAATTGGTGGCATAGGCTTCCATGTCAACAAAGACAAAATAGAATACAAGAGTTTAAATGAAAGAGGCGACATTCCCACCCAACAAATCAACCAACCGATTCAATTAAACGTAAGCCATTTGTTTGCATACAGTTAAATGATCAAAAGTTCTTTTGCTGACAATTTGATTCAGTACAAGTCATTTGTTTGCCCACAGTTTAAATGTCAAATTGTTCCACTTGACCAATAGATAGGACCCTGTCAGGTGCTTCTACTTTTGGCCAGAGTGGACCTGGGAGAGATTGCAAGAAGGGGTACTCCGCATTGCTCAAAGCTCCAGCATTACTGGAATTTCACCATCAGGTTGTTTAGTGTCATATCCTGGACACTCGTTGGGTGAGTCTTATGCTTCTGGAGAGATGCGGTCGGTGTATTTGATAGCCCCAGCACGAGGACACTCGTTGAGTGAGTCTTACCCCTCTGGATAGATGCAGTCAGTGTATTCATCAGCCCTAGCCGACTGGACCACAGGACACTCGTTGGGTGAGAATTACTCCTCTGGATAGATGCAGTCAGTGTATTCGACAGCCCTAGCCGACTTGGCAACTTGCTGTTGAGTTGTTCATTTTCATTCTTTTGCTATGGTTCTTAGCTTTCTGTGGATTTTTCTGATGAGTTTCAGTTCTTTCGAGTCATCTCACCTTTACATATGTAAAATTTTTTTTCATAGATTGTTTTCTTCCATTTCCATCTAGGAGAATCTTCGCTGATCACTTCTTTATTTTCATGTATAATGAGAAAGTGGTCATTGTCACACATATTCTCATGTTCTTGCTTGGAAAAGTTTAAGTACACTGTTACCTCACATATGGTTACATTGATCATTGATAAGCTTCCATTTTCTGGATTAATGTGTGTCGGTGTTTTTTGTTTTTTTAAAAATAAGACGTAATTCGTTGTAAGCAATAAATTTCCATTCGGCTCTACCTTTTCTATTTGTTTCCTTTCATTTCTAAGTGGTATTATGATTGTTAAGTCTCCCATAGGGGTGAACGGTTTGTGTAATTGATTTTGTAAGCTTTCCAGGATGTTTTGATCTATGTTCTCATGTGGTCGGATATACAAAGAATATACGATTATTGTTTTGTGTAGTGTAGCTCTCACAGCAATTGTCTGTAGTTGAGTTTTTATGTTAATCTTATTCTGGGGTTATTTTTTATTAACACGGATACTCTTCCAGTGTCGTATAGTCGATGAAGTTATATTGTTGATAATTTTAAATTTCAAAATTGTTTTCTTTCAAGAATATTTCTTGAAGATCGATAACGGCGGAATCTAAGCTTGTCATTAGCTATCATAATTCATTGTAGTTTTGTTTTTATTTTTTATCCATGGCAGTTCCATTGAATAATTCTGTATTCCATGTTAGTTTTTTTATTTGGATTTGATAATTTTCTAGTTAAAAGTAGATTAGACTTGGTTAAGTGTTTTAACTCATGTTAGTAGATTTTGTTTGGTTGTGGAGTGTCGTTCATTTTCTCTGGTTATTTAAGGTTATCAAATTGTTATATATCTAAATTGAATTTTTTTCTAAATTTTAAATTGTTATATATTTCATATATACTATATATTTTATATATGTTATATGCTTATATGTTATATGTTTATTTTATATATGTTATATGTTTAAGACTTTTAAATTGTCATATAATTAAGGTTATTAAATTTTGGTTTGGTTTGGTTTGGTTTTATAGCATATCTACCATTGTTGGTTATTTTATTCCAAATCCATTTTATACATATGAACAGTTCTATTTCAAACAATTCAGTTTAGCATACGTACAGTTTTTTGTTTACACAGAGTTAAATATTAAAACATCTATTTCAAATAATTCAATTTAACATAAGTTCACAGTTTAATTGTCAAAAACAGTCCTATTTTAAACTAATCAGTTTAGCACAAGTAAAGTTTAAATGTCAAACACATCTATTTGACCCATATATAGGACTCTATCAGGCGCTACCATTTCGGGACAGAGTGGACCTGGGAGTGATGGCAATGAAGGAGCACTCTCCATTCCCCAACGTTCCTTACGATCTGATTGTGTCATATCCAGGACACTTGTTGGGGGAGTCTTACCCCTCTGTAGAGATGCAGTCTGTATATTTTACAACCTCAGCCAACTGGGGCAGTTGATATTTTAAAAGTTTTTGGTAGGTCGCAGACTATCATCTATTCTTTCAAGTACATCAAATCTGATTTTTGTGGATGTAAAATTAGTTTGTGCTTGTTGACTTTTAATGTTTTTTCTATGTTTTCATAAAGTTTTTCTTTCCAGGGTTATTCATTTCGAAATTTGGTTGATAGATAGGCGAATTTTTGTGGCTTTGCTTTTGTGATAGTTTCAAATGGATACTTACATGTAGCCATTTGTGCAACAGTAAGGGTGCTTTTAAAGGTTCTTTTTGTTTAATTTAAGGTCTTACTTGAGAGTTTTGAGTCTGGAGTAGGTTTTTCTAACTGTTATTATTATGGCCACTTTTCTGGGCCTAATTGAAGTAGTTCATCAGTGCGAGCTTTGTATTTGTCTGGTTGTCTGCTGCTGTTGATTAGGTTCGCCCTCTGTGCCCCAGTGCCGTATTTTCTTTCATATAAGTTTCAAAAATTCCTTCTAGCTTCGAGTAATGTTATATATTTCTTTTGTATTTTATCTCTTGGACATTTCTCTCATCTTCATACACCTCAAGATCTTGAAAATACCGGATGGTATTCTTGGTAGTTTGAGCTTTTGGTTTCGTTTGGTCAGTCTTTTTCTGTGTAGTTTGAGTCTTTTGGGCTACACCTTTCACATGTCAGACGTTCTCTACTGCTTTCCCTGTGATAACCATATCTTTGGCATTTAAAGCATTTCAACAGTGATGGGGTGCATTTTAATACCCTCTGGAGGCAATATTCAATTTTATTTCCTTGGGTATTTTAGGTTGTTTCAAAGTTAAAATTTTTCAGAATTTTCTCTCCGCTCCTTCCAACGTTTATTCTTTGGTAATTCATGACCCTTTGCTTCCCAACGGCTGCTCTATTTTTGTCTTATGTTGCCAAGAAATAACTCCATGCTTTTTACGACTCCTTTTGCAGTGTTAAGTATCTTCTGGAGGTTACCTTGCACTTTGTATGGTGAAAAACTTTCCTTTTCATAATTTTTCAGCGTGTTTCTGGTTTTCCAACTCCACGAGCAAATTGGCGTTTCTTGTCTTTTCGATAGTCTGAGGGATTGCTTTTCTTGAAATAACTTTCCCTGTTAATATTGGAGATAATTTGACTTAGCAAGATTCTTCCAAAGATTCAAGTGAAATGAAACTTGGGAATTTTGCAGCCTGATTCTACGAATCAGATTCAGAAAGTTTTTTTTATCTAAAAAGTGATAGGTTGTGTTTGTTTTTCGCTATTCCTATGCTCCATCACACACCACGAGGTCCAACCTGTGTTGGAAATTTACCAAGTGGTAAAACTATTGTTTTGATTGATATGGGGGATACACAACCAGTATACTCGAGCTGAGTGTAGAATTTCGAGCTCCTGCTAATTTCAAATTTTCAATAGACGATACTCTATTGCCGTACAATTTACCAGTGGTCAAAATCCTATTCTCTCAACGCAATTGATCCTTAGCCACCGCCTTCTAGATAAAATATTTTGGGAGTTTGATGCAAGAGCAGATTGAAGAATACAGCTGGGACTAAATATGGAGGTACTAGAGATTGAAACAACCAGCTGATTACTTATTTTGACCGGTGAACTCGTTTGTTAGGGAATATTAGCTTATGGGCACTGAGAAGCGTACTAAAAATCATTTTTATTTTTAAATACTTTTCCTGTTTCTTCTCATTTTCCTATCATCGGGGATTTCTTTTTGTAAATAAAATGTCAGTCATTCTCTCCATACATCTAAATATGGGATTAGTTTAGGATCTCATATAGTAACTGTCGTATTTTTGTGACTGTAGTTTTAAATTTTTTGAATACATACGACGTTTTGGTGAAAGAAATAATACAGTTTGTTTGGATTATTGAAGCAATTTATCCGACTTATCCACAAGTCACATTCAACATTAAGTCATCTAATAGTGAGGTGGTGGCCACGCACGAATTGAGACTTATACCTGGACATAAAAAATGCTTGATCTTGGTATTCATCTTTTGGGGTTCCACAGTTGCCAAACGAGAAAGCTCTACTTAGCAAGTATTATCTATGGAGGAGGCCTCCTGTAAACAGGTGATTAAATTTAAATCACCCGGACGATGCGAACACCAGGTGGGCCTCTAGAGAACAAGAGACTTGTTTGGGTCAGTGAATAGAATTAACCTCTGTCCTTCACTCATTCTCCGAATCCCTGCCTCATTTTTAATATACAAATAAATATTATTATTGTTGTTAGTATATAAATCAGATGAATATATGTGTGTGTGTGTGTGTGTGTGTGTGCGCGCGCACGCGCGTATATCCTAGGAAGTTAAAACAGTTCTTTGAAAACTTTTGTAAAGTTTTATTGAGAAAAATATATTCAATTAAATTAACCAACTCTTAACTGTCTGATTGATTTAAACATTTTTGTAATAAGTGGGTAACGTGAATTCAGCAAATCATACGAAACAAATTCTTTAAAGATATTACATAATACCGTTTCAAAAGAAATCTTCCAGGTGACTGTGATAAAAAGGTTAATGCTATAATGAATAATAAATAAAATAAGCAAAAAGCAAAATAAGTAAAAGGAGGTTGATTTGAACGAAAATTTTCTTTTATGTATTACTTTTGGCCATTAGCAATAATTTTGAAAATGTATTTTTTGTATGACTATGATTGTGTGTATGTACTGTCTACATAAAAACCGGCTCATTTGATTAGTGGGTAGAGTGTTCGCCAATGGTGCGGGAGACCTGGATTCAATTCCAGGTCGCGTCATACTAAAGACTTTTAAAAAATGGTACTTGGTGCCGCCTTGCTCAGTACTCAGCAATAAAAGGTATGTATCAATGGTAAAGTGGAGCAATCCAGGGAAAGGAGTAGCGCCCTCCCCTACACCTCAATGCAGTAGCTATTGATAAGGGAGCCTCGACTACGGTCGCCAACTTTACTTACTGTGAACATAAATGTTTTTAATATTCGTTTTCAATTTCTTGCGAATCAGTTCTGAATTCCTTTAAGGTTAAAACTTGGTTATCGTCGTGAAATTTAGAACTTGTATTTTCTTTTTTTGATTCAGCGGCTGCAGTATCTTATATCTATGTTGGTTCTCTTTGACTACTTGACAGCTACTGACCAATGGAAATAGCTGGTCTTTAAACCAACTAGATTTAGGTGGCGAAATATGGAAAAGTTATTTTTGGAAATCATGCTACACTTGGGTATTTTTTATTTTTAGATTTGATAGAACATTTACCTTAGGGACGACCAGGGTTCAATTCCAGGTCTGTTCATACCAAAGACTTTAAAAATGGTCCTTGATACCTACTTGCTTAACACTCAGCATTACAAGGTACGTACCAAGGGTAAAGTGGTGTAATCCAGGGAAAGGAGTAGCGCCCTCCCCTACACCTAGATGTTGCAGCAATTGAAAAGGGAGCCTTCTGGTCGCCCTCGACTACGGTCGCTAACTTTACTTTACTTTATACTTGATTTGGTGCATATTTTTTGCTTAAATTCAGCCATAATTCAATAAAATTATTTTACATCCCTACAATAAAGAGATTTCAGTACATGTGATTAGTAATATTTAATTAAATATGAATACATATTAGAAACATTATTTCTTTTTTTTTTTATTGGTTTACATTTACTACGATTGGTTATGTCTGGAAACAAAATGGCTTCCCTATTGAATGCTTCATTGCCCTTTACGATTGTCAGTTCAATATATATATATGGATTACTCCATGATAAATATTGCTATATGAAAATGGGACTTATTCTACAAGCGTCCATTCTAAATATATGTGGTTATATTAATGAGTTTGAGGTTTGACTATGATTGTCCGTTCTGAATATATGCGGTTATATTAATGAATATGAGGTTTGACTATGATCGTCCGTTCTAAATATATGCGGTTATATTAATGAATAAGAGATTCGTTCTATGATCGTTCTTTCTGTATATTTGCAGTTATATTAATGAATATGAAGCTCGTTCTATGAACGTCCGTTCTATGTATATGTGTTTATGTTAACAAATATGGGTTTTGTTTTACGAGCGTCCTATATTTACGTATTTGCCTTACACGATGCGCTGCCAAATTATATGAATAAAAACCATTTTCTATAATCAATCAGCTGCCATCTCTTCACCTCACTTCACATTGTACTTCACTTCGTTTCTTCCTTGTCGTCACATTTGCTGTAATGTTACCTTCACATAGCCAATTTTGATTAAGTTCGTTGATGAGAAAGAAATAACCACGTGACCACCATTTCATGTGTACATTTTTCATTTATTCATTGATGTCTTTTCTCATAGTATCCCGTTTGAACTTCATGGGGAATCAGTGAAAGGAAGGTGGAGCGTTCAGCCTCTCGCGTTGTCAGGTGTTTACTAACTGACTAACTTATTCTAACTTCATAACCATTTTGGGCACCTGACTGAAATCATCCATTCAGAGCCATGGGTTCAGATTGATCTGAACTTTAACGGCTCTCCATCAGACTGGTTGACTCATGTATCTTTCCATGTTTAACGATTCAGGCCTTAATTCATATGCTATATTAGATATCGAAAATAAATATCACCGATGTATTATGTAAGAATAACAAGTATAATAGTAATTTGTTATTTCTTTTTTAAGATTATTTTTCGCACGATTAGTTAAGCCTTGCAACAAAGTGACTTCTAGTTGCTAATTGTTAGATTTTGCTTGGGATTCACAGCCTCATTAACATATGGGGGTTGTCCTTGTGGTGTAATGGTTAAAGCGATGAACTGCGGAATCGTAGTAAGCGAGTTCGTACTCCAGTCGCGTTATTACGTTCACTTTCGGGCAAATACCCTTGGTAAAGTTATGAACCCCCTTATCCTCCCAGCTATGGGTTAAATAGTACCATTACTGTTGTTCTAGGAGAATGGATTTGGCATTAAATAACCTACGAAGGTTGACACGCCATTAAACAAAGAAACCGAAACCATTCATTTACATATGGCAAACACGTTTTTTTGACGTTGAACCCTTCCCATGAGTACGTATGCCAACCAAATTTGGTGACTACTTCAGAAATTCCCA
>OY757905.1:124809408-124854408 GCA_963585895.1 Sepioteuthis lessoniana | reverse complement strand
ATTGTGCTTTGTTTCACTGCGAATTAGATTTGAAAGCCAATGAATATGCAACATAGTTTAATTCAGAAATTTATGCTCTACGAGTTCAAGCTGGACCATAACGCCGCACAATAGCCAATAACCTGTTATGCGAAAAGTGAAGGCGTAGTTGATTACAATATAATAACCGACTGATTCGAAAACTTTCGCTGGGGTTGCGAGAGCCTCGACAATCAAGAAATCTCAGGTAGTCCTAAAACTGTGTATTCCAAGGTCGTACTCAGAGCCATATAGGTAAATCCAGTGAATAGCACCCAGAGAGTATCAGGCGAGTACATCATATGATAGTCCAATGTGGTTCGTCTCCTTCATGACCTCGGCAAAAGTCATTATCATGATGTCGTGCCGCTAGCTAAATTTTCCCTGACTCTCTCTTGCCATTCATTTCTATCGTCCATCGCATTCGGCAGGTCCTTAAGACTACACCCTGTGTCAGTACAGAACTGTTGTAGATGAGTTCTAGCTGGTCGTCCAACAACTGCTCGTCCGTGTGAATGAGTCCACAGAAGTCGCTTATGAGTAGGTCCTTACTTCTCCAGCAGTGTCCTACAGTGCCAAACTTTTGACTCACGCGAGCTTTATACAGTACAACGATGAAGCATTTTAACTTAGTTTGCATCCTCAACGGTATTCTTTATCAAAATATGTTGGACATCGATCAGAATTTGCCACTCGCTAAGATCATCATCTCTCTTGTAATATAGTGTAATACCTAATGTTGCCCACTCGACTAACGCTGTAGAATAGACCGACTGCTTCTCTTCCGAGAGGTAATACCCACCCCTCCTACGAGTGCCCTGGATTTGACAATAAGCAATCTGATGATAAGGCTCCAGTAATGGAGCTTTGAGGAATGCGTACTGATGCATTACTTGATTGCTTGAAATAGAACAGCAGGACACATGGCGTAACGGTTATAGGCATTGGTTCCCTAAGCTTCTAAAAGAGGTTGCAGGTTCAATCCTCACTACAGGCGAGAAACAATACAGGACTACTTAACACTTATACCCGGTTATGGGTAACGGAATCAGAATAAAGGACGTAGTTCGAAGTTCCGTGAAGGTTCGACAAACTCGGAGGACATATCGGCCGAAACGTTGTGGAAATAACAATAAAAATGAAGACAATAGTCCGAAAACCCTTAATGATAATAATTAGTGATTCTATTTAACCCATAACTAAAGGATAAATTGCATTTCGCAAGTGTATTAGTCCGAATGTGAACGTTATAGCATCACTGGAGTTCGAACTCACTTGCATGTTAACCAATTTTAACCCTTTTCTTTTATACTGTTGATAAATAATAAATAAACACCACTAAAAAGGATATCCCAGGTAAGCCGAATCGAGCATAATTTGTAAATTTTAATTATTTTGTGAATAGCTAAAGTTAATATAATGTTTGTTTTCTTGCGAAGTGTTTCAAAACGTTTGATACATTTTTTACAGGAATATCAGTGTATAATGATTTTATGAGATTTATCTTCCATGTTAAAATTATTGATTTTCTTGAGGAAATCACCAGATTTCTTGATGTGCCAATTGATAATCGTACCTAAGAAAGGGGATAACATCTTGGATAAAGATTTTGCGATGTTATGGAGGGCAGATCCTATCCCAGAAATAATTGGTCGGAGAGGAATTTCAGGATTACGAGATTTAGAGAGACCATAAATTCTTGGGATTATGGGCTGTTAATCAGTTAGTGAAGACCTGAATTTCTCTTCTTTAGTGAATACTTTTTTTTTATAAAATTTATTTAAAATGTCTATATTTTATTTATGTTTTGTAGAGAAATTTGTTCGTTAATGGTTTTTGCTGTTTAATAATTCCGTTATTTTGTTTTTCCATGGTGTAATGGTTATTATCTTTGTAAATTGGCACGGCGATCCCGTGTTCAAATCTTGGACAAGGTTGATTGCATTTCAAATAGCACAAATAATACCCTTGGGAAAAGTATGAATCCAATTATTCACCTTCCAGCTAGAAGAAGGAAAACTCTTAATTCAAACCTGGTAAATTCCGTTTACAAATTGAACTTTTGTCACATCTAACCTATGCCAAGTGGTAATTTACGAAGCTCTTTGCTTCGTTGTGGCACAAGGCCGAATGAATGGGGCGCCCAATGAGACTCGAACTCACTCGTGTAGGTTTGCTAGTCTGGCTTGCTTACCGTTACACCACCAAAGGTGCCCTAACCTATGCCAAGTGGTTGGTAAATGCACCCCCCGTATACATATATATATATATATATAGAGAGAGAGAGAGAGAGAGAGAGAGAGTGTCCCAAAAAATGTATACACATTAAAAATAATTGTAAACGTTGTGTTTAATTAGAATTTTATTATTTCAAAAGTGTAAAAACAGCGACTGTTGCAGGTTCTGTAGCGTAGACTGTCTTTCAGGTATCCCCATAAGAAAAAATCTAGTGGTGTGAGGTCTGGTGAACGGGGAGGATATTCAACAAAAAGCTCTTCGTCCAATCCACTTGTTTGGCAAGACCTCATCAAGGAAGGACCTAACATCTCTATGGTAATGTGGGGGTGCTCCATCTTCAAAGTCTTCTCTACGCTACAAAACCTGCAACAGTCGCTGAATTAAGAGAGGCCATTGAGCATGAATGCGCCCAAATACCAAGGGAATTGTTTCATGATGTGTGCGATTCCATTGCTTGGCGTTGTCAGCATTGTCTGGATCAAAATGAGCGTCAGTTTGAGAACAGGCAGTAAAAAAACAATAAAATGATACTTGTAAAATATTTTTACACATTTGAAATAATAAATGCTAATTAAATATTACGTTTAAAATGTGTATAAATTGCTTGGGACACCCTGTATATATATATATATATATATATATATATATATATGTGTGTGTGTGTGTGTGTGCGCGCGTGTGTGTATGTGTATGTTCTTTGATAATATGACGGCTTGCTTAAAAGAATTTGATCACTTTCAAAAAAGTATTCATAATCTGCAAAAGTAGAAGTCATCGACCACCATATATTCTTAGCGACTAATAACATCTACCTGCTTGATGCATATATAGCGTGAAACTATGAGTTTCCGGAATTGTACAATTATGTTTATTCCCAACATCAGTTTTTAACTAGATCAGCAATTCTTTGCCATATGCCAAGTCTGCTCTACACGGGTCGTTCTTCTCTACTTATTGTTTGAACGAGTGACTTGTACGCATATATTAATATGCACACACACACACACACACACACACACACACACACACACACACACACATATATCTATATATATGTGTGTGTGTGTGTGTTTATTCTGTCATTGTCGCATTTTAAGACATCTCACACCAGCAATTAGCCCTTTATTTAGAGCCATCCCGTCCAGTTATTTTGCGAGACGCTGGCCAGATTTTACGGTTCCCAGTCCTTCATTTGGGAGTTATGCCCTCTGCTTAACAAGGAAGTTTCTGCATTAGTGGCCCCTTCGAGTCAAATTGTTGTTGGACCCTATTACAAGAAATTTCGGGGATTTTTGTGCTGATGTTTCTTCAAGTATCCTTGGTACATGATAAAAATGGAGCATCGTAGTTGCACTACCCTCGTTGATAGTGGAATGGTTTTGCACATCTTGGGGAAGATTAAAGCAAGTGAACTAAACCCTCTATAAAAACGAAGAAAGAGGGAAAACTAATGCCGTCAAAGACTGCGAACAGACAATGGCATGAAGAGGTTTACCTCTACAATGTCTACCCTTCTTCCCAGCATACCCTGTGTTAATCCGTTTGTACTAATGGAATCCTTCTGAAAAATCTAATTTTCTGGGGAGCTCCTGAAGATGCCAATTTTATTTGCTTTCTTGGTGAAGTATACCACCCCACACAATTTTTAGCAAAAGAATTTCAAACTCCTCTTCGCTGGTTAACTTTCCGATCCACAACCAAAATTAGTTTTAAAATACTCCTTGAGGTGATGGGGGTTCCCACAATGTTTCATCAAGATTAAGCCATGAGTCTTAGGCAAGCGAGCAAAGAAGGGAATTTCATTCTAGATGTTTAGTACATACACTAGCAAACAGACACCTGTTTTTTTTTTTTTTTTTAATTTGTTTCCTTATTTCGTCAGATTAGAACTGAAAAGTTACAAAATCCCTCACTGAAAATAATTTGGCTACATTATAGATAGATAGTTAGCTTTTACAGACAGATAGAAATATGGCTAATATTGATAAAGATGAATAGATACGTTAAGGAGTGTTTATAATAGGCAGATATGAACTAAATCTAAAATATTAACATAGATAGATAGATAGATAGATGTAATATGGATTTTTTAATAATAAATTTTCTATCACTAATTACATTAAGCAAATTTGAAACAGAACGCTACCAACGAAAATAAAATGTTTTTAAAATTTTCTAATTTTTTTGCTTTACTTAATATTTTATACGCCTGTTAAAGATATAAAAACTCAAATGTTAACAAATAATTCAATAAACAATATTATGTGTACATTTACATAACTGTATAAGGACAAACACACACAGGTATGTATATACATATGTTTATTTACATGAGTATGTATGTGTGTCTACGTATATACTCACGCATATTAACACACATTGAAACAACCGACCCCTAAAAAAACACACATATACTCACACAACCAATATATATGTATAAATACACGTACAAATACGTGCGCACGCGCGCGTGCGCACACACACACACACACATATATATATATATATATATACATGCATGTTTGCATGTATATGTGTATATATGTATACACACATAGAGTCGCACTACACGCTGAAACACTCCAAACCAAAGCACACACACACACACACACATATATATATATATGAATGTATAAATACACACACAAATACGCACACACACACACACACACACACACACACATATATATATATATATATATATTTATATATGCATGCATGTATGTATATGTCTATGTATGTATGCACACACAGAGTCACACTCGTTCATTTACACACACGCTGAAACATTCCAACCCAAAGCACACACACACACACACACACACACACACACACACACATATATATATATATATATATATATATAAATACACACACAAACACAAACACCAAAAATCCATTTACATAAAAACAAACACAGACAAACGCATGAAAAAATACGCATAGATGCACATACATATATACCTATTCATGTATTTAAATGTGCACACCGTCACACATATATAGATATGTATGTGCGTGTGTGAGCGTATTGGTGTGTATGTGTGTGCTATGTGTATGTGTGTGTGTGTGTCACGTCATTCCTTTCACAATGGATTTTGTTAATAAAATTTCTTTATAACACAGCGATCTAAACTGTCCTTTTAATGCCCGTTGTCGATGGTGAAGTCACTTGTTTGTATTTTTGGCCTCATCCCCAAGATTTTCTGCAACATTTACACTATATTCACAATCCTTGTTTTTCTCGTCCAAAGAATTCATTAATAGGGTATAAATACTTCCAGCTTTTTCTTCTTTTTCTGACTCTATTTCCTCTTTCTCTTTCTTTGATTTTCTCTGAAATTCAATACCTCTGTCGTTTTTTTCCCTTCGGCTTAATTTTGGATTTTGGCTTCAGTTACGGTATCATGTACCCGACAATAACAACTCAGGGTCTTCTTTCATATCGGATTGTCTTTCTCTAAAACAGAACATTTTTCCTTTTTTTATGCTTTTGTTTTGTTTTGTTTTGTTAAGGTATTCTTATTTTTCAAGTTTGTTTTTTGTTCGCGAGTTGTATTATGGGAAATACGTTCAACAAGCAGAGACAAATACATGACTGTGTATGCTTGTTTTTACTCATGTGTATAATGGTACACGTACAGGCTAAATGAATACATATGGCATTTACGCAGCGATACACTTGCGTCATACTTACACAGAAATAGACACTTGTATACAACACTTGCATGCAATATTTACAGATATTTAATTACAACATTGCATTTAAAAATACCTACATGAACCACTATGAACTTACACTTGAACTCATTTGCACTTATAAAACCCTTACTGAAATATGCACCCCAATACATTTACAGATCTTTTCACATTCGCAGCAAAATAGTATAAAAATGCACTTCATATTTTGCAGCAATTTTTTGTGTATAAGTCTTCCTTGGAAACAAGACGCACGGTTTTTTAGACTAAAAGAAAAACAGAAGATTTTAGATGTAAATTGGCGACCTTAGTCCAGGGTGACCCGAAGGTTCCCTTTTCAATAGTTATTACACCACGGTGTAGAGGAGGGTGCTACTACATTCCCTGGATTGTTCTACTTTACCCTTGATCCTTTCCTTATAATCCTCGGCGGTAAGCAAGGCGGCATCAAATACCATTTTTTTTGAGTCTTTGGTATGGCCCGACCTAGGATTGAAACCCGCTCTTCCGGACCATTGGCGAACACTCGCTAATTCTGATATATCCTTACACATGACGTGAAATGGCGGGAATTTTCAAAAATCAACAATATATCAATTCACACATAACAGTGATATGTCCAAATACTTTAATAGCTTAAATCACGGTCATAAGTATATTTTCGAAAGTTGTTCGTCCAATCATGTTAAAATTTCCAAACGATTCGTTTTTTGAGGTACTTTACCATTACAAGAGAAGGTACCCGTGGTTATTGGTTATCGCCGCTGGAAATGGAGATGTCAATAGGAGTTCAAATCCTTGATGAAACTGTCTGCATTTCACATAACACTAATACCCTTGGGAAAGATATGAATTTAACTTTTCTCTCTCCAGCTATGGATGTATAGGTGGGCAGTCCGGACTCTTTAACCTTGGTATGGCAACCGATCTAGGAGAAGGAAAATCTGAATTCAAACCTGTCAAATTCTGCTTAAATATGACTTTGTTTCACGTCCTGCTGGGATTGGTTAATACACACATTACCATTATAAACCGGGGATAGTTTCAACGTCCCTCAGTATTCTCTTCTAAATTAAAAAAAAGTTTTTTTTAAAGGATTATATGATGAAGATCATAAAGGATAAACAAATAAAATGCCAACAAATTTAAGTTTTTACAACTTATTCCCCTCTCGATATATATATTGAGAGAGAGAGGGGGGAGAGAGGGATATTGTAGGAATAAGTGAATGTTGGGCAGATGAAGCGTAATAAAGATATGATATAGAAGGCCCAGTCGACTAGTACTGTAGAATACACCGACTGCATCTCTGCAGAAGAGTAAGACTCCCCCAACGAGTGTCCTGTATATGACACTAATCACTCTGATTGTGAGGGTCCAGTAATGCTGGAGCTTTGGGAAATACGGAGTACCTCTTCATTGCCCAGGTCCATTCTGACCCGGATTGGTAGTACCTGATAGAGTCCTATCTATAGGTCAAATAGAACTAAACTGTGTATTTACGCTAAACTGAATTGTTTGAAATTAACTGCTTATATGTATAAAAACGGATTTGGCATGAAATAACAAACAATGGTTGATATACCATAAAATCACACCAAAACCAACCAAACCTAAAATATGAGGTAGATTGTGACACGTAGAAAACTTTACATACTCTCTCTCTCTCTCTCTCTCTCTCTCTCTCTCTCTCTCTCTCACACACACACACACTCACACATTTATATATATATATATTTTTTTCAATCGAGGATTGGTTGAACAGTTCATAGGTTGACGGAGACATTTTCATGGAACATTGTAAACATTCGCCGTTGCAGTATCCAAACTTATTTCATCAATGTTTCTATTAATAGAAAAGTCATCCCCAGCCGAGATAACATCATTATTTGAACTTTTCAGCCAATGAACTTTTCAGCCTATGAACTTTTCAGCCCCCTGCCGTATATACATGTACTGTAGACAAAAGAAACATATTTTGAGCAGAGGAAAATGGCACGCACGCCCACTCACTTATGCCCAGACACTTACTTTAGCTCAGACATTCTCTCTCACTCACGCATGGACTCAGGCTCACGCATTCATATATGTCCTCTCAAACACTCACGCATATATTAACAAACTCACAAATGTACACACTCACAAACTTGCACGTTCATACTTACTCTCAAACTCTCACACATTCAGTCACCGGACTCTCACATACACACACCCACTCACTCTCTTGAATACACACACTCACTCACTCTCTTGAATACACACACTCACTCACTCTCTTGAATACACACACCCACTCACTCTCTTGAATACACACACCCACTCACTCTCTTGAATACACACACTCACTCACTCTCTTGAATACACACACCCACTCACTCTCTTGAATACACACACTCACTCACTCTCTTGAATACACACACTCACTCACTCTCTTGAATACACACACCCACTCACTCTCTTGAATACACACACCCACTCACTCTCTTGAATACACACACTCACTCACTCTCTTGAATACACACACTCACTCACTCTCTTGAATACACACACCCACTCACTCTCTTGAATACACACACTCACTCACTCTCTTGAATACACACACTCACTCACTCTCTTGAATACACACACTCACTCACTGTCATCTACAAGCCTTTATTCGCACTTCCTCATATATGCAATCTATTTCTATCGATTTAATACTTAGAATCAATTCCAACATCTGGCAAATATCCGCGGGCAACTAAGCCAATACCTAATTAGTAAAATATTTAATAGTAATGTAATATTATTGAGGTGACTTATTAAAATGATTATTTTCGAATTATCTTTTTAGTAAGCCTGACTTTTAAAAAATGTTTTTTTTATTTCTGTTCAACTAAATTTTTCAACTTAATAAGCTTAAGCAAAAATAGCTTTTTATCTTGAATTCTATCTTGACCAACAAATTTCTCTTGTTTGGATCGAGAAAACGCTTTTCGTTAACACTTTCCAGGTGGACTGGTCATATATGGCAGGTCAAGCAGGTATCTTTGTTTACGATCGAATCAAACTGGTCTTAGAGGGATACACGCTATGAATCAGCCTTAACAGCACACCGGCTTTGATACATTGGCATTTTCTTTGAAATGAGTGATATATTTTCTGATTGTATTTATTATCAATACATAATCAAACTTTGACAATGAAGCATAATGGATACCTAGGAAGACTTGCAGGCAATTCTGGACCCTGTAGATGAATTTGATATGGTGGCAATAGATGACTTCAGTTCAGAATGTGACTTAAACTTGTAATAATTTATTACAACTTCATGCCTGATTCAGGTTGATATCTTGAATTTGAGCATGACCTTTGTATGACATCATTTTATTACAATCCCATGTTATCATGCAGTACTAGTGTCTGAAGTATTTTATTGCGAGGAAAAACTGTACACTGCGTCACTCCCATTTGATAACATGTATTCGAAAAGAAGAACCAGCCAGCATCACAGGGTCCGGAGGCATTTGTGGTGTAATGGATACTGTCGGTCGAAATGGACACGGCGATACTAGTTCAAATCCTAGATGAGACTGTTTGTATTTTACATTGCGCTAAGCCCCTTGGTAAAAGTATGAATCAAATTATTTTCCCTCCATCTATGGATAAATTATAGGGAAGACTGGTTTCTTTAACCTTGGTATAGCAACTGATTTAAAAGAAAGGACACGCTGAAATTAAACCCGTTAAACATCGCTTAAATTTGGCGATGTGTTGCATCCAGCAAGTGCATAAGGGTAGGGTTATATATTCATCACTGGATCGGAAAGAAGCTGCAGGTTTTACATGTGAGTTTTCTTCTCTTAGATGTTTTAATGAAAAGTGACGGGCAAATAACTCCCGATTTCATTCAATAAGTAAGGTGAATTTTGCAATATAGCGACTTACATTTCACCCCCGAAAAAATGTTACTTTATTTTCAATTTTCCCATCAAAAATAAGCTTTCGCATTCTTATAGCATAAAAATCTTCGGACTAAGTCATTTTCTTTCTGTGTTCTTCATTTCATCATAACTAGAAAACTTTGTTTAACGCATAAGTTATTTGAAGGGGCTAAACAAGTGGAAATCAGAGGGAAAGGAGGGTTTAGCTATTAGAGGCTATTTATTAAAACCTACTTTTATTCCCGACCAAACGGTCTGATAGTTTTTGCTGTTCTTGTTGCTGTAAGTGGCTTTGTATTGTCCTAGTGAAAGATGACTTCTGAAGATTGAAGGCTTATTCCTTTGTAATTCATGTCTTTTTTTTCACTAGCCTGAGGAGTTTGTAATAGCAAGTACTGTTTCCAGTTGTACCCTTTTCAGGTAAATCAATAGGTTTTTTTTTTGTCTCAGAAGATTAACAACATGACATTCTTTACTGAACACTGCGCCCAGAACTTTTCTTTACAAGAGAGTCAGTGTGTTTCCACTCCCTAGATACTTTTTTCGACTCTGGCTCATTGTGTTTAAACCCTGTTTTATCTCGTTATGATTTGCTTGAGGAAGTCCTCCCCATTTTATGAAAAGCTAGAGAAGCAAGGCTGGGACGACTGGACTCTCCTTTGTTTGTACTTTGTCATAAACATTTTGGGAAACCAGAGACAGCTGACCTTAGAAAATTTAAGGTCAACATACACATTTTGTGTGCTGTAGCTCAGAAATTCCCAGTTATTCAAAAATGTTTTCTATCGTAGCTCTTCGCTCGACTAAAGTGAGCGCATTAACTGAATCCAGTATTTCAGGTATGGAGACTATTGTAGGCCTGCCTGGCCTGTCTTCATCTTGATTATTATTTCGACCTTTTTAAAAAGAATTGGTAAAGACTTCTTTTTTTTTTTTACTAAAATATGCTTATCCAGACACATCATACATCCTTCTGTAAATTTTACATGTTTGGCACATCTTATCCACCAAATATTTGGTGAGAGACCTCTGTTTAAGCCTAGAGCACTCTGTATAATTTGCTGTCATTTTGAGTAGCCTCAAAACAAATATTTTTGTGAAATTAGAATAAATTTTGCTATAAACCGAACAATGCAGTGTTTACATTTACGGAGGGACGTTCTGAATCAAAAAAAAAAAAATTAAAAAAATGTCACTTTTTATGGTATGACCCCCGTATATCAGAGTATCTTTCTCTTAGAAGATTTCACAAAATTTTGGTATCCCTCATACGATGAGAGTGCTAAATAGCATTTGATCCACAAGAAAATTTATCCACTCTTTGACAGATCTTATTTTTCATCCTGTCAGGTGTCGAGCTACCTTCTTCATCGGATAAAGTAGATGATGTAAGTGGCTTAGTTGCTGATCCCGCGATTATGCGGCTGATAGTTTTGGGTCTCATGGAACCAGTAGAATTTTGGCCTATCTGATACATATATACTTACACAATATTTTCTATTTTCCGAAAATTTGATCATTTTGGATTTCTTTGAAAATTACCAAACAAAAAATTAAAAAAAAAAAATGAAAAAAAAAAAAAAAAAATAAGACGAAAATAAACATATTCAGGAATAAATGTGTCTCTTCTTACATAACCTGAACATTTGGTATCGAGGGGTTAACGAGTATAGAAACTAAAAATAATACATAATAGTTGTAAACCTAGTCAAGTAAGAACATTAAGTTTATAAGTCCCAAAAATTCATTCTAAACTATCCAGCAGGACACATAGCGTAGGCGTTGGTTCCCTAAGCTTCTAAGGAGACAATCATCTGGAGGTTGCTGGTTCAATACTGACGGCAGGCGAGTAACAATACAGGTTATGGGTAACGGCATCAGAGTAGCCGATACCGGTGTATTAAATAAAGGACGTAGTTCGAAGTTCCGTGTAGGTTCCCGTGTTTGAAAAACACATGAAGAAGGCTGGAGGACATATCGACTGAAACGTTGTGGAAATAACAATAAAGATGAAGACAATAGTTCAAAAACCCTTAATGATAAAAAAACTGAATTAGAATAGTTGAAATTTATTCTTCACTAGTCGTAGGACCGATGCTTCGCAGCAACATTTTTTCAAGACTTCCAACTTTCAAATTGCTTATATATATATAAAAATATATATATACCCTACCTTTCCGCACGAGTTTGATGCAACTCATGGTCAATTTTAACAGATTCAAATTCAGTTTTTTCTTCTCTTAGATCGGTTACTATACCAAGGTTAAAGAACCCAATCTGCCCTACAATTCATTCATAGCTGAAAAGTGAATAATTGGATTTATACCTTTCTCAAGAGTATTAGTGTTACGTGAAATGTAAATAGCCTCGTTCAGGATTTGAAATCGGTCCGTCGTGCCCATTTGCTACGACGATAACCATTACACCTCCACCGCCTCAAATTGCCTTTGTACGTAGGAAAATAAAACAATAAAATTACAACTGAATAAAAAGGGACTGCTATTAAAACCTGCTTTTTAAAGTTATTTTGCAAATTAAATATTCCATGAATGTGACAAACGCCATATGTTAGTATATATGACACACGTTGCACGTTGATCATGTGTATTACAGATTTAACATGATGTAGGCTGTTTTGGTTTTAGCACAAATTTGGTTTGTTTTGCTTAGTTTTATGACATATCAACCATTCTCAGTTAACACCAAATTATGTTTATATCTATCTATCTATCTATATATATATATGATTTGTCATCATCATCATCATCATCATATCGTGCTGGCAGCACGGATATCCCTGACCCTCTCTCGCCACTCCTCCCTATCGTTCATCGCCCTAGGCAGGTCTTCAGGACAACATCCTGTATCCTCACACAGCTGCTGAATGTACGTTCGTGCTGGTCGTCCTGCTTTTGCGCGGCCGTGTGTGGGGATCCATAAGAGTACATCTCTTATGAGTTCATCTCTGCTTCTCCAGCAATGTCCTGCATGTCTGGTTCGCCTAACTTGAATAGATTTCGTGATAGGGGGCAGGTGGCCGTACAGTTGGTGTCTTGTGGGGTGCCGCTGCCAGGACTTGTTGAGGATTGCACGCAGCATTCTTGTGTAATTGCCATCTAGTTTCTTCTCGAGCCGTTTTGTTAGCGTCCATGTAGTGCATCCATATAGCAGTATCGATGTGACCGCTGCCTGGAAGAAACTGCGTTTCATTTTATCGGTTAGGTCTGATTTCCATATAGTCGATAGCCTATTGATAGCTGTCCATGCTTTCGTTAACCTCGTTTCGATGTCCTTTTCGGTTGATTCGACGCTGCTTCCTAGGTACGTGAATTTGTCTACTAGTTTAAGAGGGGTTCCTTCTAGAGTGGAGATGTCCCCCGTTTGGTTATAGCACATATATTCCGTTTTGTGTGCATTAACATGGAGGCCTATGCTTGCTGCTGCTCGTTCCAGGCTATGCAGAAGTGTTTCGGCTTGGTCAGGTGTATTTGCCAGTATCGCTATGTCATCGGCGTAGTCGGCGTCGGTAATTGTTGTTGCGGGATATCTTCTGCTTCTTTTCTTCGTCAGTTCGAAGCCATTCTCTTTGATTTTGTCAATCGATGTTCTAAGTACGTAGTCTAGACAAATGATAAAGAGATACGGAGCCAGCGTGTCCCCTTGTAGTACTCCTGCTACAATGTCGAAGTATTCTGTGTCTCCATCTGGTGATCGTACTTTTACTTTAGTGTTTCTATAGAGAATCGTTATTGCCGCTACGGTTTCTTTAGGTATGCCGTACGCTAGTAGGATTTGTTCCATCTTTCCTCTGTGAATGGAGTCGAAAGCCTTGGTAAAGTCGACAAATATTAATGTCGCTTGTAGGTTCTTTGCCCGTACACCTTCAAGGATTCTGCGGATGGTTAGTATTTGTGAGGTCGTAGATCTATTTCTTCGGAAGCCATTTTGGTTTTTTCTAAGTATGTTGTCGATTTTGGGTTCTATGCGGTTTCGTAGTAGGGCATTGTAGATTTTGGCAGCTATGGATGTAAGTGTTATGCCTCGGTAGTTTTTGGCTAATCCGAGGTCCCCCTTTTTAGGGAAGGGGAGTATGCATCCCTTCGTCCATCTATCTATCGGATTTTGATTGTATACTGCGTTGCAGTGTCGGAGCAGTATGTCGTCGAATTGTCTGGTCTTCCATACTTCCGGGGGAATTTCGTCCAGTCCTGCAGCTTTCCTATTTTTAATTTTTCTGAGAACCGAGTCGAGTTCTCCTTGTGTGAACGGTCCAAGTTTAATGTCTAATTGTTTGCTAATTATTCTGGTGATTGGTTCATGCGTTATTTTTGGTGGGTTTCCAAGTAAGTTTTCGAAGTGCTGTTTCCACAGTTTTATTCTTTCTTGTTGGTTTGCTGCTTTAAGTTTAGCTTTGGCTGTGCTCTTTCTTCTGCTCACTTCGTTTATTGTTTGCCAGGCAATTCTAGATTGTCTATCTTCTACCGAGTCTCTGATCTTATCTATCTGATTTTGAATGTATTCTGTCTGTTCCTTTATATATATGCCTGCTAATTGATTTTGTGCCGTTTTTAGTTTTAAGGCATTTGTGTTTGTTGGGTTTTTTCGATAGTTTTTGGAGGCTGTTTTCACTAGTGCACGTTTTTCTCTCACCGCTAAGGTTTCCCATGGAACTCTATATTTAGTTTTAATTTTTGTTGGAATGTATTTTGCTGCTGCCTCAAGGTCGTTCTTAAATGAGACGGACATCGACACGCGACAAGCAAAGGCATGGACAGCTATCAAAGACTATCGGTCATTGGAGGTCAGAACTGACCGAAAAATGAAACGCAGTTTCTTCCAAGCAGCGATCATGTCGATACTGCTGTATGGATGCACAACATGGTCACTAACGAAACGGGCGGAGAAAAAGCTTGACAGCAACTATACAAGAATGCTGCGAGCAATATTGAACAAATCCTGGAGCCAACACCCCACAACCAGCTGCTATACGGCCACGTACCTCCCATCACGAAAACTATCAAAGTTAGACGAACCACATATGCAAGACACTGCTGGAGAAGTAAGGACGAGCTCATAAGTGACGTATTCCTATGGACCCCTTCACATGGCCGAGCAAAAGCGGGGCGACCAGCTCGAACATACATATAGCAGCTCTATGTAGATACGGGGTGTAGCCCTGAGGACCTGCCGGAGGCGATGAACGATAGGGAGGGGTGGTGAGAGAGGGTCATGGATATCCGTGTTGATGGCACGAAATGATGATGATCTTAAATGAGCCTGAGTTCTTTTGCACACAGTTAAATGGTTTCAAGTATTGCTATATAACAGTCACAATTTAACAACAGCCATTTGTTTGCACGCGTAGTTTGTTCTATTTGACCCACATATGGGACTCTGTTAGGTGCTACCACTCGGAGTCAGAGTGGACCTGGGAGTGATGGCAATAAAGGGCTACGCTACGTTCCCCAAATTTCCAAGGCTGGAGCTTCACTATCAGATTGTTTTGTTTCATATCAGGATACTCGTTGAGATTGGGTCTTACCCTTCCGCAGAGATGCAGTCAGTGTATTCTACAGCCCTCGCCGACTGGGCTGTTTTTTCGGATGAATGCGGAAACATGTTCAGAACTCAGTATTTATTTTCCTGTATATTTCGCTGGTTGTTTGGTTTTATGGCTTGTCAATCTTTATTAGATTGTCAGTATTTTTCAAGTAGTTATATGATTTTAAGGAACCAAGGATAATAATCATTTGAAAACAAATATAGCTTCCCGTAATTATTCTTAATCTTTATAATTTATACACAGTTAAATGGCTTTGTAGGAGTTAAAAAGAAATAAAACAAATTGAAAGTAGCAGTTTCCCAGGATGACTCTAACAAGAAGCGAAATCTACACATGCCTAAAGAGAGGGATTTCCTGGCACCAAAGAAAAATTCTTGCTCAGGAAGTATTCCTTATTCTCCCTGGACGGACCTTTTTCTCTTGGCTGCTGATAGGTAGCACACGTGTTTGCTAAGACCCGGGCTTAGCGGTAGGTGGTTTCTCCAGCTAATAGCTGCCTCTGCTAAACACACCTATCTGAAAACGCAGTGAACTTCAAACTTATAACTTACCGAAAATGATTCGATAATATATTTCAACGCCTTGTCTGGAAAATGCGACTATTTCTACTGGCCCTGGAAAACATTCCCACTACATTAATTCTCCTGCAGCTTCCACAACAAAAGAAGACTAGAAGTGAATGGGGTGAGAAGAAAAAGAGTCAGATACGAAACCCAGAATCTCTCGACAATACAAACAAGAATTCACCAAAAACCACAACCATGAATAATAAAAACCTCCATACCCACCATAGTTTCAAATTACGATACCAATCCGATAATAACCATTTGTTCGTACACTGTTGTGTGGATTCATGTATTCCTATTTGATACAAATAATTTTCAAAGACATTTATTTGACCCATTGATAGGACCATAAAAACTACAATTATTCCAGCCCAGAGTTAACGACACTCCCAAGAGCTCCAGAAATGTAACCTCACCATCGGAGGCAGTTTAGCATCATAACAAGAACACCCTTTTAAATGGAGGTCTTACGCCATATCAAAGGAAGCTGTTGGCGTATTCTAGACGTATTATTTATCCAGGATCTTTTACTTGTATATTTATCATTATATTCTAGTGGATAAAAAATAAAATAAAATAAAATAAACACTTGATGCTCAATAACCTTTTTTTCGGTCATCTTCCATTCTTTGCTGGCGGTACTTGTTCAAAAGGACAAAAAGTACTACAATTTTGTTTCAGAAGCAACTTAAAGCAAAAAAGACAATGCACTTAGATAGTCAATGGAAACCGAGGCGAATTTAAAACATAATGGTGGCTTTTCATTCGGAAGACTTAATGTCAAGAAGTCTCCTTGAATCTCGAGTTCTTTTTGCAATAAAGTTGTGTTTTTTTTCAGGTTAAGTATAGAATAACAGTCCTTACAAGATCTATTTAATCTCTTGTTGGATTTATCTCAAAAGTATTCTTATATTTATATATATTTATTGTTCCTTTTGGCCTTCTCTTTGCAAAATATTATTATTATTATTATTATTATTATTTCTTTTTTGTAAGTTTTTCACACCAACGTTCGTTGATGGTTTTTTACTCGAGTCTGAGACACAGTAAGTCTCCTCAAGTCTTCAGGACTCTTCTCATTATTCTGGCTAATTTAAAAAATTCTGTAATTTGTATGGTCTCCACTCGTACGCTTATTTTCATGTCCTCCGGTCCATGTACCAAAACTTTGGTGACTGTATGGAGCAAATGGTATCACTTTAATGTTCCATACTTTCGTCAGTTTTCTAGCAAGGTCTAGGTACTTATGTCTCTTTTTAATTTCTTTCAGTTATACCCTGTGGTTAGCCAGAACTGCAGCATCCGCTATTTGGCAGGTTCTCTTTTTTTTGTTGACTATCATTAAGTCCGGTCGTCTGACAGGGATTAAATGATCCGTTTGTATCTGAAAATCCCAGAGAAGTTTGTGTATTTCATTTTCAAGTACAAATTCTGGGTTGTACTTATACCATTTGTTTGTATAGTAAAATTTAAACTTCTTGCACAATTACCAGCGGACCACATTTCCTACCCAGTCAGTCTAATCTTATGCTCTTTTTGCGCTAATTGACTGCATTCGCTTATTATTATTATTATTATTATTATTATAATAGTTTTTTCACATCAGATAACGCTGATGGTCTTCCACTGGAGTTTGAGTGACAGCAAGTCTCCTCAAGTCTCCAGGACTCTTCTCAGTATTCTGGCCGTTTTCAATAATGCTGTAGTTTGGATGGTCTCCTCTCGTCCGCCAACTTCCAAGTCCTCCAGTCCCTTTAGTAATCCTTTAGTTACTGTTCCAAACGAACCAATTACAATTGGTATAATTGTCACCAGCATGTTCCACAGTTTTTTTCAATTCCCTAGCAAGGTCTAGGTACTTATCATTCGTTTCACTTTTTTTCAGTTTTATTCAGTGATCAGCCGGGACAACAAAGTCGACAATTTTGTAATTTCTCTTTTTTTGTTGTTGATTATTATTAGATCTGGTCTTCTGGCTGTGATTCGGTGATACATGTGTATGTCAGAGTCCCATAGGTGTTTATGTGTGTTATTTTCTAGGAAGGTGCTGGGTTATGCATTTACCATTTGTTAGTGTGGTCAAATTTAAATTTCTTGCACATCTCCCTGTAGATCCCCGTGCCGACCCAATGGTGTCTAGTCTTATATTCCTTCTGCGCTAATTTGCTATATTCACTTATTATGTGATTGGTTTTGTCATGTGAGATGTTGTTTATTGGTCGTTTAAAACGCTTATAGAGTTGTTTTCCTTCCCATTTTTGTTTCCTAGTTATTGTCATTCTGTTGTCCACCGTGTTATCAGTATCGTTTCTGATGGCTGTAATCAGTCCTCCTTTGTGTTTTTCTTTGTAGTCTTCGAGTCGTCGTATCGATGTGTCAACGTTGTCTTCAATGCTGGCAAGTCCTCATCCTCGTTGCTTGATACATAGTCTGTCAACATCGTCTCGGGGATGTAATGCCTTATGCATTGTAATTAGTTTTCTTGTTCTTTGGTCTATTTGTATAAGTTCATCTCTGGTCCACTTCAGAAAGGGTCTGAAATATCTAACGAGGGGTACAGCCCAGGTATTTATTCCTTTGATAAGGTTTTGGCGAGAGAGTTTTGTCTCGAGTAGTTTTCTAGTTCTCCTGAGATATTCTTTTTGAATTTTGTCTTGCATTTCCACTTGTTTGATGGTGTCAGCCTCCAAGATGTAGGTTTCGTTTTCTGAGAGCATTCTAATCTTGTCTTGATTTGGTAATTCCAATCCGTCAGTTAGATGTCGATTGCCACTTTTCATAACAAGCATTGCACATTTTTCTATGCCAAATTCCATTCCTATGTCCTGACAGTATATTCTAACTGCGTGTATTAGAGTTTCCAGTTCTTTTTCATTTTTTGCAAATAGTTTGATGTCATCCACATACATTAAATGATTGATTTTTTCCTGTGATTTACGAAGTTTGTATCCGGCTGTTCATTTTCTGAGTACGTGTTTAAGTGGCATCATGGCAATTATGAATATTAAGGGTGATAGAGCATCTCCTTGGAAAATACCTCTTTGAGTATTTGTTTCAGCTAAGCTTATTCCTCCTGCTGCCAATTCCACTATTATTATTATAATTGTTCACTCATTAGAGCTTTTCACATCAGCGATAGCCGATGGTTTTTCACTGAAGTCTGAGTGACAGCAAGTCTCCTCAAGTCTCCAGGACTCTTCTTAGTATTCTGGCAGTTCTCAACAATGCTGTCGTTTGGATGGTCTCCACTCATCCGCCAACCTCCAAGTCCTCTAGTCCCTTTAGTAATCCCTTAGTTACTGTTCCAAACGCACCAATTACAATTGGTATAATTGTCACTTGCATGTTCCACAGCTTTTTCAGTTCCCTAGCAAGGTCGAGGTACTTATCCTTCTTTTCACATTCTTTCAGTTTTATTCTGTGGTCTGCCGGGACAGCAAAGTCGACTATTTTGTAATTTCTCTTTTTTTGTTGTTGATTATTATTAAGTTTGGTCTCCTGGCTGGGATTAGGTGATCCGTTTGTATATTAAAGTCCCATAGGAGTTTATGCGAGTCATTTTCTAGGACAGGTGCCGGGTTGTGCATATACCATTTATTATTATTATTATTATTATTATTATTATTATTATTATTATTATTATTATTATTCCTGCCAGCTCTACAGTTGACTTTTAACTAAAGTCTGAGTGATAGCAAGTCTCCTCAGATCTCCTGGATTCTACTTAGAATTCTAGATGACTGTAAATGTGCTTTCTCTGATCTCTATTTCTCATACACTTTTTTAGGGTTTTTCGTGACCGTTCTTAGGTCCCCAAATACGATTGGTTTCACGATTTCCTTCTTGTTTCATTGCTTTTTTAAGCTTTCTGGCGAAGATCAGGTATTTTTCCAAATTTTCGCTTCCTTTTATTTTCTCAGCAAAATTCACTTGATGACAAGTTCTTTTCTAGTTAACTCTAGGTTTATTCTTCAGGCCAGGAATTAGAGGTTCTTTTGTGTTTCAATGTCCCAGAATATTTTATGCGTTTCATTTTCTATGACAGATTCTGGTTTGCGTATATAACATTTCACAGCATCGTCAAATTTCAGTTTCTTGCACAATTCCCAAGACATCACCTTTCCCTACCAGTCATGCCTACTCTTTTGTGCTAATTTGATACATTCGTTTATCAATGTGAACTATTAGATATTTGACACTGTATAATCTACACTTTCTATTCTCCCGTATATTATCATTTTTTGCTTAGATATGATTATCTTTTATGGTATCATTTTATGCTGCTGTTAATAGAGATACAGTTTTTTTCTGCAGGTTTCCATTACATAGTCATAAGCAATTTCCTCAGTTTTTAGCTTGAAGCGTCCATTTAGTTTTTCTTCTCATTTTTTTTTTTCTTAGAGTTGTTTTTATTGTTGTTGTCCTGTTTGTCCTTAAGTCGTTTCTGTTGATATTGTTGTTATTGACTACTGAAATCAGATGTCCTCTCCCAGCTATAGGTTAAATAGTACCACTACTGTTCTTCTAGGAGAATGGATTTGACATTAAATAACCTACAAAGGTTGATATGCCATTAAACAAAGAAACCGAACCGAATCAGATATTCTTTGTTCTTTATTGTGTATTCTTCGATTATCCACATAATCCGAAATTCTTGTGATTCCTCTTCCTCTTCTTTTTATTGACATAGAGTCGGTCTGTATAAACCCTTAGGTGTAAGACCTCGTGCATCATCATCAATTCATTTTTCTATGATTCATCTTTTATTTTTTCCAATTGTTCTGATGCTACCCGGGTTGAATAGTTCTATTCCTTTCGTTGATTCCTTTTCTCTGATTTTAACCCAGTGTCCTGTATATGGCACTAAACTATCCCTCCTAGTCGTCTGAGGCTGTAGAATACACCGACGTCTTCTTTGCAGAGGGGTAAGACTCCCTTTCAACGAGTGTCCTGTATATGACACTAAACTATCCATCCTAGTCGTCTGTGGCTGTAGAACACATCGACTGCTTTTCTGCAGAGGGGTTATACTCCCTTTCAACGAGTGACCTGATTATGTCACTAAACCATCCATCCCAGTCATCTGAGGCGGTAGAATACACCGACAACTTCTTTGCAGATGCTCGAGTAATGCTGGAACTTAGGGTAATGCAGAGTACCCCTTTATTGCTATCGCTCCCAGGTCCACAAAGTGGTAGTACCAGAAATGGTCCTATCTATGGATCAAATGGAAGTGTTTGACATTTAAACTGAATGCAAACAGATGACTTCTACTAAATTGCATTGTTTGAAACTGAACTGTTTTTACATTTTACTGTGTGTAAACAATAGACTGATGTTTAATTGATTTGTTAGTTATACATAACGATAGTTAACTTTTAACTTTGTTGTCTTCTGTTTACAAATTATACATATCTCATATATATGAATAAACCTGATCTGGCATTAAAAAAACCTGCAATGGTTCGTATACCATGAAACCAAACCAAACCAAACCATCTCTTTCTTTCTTCGTTTTAAGCATGGTACATTTTTAATCTTGATTCCTTGAATATAGAATCCCATAGTTTGAATAAAGTTTTCTTGTTTGATTTAATTCTTGGTAGATCTGTTTATATCATTCATATTTACATTTTACTGTGTGTAAACAATATCGGAGGTGCCCGTGGTGTAATGGTTATCGTCGTAGGAAATGGACACAGCAACATGAGTTCAAATCCTGGACGAAACTGATTACATTTCACAGAGCACTATTACCATTGAGAAAGGTATGAATCCAATTATTCTTCCTCCAGCTGTGGATAAATAGCAGGGCAGACTGGTTTCTTCGGCCTTGGTGAGGCAACTAGTCTAGGAGAAGTAAAACTCTGAATTCAAACCTGTTAAACTCCGCTTAAAAATTGACCTTGTGTCATATCCTACCCGAGCAGAGGGGTTGGATAAATATCATATCATTCATATTGATGAGATAGTTTTTTTTTCCTGGTACTTTGTAAATTTGAAACCTTCTTTGTATTTTAACTTATTCATTAGCCTCATTGCTATAACAAATAATAATGGCGATAATGGGTCATCCTGAAAGATGCCACTTTCTGCAAGTTTGTCCTCTTCTAGTTCTACGCTAATTTTAACAACGAGATATCTTCATACATAAAATAAGTTTATTCTATTTGTGTACTCGTTACTGTAAAGTATCTAAATTTGTATTCAATTTACTTAGGAATATATTTTTGACAAATCTATCATATGTGGCCATTTTTTCCTTTTTAACAACTTGTACAAAGAGAAACCTAAAGACCAGATATAACAAACATCTGAGTACAATAGGAGAATTGAAAATAAATATTTTATAATATAAATACTCAGAGATCCTGCTGTGTTTCTCTATATATGAGGTGATAGATAGATAGATAGATAGATAGATAACTTAGATAATGTAACTTCTATGGAAATAGAAGGAGGCATTAGTTTCGGAGTACTGCTTATAGTAAATACATTTTATCAAAAATTATATGAAAAAGAAATTGGTTTATTTTTGTCGCATTATGAGCTATTTTAGCCTTGCAGAGTGTCCGCCAATGGTCCGGGAGACCGGGGTTCAATCCCAAGTTGAGTCATACCAAATACTTTTCAAAAAGTGGTACTTGATACATTCTTGCTTAACACTCAGTATCATACGGAACGTATCAAGGGTAAAGTGGAGCAATCCAGGGAAAAGAGTAGCGCCCTCCTTTACACGTTGGTGTAGTAGCTATTGAAAAGGGAGCCATCTGGTCTCTCTCGATAACAGTCACCAACTTCACTTCACTTCATGAGCTACTTTAGTTAAAGGCCGGCCATTTAGTAAATACGGCCCCCACATGTTACATTAACTGGCTGATTTCTACCAGGCCGAAGTAGTGTAAACAAAAAATAACTCATTCATAGTCTCATGAAATAAACCGAAAAAAAGAATTAACTTAAAAATCAAACAGAAAAAAAAAAACAATATAATTATATGTGTAGAATTTATCCGGTGTTATTTTAATTCCATTCAACATAAAAATGCATATATACTATTTGTGTTTTACTTATTCACGAATTTGAAACGGCAGTGAGTTATCTTGCTTTTATGATTTTCAATCGACTATACTGCCTGTATTTTTTTTTTTTTTTTTCATAGACACACATTTTTTATTCTTTATTTTCCTCCAGAAATGTAATAATAAAAGTTTGTAAATAATAGAAAATAACTTTTTTGTTCACATTACATCGTTTTGTCAGAAATCAGCCTTGAACATGCGGGGCCGTATTTACTATTTGGCCGTGGTCCAAGCAATAGTTGATTTTAGCGAGTTTATAGTAACATAGTTACTCGTTTTTTTATATTGCAGTCAAATTTGTATTCGATTTACTCGTGGTGTAATGCTTAAAGCGACGAACTGCGGAATCGTAGTAAACAAGTTCGAATTCCAGTCGCGCTATTACGTTCACTTTGGAACAAATACCCTTAGGAAAGGTATGAACCCCCTTATCCTCCCAGCTATGGGTTAAATAGAAACACTGCTGTGCTTCTAGAAGGATGGATTTGGCATTAAATAATCTACAAAGGTTGATATGCCATTAAACAAAGAAACCGAACCAATATACTTAATTATTTTTTTGACGAAACAATCAGTTACGGCTTTTTTTGCCTTTTAAGAAATTGTACAAAGTGACTTGTAAAGACCAGACGCATCTTATATTTAGATAAGTGAGGAGAATTTAAAGTTAAAACATCATATTAAAAATAACTAGATTGAAGATTATAGTCTGAAAGGTTCCACCTGGTGTTTAGCTGAATTACAAATTTTCAAACGGTAAAAGCCACACATTGCCTTTAGTATAGAACGACCGACCGGGATTTGCTATGCATCGAAATATTTTCCCAACATCTTACTCATATCCTTCGTATAACAATAAACTGTATCTAGTGGTGAGGCTTCACTTGCTCTGGGAAGTGTTGAGTAATTCCTTCATTATTCTTATTCTCAAATCTACTCTGACCAGGAGTGGCAATATATGTTTGGGTCCATGAAGACAAATACATTTGAGATCAAGTTTTCAATGATTTTTATAGTTTCTTTTGTTTGGTTTTATGGCATATCAACCATTGTAGGTTATTTAATGCCAAATCCTCTTTATAGGTATATATCAAATATTTGATATATATGTACAAATAGGACAAATAAAATATTCAAAAATAGAATATTAGATTTAAATATTTCTGGTAAAGAACTCAATGTAAATAAAATTCACAGAGCAAATAAATCCCCCCCCCCACAAAAAAAATTGATATTAAATGACCATCCAGGTTTGATATGCTGTTAAACCAAATAATCTAAACAATTTATTTGTAATCCTTTCTTTGCACTCAGTAATATGGTTTCAAGCATTCCTATCCAATACTAATAATTTTCAAACAGATCTATTTGACCCATAAGTAGAACAATAATAAGTCCAATCACTTCGAGTCGGAATAGATCTGGGAGCATTACTCAGCAGAATTCCAGAACTGGAGCCTCACTGCCAGATGCAGTTTACCCCCCACACACACACACACACTTTGTTTTGGAAGGGGTCTTACCCCTCTGTAATTCTAAGCCTTGCCGACTGGGTGGGTCACATATGGAAAATAAGACCCTACTGTTGTTAATAGGAATTCAAATGATTCATCCCCTTTTGCACTGGGGTCGCCGTATTCGGGATATGATGAATCTTCTACTCAATAAAAACTTTACGTACACAACTCTAATTTATACCAGGTGTTTCTCACGTGTGCGTGAATACATCGCTATAAAAATTAACAGGAATACATTTAAGCGTATTTGAAAGATTCTAATTTTTTTTTTAATTTTTAGACTTATTAATGTATGCAAATGGTCTCTCATTAAAATATTCTGTCAGTTTTCTTCTACGTGATAGTCCATATGTATATTTTTTCTTGATTCTTCATTTTTTCCTTCAAATTCATTACACGTTAAGATATTCACTCTTCTAACAAGTTTTTGAGTAACCTACAAGATAACGTCATGAATAGTTTTCGTGATAGGAGGCAGGTGGCCATACAGTTGGTGTCTTGTGGGGTGTTGCCGCCAGGACTGGTTCAAGATTGCTCGCAGCATTCTTGTGTAATTGCCGTCTAGCTTCTTCTCCAGCCGTTTTGTTAGCGTCCATGTAGTGCACCCATATAGCAGTATCGAGTGGGTATTAAAAGTAAGAACAACATTGGATATCAAAAGAAAAAGCAAATTTTGATATTAAAAGAAATAATAGCTACGGGTATTAAAGTAATAACATTGAATATTAAAAGTAATAAGAACAGTGGATTTTACACGTAATAATAAGGGCCGACCAAAGTAATGGCAACATTGGATATTAAAAAAAAGACAACATTGGTTGGTTTTTTAAAAGGCATATTAACCTACTCGGGTTATTTAATGCTAACTCCATCCATTTTTAGAAAAGCAGTAGTGGTATTATTTAACCTTTAGTTAGGATGATAAGTGGGGTCATAACCTTCCCAATGGTATTTATCCGAAAGCGAACGTAATAGCGCGACTGGAATCCGAACCCGCGTACTACGATTCCGTCGTTCACCATTTTAACCATTACACCACGGATAACAAAAGTTATAGCAACAATGAAAATTAAAAGAACTAACAAATTTGAATGTTAAAAGTAATCAGAACAGTGGATAGTAAAAACAGTAATATCAATGGATATCAAAAGTAATAATAACATTGGACATTAAAAGTAATCGTAACAGTGGATATAAAAGGGAGTAATATCAATATCAATATATATATATATATATATATATATAGAGAGAGAGAGAGAGAGAGAGCTTTAGATGATTTTGTCGTTGTTGGTTTTAGATATCTGACTTCATTTTGTTTTCCTTCTTACAACTATCTTAATTCGCCGGAGTCTTCTTGTCTGTAGAAGGCTACAAAAGAATTCCTGAATGAAGGAAAAAAAGTAGATGATATCTTTTAATTTTTGTAACTTTATTTATTTCTGGGTTCAACAACCATTCTGTGAGTGAAGAAAATTTTTCCAGAATCCACATGAAATGGATGCGTCTCCCAGAAAAGGCGTTAAAACATACTAGTTGTTTTCGGGGTTGATTTGTCCATTATTTGGTGTTTTTAGTTGTGAGTGATATGTCAATTTGGTTCTTTGGATATTGGCTGCTGGTCACGGGTACGCTTGCTACTGGTGGAAAAGTGAACCAGCGTGCTGCAAAGCAGACTCGTGGCTTTCCACCATCTGCAGGAGAAAAATCTGTTTCCAGTCCAACAGTCACTCCTGAAAGGGAACGAGTTTCTTTCTCGTGTACTTAAATCTGTTTTCAGGCATGCACAGTTCCAAGTTCCTGTCAGGAGCTTCTGGAAACTTTAACACTTTTGAACTTACTTTTATCTTATTCATTTTCGTTTTCTTTTTTCTGTTCCCTATATATATATATTTGTCTAAATTAAAATCGTTTTAATCACTAAGTCATAGTCTTATAAATTTACTTACAATTTTTGACAAGGAAGAAGATTCTGTTAAAAATATATAATTTTGTGTAACTTAAATGCTTTTTTATCATTTTGTTAAACGAACAACTAGCATAAAACAGCGACATCCGGACTTTTTTTAAAAGAAAGGAAGATAACAAGTTACCATACTCGGATAAATTCTGCTTCAAGACTGAAAACCTTTGTGGTAAAATTAAACAACGAGGTTTGTCAGGAATGTATTAAATTGATTCCCCGAGAGGTCAGGAGGCGACACAAGATTAGGTTTTACTGTGGAGTCCTTCAAGCATATATATAGTAGGAGTGGACAAAATTAACACATCATAGAATGGCAATACATTCAAAATGCTTAAACGAATAAAATAACATCAAGTCCATTTTTCAAGAGAATGATAATTTTGTGGTTTCGTTCGTCCGCGTTGAATGTCATTTTTTATTATTTAAATTCTTGATATAACAGAGATAAGTATGAAATGTTAATTAGAATCCTTCATCTCTTTCTAAACAGAAGCATGGGTATCAACATGGACTGCTGTTATAATGGGAGCCCATCAGTATCTCGATATCAGAAATTGTAATGTGAAATCGATTATAATTTTTTTGTATTAATAGGATACTTATTTCGCTGAGATATGTTTTTAAAAATCTATATAGAACACTACGCGTGGGCAACACATTGAAAAAGTCTATAAAGAACCTGTTGCAACACCATTAGATTTTATGAAATTGAAAAGAGAAGAAATAAGAATGGTTTTAATTATTCAGGAAGTAAACTTATAAATTTTGCAATGATACTCAATATATTGTTTATATTGAATTCAAGAAGTTTTATCATTAGAATATATGCTCATCTTCGCTGTTATTACTCCATAATACCTTGGCCCACGCATGGACTCATTTCAGTGGAACTCAGGACACTTTCCTGTGCAACATCCGACCCTTTATAGCGCAACCTCGGACTTTTCACAGTTTGACTGCAGATTCTTTAGAGTGCACCTACAAACCTTTCATTGTTCAAACCTGACTATTCACAGTACAATTCCAGACCCTTCATATTGCACCTTCAGACTCTTTCATGTGCAACATCAGACCCTTTATAGCGCAACCTCGGATTTTTCATAGTTTAACTGCAGATTCTTTATAGTGCACCTTCAGACTCTTCATTGTGCAAACCCCGACTTTTCACAGTGCAACTCTAGACCCTTCATAGTACATCTTCACTTTTCCTATGCAACATCAGAACCTTTATAGCGCAAACTCGGATTTTTCATAGTTTAACTGCAGATTCTTTATAGTGCACCTTCAGACTCTTCATTGTGCAAACCCCGACTTTTCACAGTGCAACTCTAGACCCTTCATAGTACATCTTCACTTTTCCTATGCAACATCAGAACCTTTATAGCGCAAACTCGGATTTTTCATAGTTTAACTGCAGATTCTTTATAGTGCACCTTCAGACTCTTCATTGTGCAAACCCCGACTTTTCACAGTGCAACTCTAGACCCTTCATAGTACATCTTCACTTTTCCTGTGCAACATCAGAACCTTTATTGCGCAAACTCGGACTTTTCACAGTTTAACAGCATATTCTTTAGAGCGCACCTACTAACCTTTCACTGTGCAATCCCGACTATTCATAGTGCAACTCCAGACCCCTTCATAGAGCACCTTCAGACTCTTCATAGTGCAACAATGGAGTCTTTATGCTGACATTTCATAATGCTTTCATCGACTCTTAACGAGTTGTCGTTTTGCGCTTTAACTGCTCAAGTTGAAACAACTCTTTATTGGCGATCCATCACATTTACTTGATAGAATGATTACCTGATGACATTTAAGGCTAAATTCTATATTTCAATCCAATACGTAATTTTATTTCACAGTTTATTTTTTGATACAAGTAAACGAGATAGAAATCTTCATAATAGGAAGGACATCGATTGTTTGTGTTTAACGTTGTTACTGTTCAACCCGCTATACTTCCATGAACAAGCTGGGGTGAAAAAATATTCATCTGATAGTTAATTTTTTTTTTTTACTAATACAGACACACTGATATAATCACATTCATAAAACGCACATACAAAGCTGGATCATTCACTGAAATGCATAGAAATATTTATCCCTAATATGCAACCCCAACATATACGCTTGTATGTTTAAATATGTATCACTAAAAAATGAAAAAAGTGTTGGATATAAAAGACATCCCAGACTAACGTCACAATATTTTTCTTAAATTAGTTATCAATGAAAGAGGTTGTAACAAAATTTCCTCTCAGATAAAATCATTAAAAGTGACATATGCTACAGCAATGATACTAAACTAATCACAACTAAAATTGTCTAGTGGGAAACAAGAAAGATCATATTGAAATGGGGTATGAAAATAAATGCTAAGAAAGTGCAAGTTAGCCTCTTGTGATAAAGATGATATTATAAATGATGCTGATGTCGAAAGAGTCAACTAATATTCACATGATATAAGAAGGACAATTGTTCTCTCTTATAATAATAATAATAATAATACCTCGACCTTGCTAGAGAATTGAAAAAGCTGTGGAACATTAAAGTGACGATTGTGCCAATTGTGACTGCTGCTTTTGGCACAATAACTAAAGGATTATTAAAAGGCCCGGAGGACTTGGAAGTTGGCGGACGGGTAGAGACTATCCAAATGACAGCATTGCTGAGAACGGCCAGAATCCTGAGACGAGTCCTGGAGACTTGTGGCGACTTGCTGTCACTCAAACTCCAGTGAAAAACCATCAGCTGACACTGATGTGAAAAACTCTAAAGCAGTAAATAATAAAACTAATAATAAACTCCTATGGGATTTTGGCATACAAACGGATCACCTAATCTTATCCAGACGACCAGACTTTAAATAAGCAACAAAAAAAAAAAAAAAAGAAGAAAAAAAAAGAGAACTTGCAAAATTGTGGACATTGCTGTCCAGGCTGAATATTGAGTAAAATTGAAAGAAAATGAAAAGAAGGACAAATATCTTGACCTTGAGAGGAAATTGAAAAAAACTGTTGAGCATGAGAGTGACGTTTATATCAATAGTAATTGGTGCTCTTGGTACAGTCACCAAAGGATTATTAAAGGGACTGGAGGATTTGAAAATAAGAGGACAAACTACTACATAATTGAGAACGCGCCCAGAATACTGAGATGAGTCCTGGAGACTTTAGAAGACTTGCTGTCACTCAAACTTCAGTGAAAGACCATCAGCTAACGCTGATGTGAAAAACTCTCAAAGAGTAAATGATAATAATAAAAAGAGTATAAGACTTGATACGAAAGGGTGGTGAAGGTAATCAACTGGGAATTGTGCAAAAAATTGAAATCTGACAATACGAACAAGTGGTATAAGCACAGCCCGGAATCCCTCCTAAAGAATGAGATACGTAAACTTCTATGGGATTAAGAAACTGATCCCCTAATCTCGGCCTGACGACCAGTCCAAGTGATAGTCTACAAAAGAAAAAAAAAAAGAGAACTTGCCGAAACTTGGACTTGGCCGCTCTGGCTGACCACTGGGTAAAACTGAAAAAAGCGAAAAGGGAGATAAGTACTTTGACCTTGCTAGAGAACTGAAAAAGTATGGAATATGAAGGTGACGGTGATACCAATTGTTGTCAGAGTACTTGAAACAACGGATTGGTAAAGGACTGTAGGACTTGGAAATTAGAGGGCAAGAGGAGATCATCCAGATTACACTATTACTAAGATCAGCCCGAATACTGAGAAGAGTCCTGGACATTTGAGGAGATTTGCTGTCACCCAAACTCCTGTGAGAAACCATCAGCTAACCCTGGTGTGAAAAACTCTTAAAAGAGAAAAAATAATCATAAAACGAAAAGAGAGTCAAATACTTAGACATTGCTTGAGAGCTATGGAATATGAATGTGGCGTTATTACCAATTGTAATTAGTGCGCTCGGAAAGTTCCCTAAACGCTTAATGAGGCGACTTGAAGAGTTTAGAATTGGAGAACGAACCGAGACCATCCAAACAACAACATTATTAAGATCGGTAAGAATACTGAGTAGAGTACTGCAGACTTGAGGGGACTTGCTGTCACTTAGACTCCAGTAGAATACCGTCAGCTAACACTGGTGTGAAAAACTCTCAATGAATAATAATAATGATAATAATGCACTTATATATATATATATATATATATATATATGTATATATATATACGTATTTTTCTGTCCTTTGCTTTTTTTGTTTATCCGTTCTTATGGGACTTCTACTTGGAAGAGAATCTGTGTACCCTGTTGGGGATCAAAATGACAATTTTCCACACTTCCAAGCATATAGATAAGTGTGTGTTCTATTACATACGTGCACCCCCAATATATATATATATATATATATATTGTAAATCATCTGATTTTCATACTAAAGAAAGGGTTAGTTTTAGTGCAGTAAATAGGCTCAAGAGGCTGTAATTTTTGTATCTGTGTTTTTGTATTTATTGACCAATCGGTGCTTACGCGGTAATTTAAAAATTTCTTTGAGACTTTCAAATGACAATATTTGACTTGCCGCTCAAAACCCGAAATAATTTAAGAAGTATTTTCCCAACAAAATTGTTAGAAATACGTTTTTAACGAATTCGATTAATTGATAAATCAACTTGTTTTCTGTATAATAAATAGCGATAAAATAAATACATCTTTTGTTGGTTTCACGTATTAACTCTGTTCAAAATCTTTTGATTATCTTAAATTGAACGATAACAGTTCATCTTTATAGAAATACTCGTATTAATAATCTAGCTAAAGCCACTTACATATAAACGCATGAATATACTTTCTCTTTTACATAGTGACACTCTCACACGAAGATCTTTTACACGCAATAAATACACCAACAAGAGTTAGACAGTTGCAAACTTTATATATATATGTATATATATGCTTTACAGTGGAGGCCCCGTTTTTTAATGCCGAAAATTCTTGATCGCAGCCTCGAAGTAAGCGAGTATGATACCCACCCCCTTATCTTTCTAGCTTCGGGTTAAATAGTATCGGTAATATTTTGCAAGTTTGGCTTTGGCATTAAATTAACCATGGAGGTTGATATATCATCAAACAAAGAAAAAATCCAAACCATATCCCTCCCAGCAATAGGTTAAATAGTGCCCTTACTGTTCTTCAACAAATATAGATTTGGCATTTGATAACTCATGAAGGTTGATAACCCATTAAACAAAGAAAACAAACCATGTATTTGCGCTGTGATAATTTATACCAAGTCTGCTAAAATAATATCGAACTCATGTTTATGAAAAACTTTTTTCGTTTCTTTTAATATATATATATATATATATATATATATATATATATATATATATATTTCATTAAGAAAAAACAACAAACCGGTCGCATTAGGATTATAAATTTATTTCCATCCTGTTACGTGTTTTTGAAAAATTCAAAAGCACGAAAAAAATTTAACAGGACTTCTTCAGGTCCTATGGATAAAATAAATTTATTTTATCCATAGGACCTGAAGAAGTCCTATTAAATTTTTTTCGTGCTTTTGAATTTTTCAAAAACACGTAACAGGATGGAAATAAATTTATAATCCTAATGTGACCGGTTTGTTGTTTTTTCTTAATGAAATTATTGCTCTGTAATGTCTGTTACATTGAGCTCTTTACCAGGAAAATTTAAATGTTCACTCTTCAATAGTTTTCTTGTCCTGATGGAATTACTCCCAACTCCGGTTTAACTGGACCAAATAATACTATATATATATATATATATATAAACATATGAGCTGAAGTTGGTCTATTGGTATTTTTTCCTATGTGTGTGTGCGTGTTTGTGTAAAGAATCCATTCAGAAAACCCTCATTCTTATTTACAGGTTGTCTCAAAATAGATGCTACCCATTAATATGATAATGATTTATTACTGAGAAAAGCGGAATGGCGGTCATTTGGAACACGCCCTGTAAAAAAAATGAATCCTTTGAGCTAGAGACATCAAATCAATGTTTGTTTTTTTAATTGTAATTATATTAGCTTCCAGGACATGCAATCTTTTTTGAGTTTCTAATCTCAGTAATAAATCATTATCATTTTAATTGTTTGTATCTATCTTTAGACTGGAATGATTTTGTCTCCAAATAAGTTGTGACGCAAAATATTTTTCCTCTCTTGTCAAAGGCATTGTGATCATGGATTAATAGTTGTTATAGTATACTATTTTCAAATCTGAAACGAAAAAGAAGATAACATTATTATTAGTAGAGTTATTAGCCGTCACATGGGTCCTATGTATATTGAGACACCCTATACTATCGATCTCTGTCTATACACTTGAATAATAACGAAAAGTAAAACAATTCTACATATTTTAGAATAAAATTCTTTAATGAAAAAACGAAACCATACAGAAGCGTTTCCTTATGATGAAACTTTGTGTCAATTTTAGCTTTTCATTGTGATCTGCAATCAGCTGCTGACCGTATCTATCACTGTGTGATAATTCCCAAGCCTCTTTCGAAGACCCATTCACGCAGAGATGTTATTTTCAAAAAATTGCTTTCATAATTACACCCTATTGTTGTCCTAATCTGTATCTCTAACCAGAGAAAAGATATTACTTATCTAACTTTTGGTTTGGTTTGGTTGAGTTTGGTTTGGTTTGGTGGCATATCAATTATTGTAGGTTATTTAATGCCAAATCCTTATATATATATATATATATATATATATATATATATCGTCATCCACAGACAGATCTGTTTCGTTCTATCAGAACTCATCAGTGTGGCTAGACAGGCTAGATTCCTGAAGCTGAAAATGTGTTTAGAAACTATATATATATATATATGGTATCTAAACATATTTTCTTGATTATGCTTTTAAAAAGGCCCTGAGCTCATTTTTTTGCACGCAGTTAAATGGTTTCCGTTTTTTCTATCAAATACGAATGATTATATTTACTATTTATCATTTGTTTGCACACTGTTAAATGTTTTCAAGTATTGCTATCTATCCCTAACAATTCAATTAAACATCAGTCATTTGTTAACACACAGTTAAATAATAAAACAGTTTTATTTCAAGCAATTTAATTAAGCATAAGTGCAGAGTTTGTTTTTTTTTATTTACACTCAGTTAAATGTAAAAACAGTTCTATATCAAGCAATTCAGTTTAGCATAAGTGAGCAATCTAGTTCTATTTGACTCCAAGATAGGACCCTATCAGGCACTACCACACAGGGCCAGAGCGGACCTGGGAGCGATGGCACTGAAAAGTACTCCGTATTCCCCAAAGTTACAGTATTACTAAAGCCTCAACATCAGATAGAAATTTTCGAATCACATAAGTGCGAGTTTCCGAAATATTTTCCAAAATTGAACGGAGACCTGACACAGTTAAAAAAAGGAAAAAAAAAAAAAAAGTCCTGATACTCTTTTATTTGATTCCTTTTTTATTCAGTCGTCATGTCTATATTGCAAAAGATTTTCACTCGGATATACTTCGTATTCACTTTGAGCACCAAATAAATCAACTTAAATTTGAATGAAGTATATGACTGATACAAGCATTCACCTTTTCTTTTCTCTCTCTCTCTCTCTCTCTGCCACTGTTTCTCTCTATCTCTTTCTCTTTTATGAACTATTTCTAATTTGTTCTCTCTTCCCGCTTCAAATACAATGGTTTAAAGATTTGTGAAAAATCACACTTTTCGACCAACCTATCGTTCAACAGGCGAATTTCTTTTTAGCGATTGTTAAATATCCATCGCCCTAATTCTTTTCATTACGTTGTGTCAATGTGATTTAATTATTTATTTATTTTTCCTTCAAAAAAAAAAAAAGTGAAAGAGGTTGTCAGTCGCTGAACAATTGCTAGTCTTATGATTATTAGACACAAAACTGAGACGATTCAGACGTTAAGTCAAATATCCTTACAGATTACCATCTGGGAGTTATGAGTTCTATCCCAGTTCCCGGCTCCAATAGAAAAAGGCAAAATATGGCTGCGGTGAGATACCCCTAAGGAATCGATGTTGGAATAAAAACAGTCAAACCTTGTAATTCAAATAAATGGTAAAGATAAAAATTTTCGAAAGGTTACGAAATACAAAAGGAAGGTCGGAGAGTACAGCGACCGAAACGATAAAAGTATAGCAGCCAAAATTCACGTAGCAGTCCACAAGGAATAATAATAAAGCCTCATCTCAGAAATTTAGACATGTTATTGATTTCGTTCATCACAGCGACTCTATTTTTTACCCTTAGGTCAGGCCAAATTAACTAAAGCCAGTAAATATCTGAATATGTATCGGTCTTAAATCAGTGAAGCTCTATACTCGAGTCAACTTTTACTTCCCTACTTACTGCCCAGTGAATGCTTGCATGCTAGTTTCGCTGGATGTTGGGAGTTCCATTTCTTCTGAGTGGCTTATCGAACTCCTCTGGTGGAATTATCTACATTTCTAAATTGCTAAAATTTTCAGCCTGTTTGGGCATTAAAACAAAATATCTCATATAGAAGCACAACCCAAACAATTTTTAACAAAATTTAAATTTTGACAAAAATATGAGGATTTTATTATTTATTATAAAATATTACACATTCAAAACGGATATTGTCATGTATTATTAAATTATCTGGCATCACAGTAGTGGAACTATAAATAACAGACCTAAAATAAGCACGCAGACCCATACATGCATAAACACAGACTCAGACACACACACACACACACTCACAGACACAGACACACACACACACACACACACACATACATACATACATATATATATATGTGTGTGTGTGTGTGTGTGTGACTTTATTTTTGGTTTGAGGATTTCAATGCTGAGGAGTTTTGTCAAAATAAAACCTATTATATTAGTTTGAATATTATATTACTTTAAAAATCATATCAAAGGATTTTGGTCTTAGAAGAATAGCAACATTTTAAAAAAAATGACAGATATATGTGGCATACTGACCTTTGACAGAGCCGTCAATCAGGGATTTCTGGGACCGGATGTTCCAGCTGTGTAAACAGGAAGACAGCTTGCGCGGTTTTACAAGCAGAAGCAGTTCCCATGAATCACGAACCGAAAGAAGGCTTATGCATTATAAAATTATACATACACAGTACCCACTATCAGATGGTCAGTCACAGTCACTCAGGGTTAGTCACAGTCTGCCAGTTACAGTCACAACCAAGTCAGAGCAGAATCTGTGTTAGGCGGCACCCACGGTGGTGGGTGGAAGAAGTGCTAAATGGGGCCCTGAATACAGAATCAATGTGAGTTAAGAAAGGGTCAATATAGCAGTCCTATGCTCGTCTGTGTATCCTTTAACTCTTACGGCCAATTTCAACCATTTCGAGTAATAAAGAGAGGTATATATTTTTGTAAAGAAAAGTGTTATGTTCAGTCATTTTTTCATTATGGTTTAATTACACCTTCATTATGCCCCTACATTATATCACTATACAACATACATATTTATTTCTAGCCGACACTGTGTGCGCCCGCAAAGGAATAACAATAATAATAAACGAATGCAGCATATTAGCACAGAAAGAGTATAAGACAAGACACGACTTGAAGGGCATGGTGATCCATTGGGAACTGTGCAAGAAATTTAAATTTGACAATACGAACAAATGGTATATGCACAAGCCAGCATCTGCCCTGGAAAATGACACACATAAACTCCTATGGGACTTTGACATACACACAGATCACCTAATCTCGGCCAGAAGACTCCGGTAGGATTTTGTATACAAATGGATCATCTAATCTCGGCCAGACGACCAGACGTTTGAATAATTAAAAAAAAAACAAAAAAAAAAAACAGAACTTGCAGAATCGTCGACGTGGCTGTTTCAGCTGACCACAAAGTAAAACGGAAAAAAAGCCAAAAGAAGGATAAGTACCTCGCCCTTGCTAGGAAATTGAAAAAACTGAGGAACATGAAAGTGACGTTTATACAAATCGTAATTGGTGCTCTTGGAATAGTCACCAAAGGATTGGTAAAAGAACTAGAGGCATTGGAAATAAGAGGATGAGTGGTGACAAACCAAAATACAGTGTTAAGATTGGCCAGAACATTGAGAAGAGTCCTGGAGACTTGAGAAGATTTGCTATCACTCAAACTCTGGCGAAAGACCATCAGTTAACGTTGGTGTAAAATACTCTTAAGGAGTAAAATACTCTTAAGGAGTAAAAATACTCTTAAGGAGTAAAAATGCTAATTATGATTAGGTAGAGAGGATATACCCTGAAGATAGAAGGATGGAATTTACCAGGAAAAAATGTATCATGCAAAAATGTATCATGCAAAAATGTATCATGAAAAGCGGAAAACGGCAGAATGAATAAAACTAACATATCAAGATGAAATCAGAACGCTCGGAGAAATCATCATTATCATCATAACGTCGTGCCATCAGCACGGATATATCCCTCATCCTCTCTCGCCACCCCTCCCTATCGTCCATTGCTTCCGGCAGGTCTTCAGGGCTACATCTCGTATCGGCACAGAGCTGTTGTATGTAGGTTCGAGTTGGTCGTCCTGCCTTTGTTCGTCCATGTGAAGGGGTCCACATCACTTATGAACTTGCCCCTAATTTTCCAGCAGTGTTTCGCAAGTCTGGTTCGTCTAACTTGGACAGTTTTCGTGATGGGTGGTAAGTGGCCGTACAGCTGCTGCTTTGTGGGGTACTGCCTTCAAGACTTGCAGCATTCTTGTGTTGTTGTCGTCAAGCTTTTTCTCCAGCCGTTTTGTCAGCGTCCACGTAGTGCATCCATATAGAAACAGAAATGAAAACCTATAAATACTTGGAAATACTGGAAGGGGACACTATTAAACACGCGGAAATGAAAGTTTTGTTAATTTCTTTGTTTAATGGCATATCAACCTTTCTTAGCTTATTTAAGGCCAAAGCCATCCTTCTAGAAGAACAGTAATGGTACTATTTAACCCATAGCTGAGAAGGATTAGGGAGTCCCTATATTTTCGAAGGGTATTTGTCCGAAAGTGAACGTAATAGCGCGACTGGAGTTCGAACTCGCATACTACGATTCCGCAGTCCAGCGCTTTGACAATTACACCACCAGAGATGAAAGAAAAAATTTTAAAATACTTTTCGAAAACGAGAAAATTTCTCGAACTCAAACAACAAATCAGCAATCTCATCAAAGGGATAAATACCTAGGCAGCCCCCCACCAATGTAAGATAATTTGAACTATTTTTAAATTGGAAGAGACAACTTTAACAAATGAACCAGAGAACAAGAAAACTCAGGGATAACGTTGACAGATTGTACGTGTCAAGAAATGAAGGAGGATGATAGTGTTAATGCAGATGCATCAATACAACGACCAGATGATTACATAAAGCGTGGAGGAAGACTGATTAAAGCCACCAGAAATAACTGACAACACCAGCATCAATAACTCCCAGCTATGGGTTAAACAGTACCACTATTGTTCTTCTAGAAGGGTGGATTTGGCATTGAATAATCGAGAAAGGTTGATATGTCTTTAATAAAACCAATAACCAGAGAACAAAAATGGGAAGACAAACAACTCCATGAATATTTCAAGCGACAAAGAAGCGAAACCTCACACGAGAAAATTAGGACATGGCTAAGAAAAGGAAACTTTAAAAAGGAAACCGAATATCCTCTGATAGCAGCACAAAAACAACGCCATAAGGACGAACTAAGTCAAAGCAAGAATAGACAAGACGCAACAAAATGCCTGATGTCGGTGATGTGGTGATAGAGACAAAACGATCAATCATATAATAAGCGAATGTAGTAAATTAGCACAAAAGGTGTAGGCACGATTGGGTGGGGAAGGTGATCCACTAGTAATTGTTTAAATTTAACCATTGAAACAAATAGTATATCCACAACCGGGAATCCATCCTAAAAAATGAGACACACAAAATTCTCTGTGATTTTCAGATACGAACAGATCCATTAATCTCGGCTAGACGACTAGACCTAGTGATAGTAGAAAAAAAAAAAGAAAAAGAGCAGAACCTTGTAAATAGTAGACTTTGGCATTCCGGTTAACCACAGAATAAAACTAAAAGAAAACGAGAAGAGAGATAAGTACTTAGACCTTGCAATAGAACTGAAAAAAAAAAAAAAACAAACAAACTATGGAACCAGAAAGTGATATCAATTGTAATTGGTGCTCTCGGTACAGTCAACAAAGTTTCTGGAGAAATTGGAAATAAGAAGACGAGCGAGTGGAGACAATCCAGACTACAGCATTGTTCAGATCGGCCAGAATACTAAAAAGAGTCCAAGAGACTTGAGGAGACTAGCTGTCACTCAGACTCTACTGAAGAACCATTAGCAAACGCTGGTGTGAAAAACTCACGAAAGAGAAATAATTAATAATCAATTCTATTCAATACTTATTCAATAGTCTATATGTATGTGCGGATGTATGTGTGTACCTGTAAATATGTGTAACTATAACCGTTGGCGTTCGGTCTGAAGTGCTGGACTGCAAAATCGTTGTAAGCGAGTTCGAACTCTAGTTGCGCTATTACGTTCACTTTTGGACCAATGCCCTTGGAAAAGGTATGAACCCCCTGATTCATCCAGCAAAAGGTTGAATGGTACTGCTTCTCTTCGACTGGAAGGATGGTTTGGGTCTTAAATAACCCACGGAGTTTGATATACCATTAAATAAAGAAACCAAACTAAGCTATAATCCATGAAGCGGGGAAAAACACGGCACATCGTAATTTATTCAAGAAAAATCACTGAGAATGTTCTAATTTAGCGAATAAGGAAATTTCATCTCCGATTTGCTACTGAATTTGAATTTTTTTAGCTTCTTCAATCGCTTTGAACGTCAATTCTTGACAATCTAAATTATCAATACAATGGAGACAACTGGGAAATGCTAATTAGAATCTTTTAATTCTTCCTAAAGAGATGCATCGATATCATAATGTACTGCTATTATAAAGGGCTTCACTAAGTTCGTTTAGGATTTTTCAAATGCGAAATTTCATGAAAGGCACAACTTGAATGGTTGACACTAATCTTTTAAAGATAAAGTACTGAGTCAGACAAGTAAACAGCATCGTTATCTGTAATTCTCTTACAAAGTACACGTAAACACAAGCATTCAGTCAAGTATTCACGGATATATTTCAACTCCCTCACACACACACATACACACACGCAAACACACACACACACACACACATATATATATATATATATATATATATATATATATATATATTAATTATCATAAATTGTACATGCCTCTTATATATTCTCAAATTGAATCATTCTCAACTCATCTTCTTTGGATATATACAGTGTATCACAAAAGTGAGTACACCCCTTACATTTCTGCAGATATTTAAGTATATCTCTTCATGGAACAACACTGACAAAATGACACTTTGACACAATGAAAGGTTGTCTGTATGCAGCTTATAAAACAGAGTTAATTTATTTTCCCCTCAAAATAACTGAAAATATAACCATTAAAAGCTAAACCCCTGCCAACAAAAGTGAGTACACCCCTTAGGGAAAGTTGTCAATATTAATATACACTATGTCAACAGTCAATATTTTGTGTGGCCCCCATCATTATCCAGAACTGCCTTTACTCTCCTGGGCATGGAGTTTACCAGAGCTTCACAGGTAGCCCCTGGAATGCTCTTCCACTCCTCCATGACGATGCCGCGGTGCTGGCAGATATTTCCGCTTGAGGATCCCCCAAAGATATTCTATTGGGTTCAAGTCAGGAGACATGCTTGGCCAGTCCATCACCTTTACCCTCAGCCTCTTCAGTAAAGCAATGGCCGTCTTGGAGGTGTGTTTGGGGTTACTGTCATGCTGGAACACTTCCCTGTGACCCGGTTTCTGGAGGGAGGGTAACATGCTCTGCTGCAGTATTTCACAGTACATGTTGGAGTTCATGTTTCCCTCAATGAAACCTGCAGCACTCATGCAGCCTTAGATCATGACATTCCCACCACCATGCTTGACTGTAGGCATGACACACTTATCTTTGTACTTCTCACCTGATCGCCGCCACACATGCTTGAAGTCATCAGAACCAAACAAATCAATCTTCATCTCATCAGACCATAGGACATGGTTCCAGTAGTCCATGTGCTTTGTTGACATGTCTTCAGCAAACTGTTTGAAGGCTTTCTTGTGTATCGTCATCAGGAGAGGCTTCCTCCTGGGGTGACAGCCATGCACACCAATTTGATGTAGAGTGCGGCGTATGATCTGAGCACTAACAGGCTGACCTCCCACCTCTTCAATCTCTGCAGCAATGTTGAGAGAACTCCTACGCTGGTCTTTCAAAAAAAAGCATTTGGATGTAATGCTCAGCACGTGCACTCAGCTTCTTTAGAAAACCTAACCGAGGCCGGTTCTGAGTGGACCCCGCACTTTTAAAACGCTGGGTGATCTTAGCCCCTGTGCTGCAGCTCAGTTTCAGGGTGTTGGCAATCTTCTTGTAGCCTTGGCCATCTTCATGTAGCGCAACAATATGTCTTTTAAGATCCTCAGAGAGTTCTTTGCCATGTGGTGCCATGTTGGAACTTTCAGTGACCAGTATGAGAGGGTATGAGAGCTGCACAACAAATTTGAACACGCCTGCTCCCTATGCACATGGACCTAGTAACACATGGACCTAGTTACACTAATGAGTCACATGGCATTTTGGAGGGAAAATAACAAGCAGTACTCAATTTGGACATTTAGGGGTGAAGTTTCTTAGGGGTGTACTCACTTTTGTTGCCAGGGGTTTGGCTTTTAATGGTTATATTTTCAGTTATTTTGAGGGGAAAATAAATGAACTCTGTTATATAAGCTGCATACAGACTACTTTTCATTGTGTCAAAGTTTCATTTTGTCAGTGTTGTCCCATGAAGAGATATACTTAAACGTCTGCAGAAATATGAGAGATGTACTCACTTTTGTAATACACTATATATATATATATATATATATAGTCATCCACAGACAGATCTGTTTCGTTCTATCAGAACTCATCAGTGTGGCTAGACAGTATCTTCCCGTAGCTGGGATCAAAACCCGGTTGACTCACATGCCAAGCCAAAGCTTCTAACCATTCAGCCACGAGGAGACATTAGCTGCGAAGTAAATTTTAAACGCTTATGAATCACAATTACTATTGCTTACATCCATCCGTTCAACGGTTGCCGAGACCTCAATTCATCTACGAAGAGGCTTGCAATATATATATATATATATATATATATATATATATATATATATATATATATATATGTATTACATTTGTATATTCCATATTGAGCCCTCTCCATATTATATTGCACTTGTTTCGCCATAAATCCACAAATTTAGTGACAACCAACACTGTTATAATATATATATATATATATATATATATATATATATATATATAGTATTATTCGGTCCAGTTAAACCGGAGTTGGGAGTAATTCCATCAGGACAGAAAAAAAAAAAAACATTCAACAGTGAACATTTAAATTTTCCTGGTAAAGAGCTCAATGTAACTGACATTACAGAGCAATAATTTCTTTAAGAAAAAAAACAAACTAGTCACATTAGGATTACAAATTTATTTCCATCCTGGTATAAGTTTTTGATATAAATCAAAACCACGAAAAAAAATTAACAGGACTTCTTCAGAAACGGGAGCAATATAGTATGGTCAAAAGCATGATAAAGTGATGCGTAGAATAGTCGCTGGGATAATCTGATTTTATATATATATATATATATATATATAGTAAATTTCTAAATTTCTTGCTTTTTAAACAATATATATATATATATATATATATATATATATATATATATTGTTTAAAAACCAAGAAATTAAGGAATTTACTTGATATATATATATATATATATATAATCAGATTATCCCAGCGACTAATCTACGCATCACTTTATCATGCTTTTGACCATACTATATTGCTCCCGTTCAATACATGATCAAAAGGGATTAACTCTTTCAGTGTCCACTAGCCTATCCTGTTCGGACACTAGCTGCATTCAAGTGGAAATTTCCCTGTAACTCTTTCATTCACTTCTATTTACATCACATCCCCTTTTGATTACCTGAACACGATGTAAAATTTTCGCTAGTTAATGAACCAGTAAAAAAAGAAAAAAATACTGGTCGACCATGGAATTGAGGAGGCGCAAATCGTTTACATTCACAATCAAACCGTAACTGTGTTCTGCATATTTTCTTTTTGTTTGCGAGCATTGTCATGTGTATAGGTGTATTCACTTTCAAGCTAGCATGATTTAGAACGATTGTGTTGCGTCAATCTATTTAGCATTGATTTATTTGTTCAGAAACGCTCTACTTGAAGGCTAATCTTACGTGGCTGAAAAAAATTACCAACTTAATCACAATTCCCCGCTATTTGTGTCGATGTTTTTTCTGGGCATTTTTAAAAAATTTATTCGATACAGTCGGGGATTTTGCGTTTCTACATGTGTTTTCCGGAGATCAAAATCAAATGGAAAGTTCTTGGATCCAATATTTGGCATGATCATTGACTTACCCTGATCCTTTATTAATGGCCGGTAGTGAAGGTGGGTTGTATCCAACTACGAAAAATTGCAATGGAAAATATAGCCCTAACACCCAGCCAAAACAAACAAACAAACAAACAAGACAAAAAACAACATCGAAACAGTTCAATAAGTTATAAAAACATGAAATACATTATCGGAAAAAAAATTTACAACATCTTAAAAGCAATTTTTTATTTACTAAACATAAAACGTTTAGGCAATATAGATATAATTATGTTACTAATCAATTTGATCAAATCCCAGTGAGTTTTTCATACCAGCATCAGCTGGCGGTCTTTCACTGGAGTTTGAGTGACAGCAGTTCGTTCATATCACCAGGACTTTTCTCAGTATTCTTTTTGATCTTGTCTGGATGGTTTCAATTCTTCTTCAGATTTCCAATTTCTTCACTCTTTTTTCCAAGCCTTTGGGGACTGCTCAAAGTACACTACCAACAACTAGTATGAGTGACCACCAAAATCCATTAAATAGCAAATTCTTTTTATTTTCTTCTTAACACTGGATCTGGTCTTCTGGCCTGAATCGGGTGATCCGTTTGCGCCTCAAAATGTCAGCGAATATTTATAATTAATATCATTAATATGAGAGTTTTTTTCCGTCAGCGTTGAGTTAGAGTGACAGCATGTCTCCTCAAGTCTCCTGGACTCTTCTCAGTATTCTATTCGATGTTAATAACGCTGTAGTCTGGATGGATTCCACTTGTCCTCTTATTTCAAAGTCTTCCAGCCCCTTTACCAATCTTTTGGGGATTATCCAAAGTGAACTAACTCCAATTAGTATCACCGTCACCTTCATGGTCTATATTTTTTAGTCCTCTAGCGAGGTCTTGGCATTTATTTTTCTTTTTCTTTTAGTTTTACTATTCGGCAGATTTTCTTTTTTTGTTGACTATCACTAGGTCTGGTTGTTTGGCAGAGATTAGGTGATCCGTTTTTATCTCAAAATCCTAGAGAAGTTTACTTGTCTCGTTCTTCAGGACGAATTCAGGGTTGTCCTTATAACACTTGTTTGTATGGTCAAATTTCAGTTTTTTGCACAACTTCCAAGAGGATTATCTTCCCCTACCCAACCCTATCTAGTGTCGTAATCTGTTTGCGCTAATCTACTGCTTAAGAGTTTTCCTTGTGAAAACCAGGTCACGTCTGTCTCAGGCACGCAGATTTTAAACGACCCCTGGGTCTGGTTTAGCCACAATATACCACCCATGATGAAATATTGAAACAAAATATGACACAACGTGGGACCCGAGCAGCAGGCGTGGGTGTCATGATCAGCAGGTGCCCTCCTGATAGCCAACGTTGGAGACTCGATCGTTATCCTGCGACTGTTGGCTTTTTTTTTCAAGTACACGAATGGCGATTTAAGGAACCTCACAAATCAAAGACGTGAACACAAAACATGGACAAGGGAAGACAATTAACTTTCCCTATACTGCTATTTTAGGAGCAACCCTACTCAAAGACGATATAGAAAAAGAATGATAGAGATCTGGCAAGAATGAGCAAGTTTTCAGCCAACAAGCAAAAGACTTGCTGACCAAGTTAGGACAATTATAAAGAAAGGTTGGTTTTTTTGACGTTGAAATACTAGAAATACTCCAGAAAATAAATAATGAACATCATCATCATCATCATCATCATCATCATCATGTCATCCGCCAGCACGGATATCCCTGACCCTCTCTCACCACTTCTCCCTATCGTTCATCCCCTCTGGCAGGTCTTCAGGGCTACGTCCCGTATCCTCACAGAGCTGCTGTATGTATGTTCGAACTGGTCGTCCTGCTTTTGCTCTACCATATGTGGGGGTCCATTGGAGTACATT
>OY757905.1:124774408-124804408 GCA_963585895.1 Sepioteuthis lessoniana | reverse complement strand
GAGAGACGCTCGCACACTTACACACACACACATAGACAGAGACAGAGAGAGAGAGAGAGAGAGAGAGAGAGAGAGAGAGAGAGTTAGCCAACAGTCAATCATCACTTGCACTACTTCCGGTACACTACCATAATAAAAGTTAACATTTTCTGGGAGAAAAAGACGACCCCAAATTTTGTGGGTTATTTTTTAGGGTTAAAAGTTCATCTTAAATGCTGACATGTCATCATCATTATCATCATCAAATCATACTGATAGCACAGAAATCCCAGACACTCTCTTGCCAGATCCTCTAGACTGCACCCAGTGTCCGCACTGCTTTGGTTTATATAAATCGTGGCTGATTAGCTAACAATAGTGGTTTACATGAAGGAGTTCATAATAGAAAGTTGCTTATTGGTGGGTCCTTCTTCAGCAGTAAATTTGTTCTGTTTGTCTGGCTTAGAGAGATGAGAAGTAAGTGGCCGAACAGAATCTGTTTTGTGAGGGGCTGCCTCCAGGATTTATTATCAGTAAGATTAATAAATGATAAAGAATAAAAAGATTGGTATTTGCCAAATGGTTAAGGTAGTTGCGTATTTCTGATTCGTGTTTATTGTCTCAGTTTATGCTCAGGTGAAACGCTTGAATTGTAAATGCAAGTGGCTCTCCCAGTTTCAAAGACTGGCGTAACACAGTCTTCATTTCCTTTCGTTTGGTCGTGTGCTAGCGCAAACCTTAATGAATATCGAAAATAATAAAAAAAAAATTTAAAAAATGTTGAAAGATAGTAGTCACAATGAGAATGTCTGTTGAAAAGACAGAAAAAAAAGATTAAAAACAAATAAACCTAAGTATTTAAACTCTCTCTCTCTCTCTCTCTCTCTCTCTCTCTGTATCTCTTTCTTTCTCTGCTTTGTTTACCAATTCCATTGCTTATAGAATTTACCAAGAGTTTTCACGTTGTGGATTACCGTCGATTATCGGTAATAAGAGTGAACCGTCACGCTGCTGTTCTCAGCCTCAACTCATCGCTTGTGTCACGTGACGCTTCGTGAACACGCGAGCGAGGCTTGCATCTGCACCCAATCGGAAAGCCTTATATGATTCACCCGCTTCCGGCATGACCCTCTTTGATGTGTTATTGTTCCTCGGTCGCCACTTTTCTCGGAATCATAATCAACCATTCGCCAGAGCTCGGATTCCTGAGTACGTCACTTGGAACACACTTTTGACGAAAAAAGAAAAGAAAAAAAAAATGCGACCGGAAATTACGTCATTGCTTTGTCTGTACTTCCGACTGATTTGTATCGTTGTTTCTAAAATTGGGAATATTAGATGGGTTCAATTGGAGAGGTGGAAATAACGAGGTTCTATTGACTTAATATTTTTTGCCGATCGTTCTCTCCCTTTTTAATCAAAACTCTATAACAACACACACACACACACACACACATTGTCTCTCTCTCTCTCTCTATCATTCTCCCTAACTCCTGTTTTTTCACAAAGCATAGATGAAATATTTTAGGGTAACTATATATTTTGTGTATCTTCTATCTATTATACAGGGATTCGTCGTATCGTGAATCGGTCTAATTTTGAAGACCTAATTTTTAGGCCGAAAGATGACTTCGACCAAAACATGAGTATTATTTGTGCGCATTTACTAAGCTTTTTACTTAGATGTGGCACAAGGCCATAAGAAAAGGGCACCCTATCACGCTCGAACTCACTCATGTAGGTTTACTTGTCGGGCTTGTTAACCATTACACCACTAGAGACGCCTATGAGCATTAATAGTGTTACGTTGAAATTCAATCATGGGAATAGTTTGTTTTGGTTACTTCGTTTAATAGTAAATCAGGCTTCGTGGGATATTCAATTCCAAAGCCATCCTTATGGGAGAACAATAGTACAATGGAACCAATGACTGGGTTATAAAGGAATTTTATACCTTTTACAATGGTATTAGTCTGAAAGGTAATACAATAGCCTGACTGGTGTTTGAACTCACTTACTTCGATGTCACAGTCCTGCATATCAGGCACTTTACCATGGCAACTCTCGCTAAATATGAGAATGACTAAGGGCGAAACTTGGTTTACTCTCCCTATTCGAGTATAAGTCGAATTTTGAAGACCTAGTTTTTAGGCCTATGCTTGAAATTTAAACATCGTCGGAAGAACTAGAAACACACACAAAAATATGAATTACATTTATCAAATGGTCTCGCGTCTAAAAACCAAGAATCACTCGATACACGAGGTCAAATTATACACAAGAACATGAAATTTGATTTGGTTTTGTTTTATGGCATATCAACCACTGAAGGGCATTTAATGCCAAACCATTTTCTTATATATAAGCAGTTCTATTTCAAACAGTTCAGTTTAGCATAAGTACAGTTTTTTGCTTAAATACAGTTAAACGTAAAAACAGTTCTATTTCAAACAATTCAGATGAGCATAAGTACACAGTTTAGTTATATTTGACCCGTAGATAGGACCCAGTCCAGCCTAGAGGGGACGTGAGAACGATGGCAATAAAGGGGTGCTCCGCCTTCCCCCATAATCAAGATTGTTTGGTGTCATATTAGGACACTCGTTGGGGGAGTTTTACCTCTCTGCAGTCGGTTTATTCAGCAGACCTAGCCGACTGGGCCAAGTACATGCAGTAATCTCTTATGAGATAAATAAATATGTAATTATGCAAATAGATGGAAAAAAGCTAAAAACGGTTTGTCGTTAGATACTCGCTCATGGGACACACTGGACTTAATGAAAACGTTTTTTTTTCTTGATATAAATAGGGTTTATTAGAACAGATTAAAGTATGCATAGGCAGTGGGTCTCAAGAGAAATAGCTTGAGCCTCTCCTCTTGAATAAAAATAAACATCCTCTTTAGTATAAAATACACAAAAATTATTTTTGAAATTTCTATAAGCACTTTCCAAATCTTTCCACACATTAGCTACATGCTTCTTTGCAACAGCTGTTTTCCGAGAACATTTGCATTGTGAATTAATCTATCTTATAAATCGGCCCAGTTGATTAGGGCTGTAGAATATACGAACAGCATCTCTGCAGATGAATAAGACTACTCCAATGAGTGTGCTGGATATGACTCTAAACAATCTGATGGTGAAGCTCCAGTAATGCTTGAGCTTTGGGGAATACAGAGTACTTCTTCTTGCCATTACTCCCACTTACACTCTGGTCCAGAGTTGTAGTACCTGTAAGGGTCCGATCTATATGGCAAATAGAACTGTTTGACATTTAAACTGAGTGCAAACAAATGTCTTATGCTAAAATGATGTTTGATTGAATTGTTTGTGATACATTGCAATACTGGGAACCATTTATCTTTGACTTATGCTAAATTGAATTGTTTGAAATAGAACTGTTTCATCATTTAACTGAGTGTAAACAAATTACGGATATCTAATCGAATTGATGTGTTAAATATTTTAGAATGTTTAACTGCGTGCAAACAAATCATTAATAGTAAATAGAATTATTTGTATTAGATAGAAATAAGTGAAATCATCTGTGTGAAAAAATGAGCTTAGGCTCGTTTTAAAATGTTATGTAAAAGATGAGTTTAGAAATCATATATATTTAATATATATGCATAAAGTGGATTTGGCATAAAATAACCTACAATGGTTGTTATGCCATAAAACCCAACCCAACCAAAACATATATATTTAATACATATGTATAAAGTGGATTTGGCATAAAATAACCTACAATGGTTGTTATGCCATAAAACCCAACCCAACCAAAACATATATATTTAATATATATGTATAAAGAGGATTTGGCAATAAATAACCTACAATGGTTGATATGCCATAAAAACCAAACCAAACCAAACCAAATCATATATATTAAATATATATGTATAAACAGGATTTGTCATTAAATGACATCATCATCATCATGTGATGCGGCCAGCACGGATATCCCTGACCCTCTCTCTCCACGTCTCCCTATCATTAATCGCCTCTGGTAGGTCTTCAGGGTTACATCCCGTATCATCACATTGCTGCTGTATGTATGTTCGAGCTGGTCGTCCTGCTTTTGATTGGCCATATGCGGGGTCTACAGGAGTACATCACTTACGAGCTCGTCCTTGCTTCTCCAGTAGTGTCCGGCATGTCTGGTTCGTCTAGGTTGGCTAGTTTTCGTGATAAGTGGTAGGTGACCGAATAGTTGGTACCTTGTGGGGTTTTGCTGCCAGGACTTGTTCAATATTGCTCTCAAGATTCTTGTATAGTTGCCGTCTAGCTTCTTCTCCAGCCGATTAGTCAGCGTCCAAGTAGTGCATCCATATAGCAGTATCGACACGACCGCAACCTGGAAGAAACTGCGTTTCATTTTATCGCTCAGTTTTGATTCAATGGTTGATATGCCATTAAACCAAACCAAATCAAATCATATATATTTTATATATATGTATAAAGAGGATTTGGCAATAAATAACCTATAATGGTTGATATGGCATAAAAGCAAAGCAAAACAAAGCAAACAGAGCTCATGAATATTTTGGTTTGGTTTGGTTTGGTTTGGTTTTATGGCATATCAACCTTTGTAGGTTATTTAACGCCAAATCCATTTTTATGTAAATAATCTGTTCTATTGAAAACAGTTCAGTTTAGCATAAGTACACAGTTTAATTGTCAAAAACATTTCCATTTCAAACTATTCAAACAGTTATATGTAATGATTCAGTTAAGTGTAAATACAGTTTTAATGTAAAAAAAAAGTTCTATTTGAAATAATTCAGTTAAGCATAAGTAGGCAGTTTAAGTGTAAGTACGGTTTAATCGTCAAAAACGTTTCTATTTCAAGCTATTCAGTTTACTCGATTCATTTTAGCATAAGTATGCTGTTAGTTATATTTAACCCATAGATAGGGCCCTATCAGGTGATACCACTCGGGGCCAGTGTGGACCTGGGAGCGATGGCAATGAAGGGGTACTCCACATTCCCCAAAGCTCCAGCACTGCTGGAACCTCACCATCAGATTGTTTAGTGTTATATCCAGGACACTCGTTAGGGGGCGGTCTTACCCCTCTGCAGAGGTGCAGTCAGTGTATTCTACAGCCCCAGCTGACTGGGCAATCATGAATGTTTTCCTTGCGGCTACAATGTTGGACATTTTAAGACCAAGGTTGAAAAGAGTCTTGAATAGTCTCAGTTTTAATTTCTGTTTGGTTGTGTCATTTTAATACGCTTGGATTACTTCTTTACTTTTCATTTGTCATTTGCTGTGTCGATGGGTCTTTGAATTGGCTCAACAGAAGGGTAATAGTTTTCCCTCCTAGCTATGACACTAAAATGCATCTAACATTTTAAATATTGGCCGGAATAATTTGAAGAGTTCTGATGATCTTCTATTACTTCTTGGTCCTCTCTGACTCGGAGAGGTCGTACTTGTTCTATCTATGAGTCAAATATATCTATTTAAAATTATTCTTATCCGGCGAGACTGTGTGTTAAAAGGTTTCTCGAGAAACTACACACACAGAACAATATAATTGGGGACGGGCAATGAACGCTATTCCCTAACCATCATCATCATCATCATCATGTCACGCTGCCAGCACGGATCTCCCGCCATCCGTTTCTATGGTCTATCATTCCCGGGAAGTCTTCAAGGCTACATCCTGCATCGGCACAGAGCTGCTGTAGGTTGGTTCTTGTTGGTCGTCCTGCCTTTGCTCGTCCACGTGATTAGGTTCACTGGAGTACGTCACTTATGAGTTCGTCCTTACTTCTCCAGCAGTGTCCCGCATGTCCGGTTCGTCTAACTCGGATAGTTTTCGCGATGGGTAGTAAGTGGCCGTATCGTGTTGACTCCAGGACTTGTTCAATACTGCTCGAAGCATTCTTGTATAATTGCTGTCAAGCTTTTTCTCCATACGTTTAGTTAGCGTCCATGTAATGCATCCATACAGTAGCCCCGAAGCGGAAAATAACTCTAAAAAAGTTAAGATCCAATTAAAATACATCCATCATTCATCTGTCATTATGCCTACAGTGACCAATTCGCCTTTTCAAGGAGAATTTAAGTTTAAAAAATCATCTGAAGAAACAAAAACAAAAAAGAATATTTAGGAATTTTTGTGAGAAACAATGTTTTGAACAATTTTCAAAATTTTTCTATTTCAAGATTGCAACTTTTCGATATGATTATCTATCAATCTAAATCTTGATTTTGAAGATGTCTTTCATTCTTTTGAAAAACAATTTTTGTATTTGTAAATCATGTATAATATAATCACTTGTTTGTGAAAATTTGTCGCAAAGAATCATTAAAGTTTCGGAAAAATTCCCGTGGCGTATGAGCAAAAGTGCTGGACTGCGGTCTCGAAGCAAGCCAGTTCGAACTCCAGTCGCGCTATCACATACGGCCTTATACACTTGGAAAAGGTATTGAACCCCTTATTTCTCCATCGATGGTTTAAATGGTATCCCTGCTGTTCGTTTACGAGGCAGGTTTTGGCGTAAAATAATCCACGAAGTTTGATTTGCCATTAAATAAAGAAACTGAACCCATTTCTATAGTGGAAATTAAATATTTTAATGTGTCCTTTTATGAAATTAAGTATGCCGTACAGAAAAAAAAACCTTAGAGGTGCCTTGGGAACACATTTAAATCAGTTGGTAGTTTTTTTTCTTTAAATCTTCTTATATGTTTGAATAGACAAAAGTTATTTGATACAAGAGAAATAGTTCAGTTGGAAAGAATTTCAGATTAGAGGTGTCGTGTTCAATCTCACGTTCCAGCATCATGTTCTATTTCGAGTGTATGATATTTTAGTCGGTTAGTCGATTGATTTTTTTTTCAGTAGTGAAGTTTTCATAATGAACACATTTGGAAAAATTTTCAGCTAGGTCTCACAATTACGTCCCGAGTTTTCCCGTGAAAATCAAATATCATTTTCTACAGATTTATAGGTTTAACTGGGTTGTAACGGCTATCATTGTGAGAAAATAGACTCGAAGAGTCGGGTTCAAATTCTAGAATTGGTAGTTTGCGTTTCACTTTTACGCAAATGCACTTTGGAGAAAGCATGGATCATTGTTTTCTCTCTGCCAGAAATTAGTAAAATATCAGGACAGATTGGGCTGTTTAGCCTTGGTTTAGTAACTGATCTGAGGGAAGGAAAAAAACAAATGAAAACTCTGAAATCAAAAGTAGCAAACTAATTGACTCCATAAAAAATTTACTTACTATGAAAACACAGCATCATCACAGATGGTGCTGTTTGCGGCACAATCCGCTTAAGGGCACAGGACAAAAAGAAATATAAAAAATATAATTTTTTTGCAGAGTAAAAATAAGAAAGAGTGAAAATACCAAAAAAATACTTAGATATTGCCGGAGAGCGGAAAAAAGTTGAGGAATATGAAGGTGACGGTGATACCAGTTGTAGTTGCAGCACTTGGAGCAATCAGAAAGGATTTGAAAGAGACACTGGGCGAAATGGAGATCAGAGGAAGAAGCAAGACCATCCAAATCGCAGCATTGTTTAAATCAGCTAGAATACTTAGAAGAGTCCTGGAAATCTGAGGAAAGTTACCGTTACTGAGACTACAGTGAAAAACTACCGTTCAAAACTGGTAGATAACCCACACCATAGTAAAATAACCATGAAATGAATGAAATCTTTTAGATGTTTTCGCAAAACAAATTTTTTGCTTAAAGATCATTTTAAATACAGGGTGCGGAAGCAAAATTAGGAATATTGTAGTATGATAATAAATGACTCAATTATAAAACAAGATAAGTTTTAAGTTTAAAAAATAACCTACAAAATAAGAAGATAGACACAAACCAATAAGTTTACTCAATATTGCCACCATTTTTTTTTCAATTATTGTATCCATACGCGTTCGAAACGATTTGCATGCATTCAAAATAAATTATTCAGACTTTTATAAAAAAAGTTTAATTTTAATTTAAAAAAAATCAAATAAAGAATTAGAAGAAAGACACAAAACAGTAAATTATCTCAATATGGCCGCCATTTTTTTCAATTATTGTTTTAACACGCTTTCGAAACGAATGCATGCCTTCAAAATAAATTCTTCAGACATTTTATTCCATTTCTCCTCCCTATGAATCTTAAGCGAACCAATATTTGGATGGGAAGTTGCATTTGTTTTGTTTCCTAAAACGCCCCATATAGCGTAATCAAGGTCTGGGCTTGATGGAAGCCATAAAGAAACTCCAATCATTTTTTTTTTAAATTTTGCATGTTTTTGGCGTTAAGTAAATCGGATTCTTTGTCGTTTCTTTTCTTGCTCGCTCATATTGGGCTGGATTTTAATGAAAAAAAAAAAAATGCTTCAATGATAGAGCTAATCATGAAAATTTAGATTTATCATGTTTTTTTTTCTTCAAAAATTTGACTAATCAGCTTGAAAAAATGTTTAAAAATCATTCTATATTTCGCTCTCGCACACTGAAAAATAATAATAATTCCAAACAGATTAATCTTTTATAAAAAATATCGAGTCATATTTTGGGGACATTTGCAAGATTTCTTTGTTTAATGGTATACCAACATTCGTGGGTTATCTAATACCAAAGACACCCTTGTAGAAAAATAGTTGTGATCCTATTAACCCAAAACTGGGTGAGATAAGCAGTTTCAGTACCTTTCCAAAGTGTATTAGTTCGAAAGTGAGTATAATAAAGCGACTGGAGATTGAATTCGTTTACTTCGAAGCCAGCACTTTCACCAGTACGCCACGGATTTTCCCCTGACTTAAATGGTGATTAAATATCGTCATGAAAAAAAGTCGTAAGTTTCCGTCTTTCCTAAAACTTGAATTAATTTATTGATGAAGGTATTAGAAAAAGCTGTTGCTTAAGTTTAGCAAAGTCTGGCACAAGGTCATACCAATAGTATAATAAGCAGAGATCGAACTTATTGCACAAGTAAATCAGCCAACCAATCATAGCCGCTGTGATAGATTCTCAAAAAGTAGATATTTACTCAGTTTAGATGAGGCAACAACTATGACAATAAGGCATTCACTGAATGTCAAATTCATTAAGCTTATATTTCTCTTCGAGACTATTAACTATTGCACTATGGTAAGCAAGATAGATACTTGCAAAGATTTAATTTAGACCTGCACAAAAGCATAATGGCTGGGTTCGCATTAAGGTTAGACATTATTACTTTGACAATGGTCTGCTACACTAACCTATTAATCACAATTCTATGTCAGGCGTTTTCAATTTTATCTCGTCAGAATGATTCATCTAAATTTCAACAATAATAAATGTTTCTTCATAATTCTTCTTTTGATAAGGTGCCAGTGGTGTAATGGTTATCGTCGCAGGAATTGGACACGGCAACACGAGTTCAAATCCTGGACGAGACTGATTGCATTTCACATAGCATTAGTACCCTTGGGAAAGGTATGAATCCAATTATTCTCCCTCCAGCTATGGGTAAATAGTAGGACAGACAAGGTTCTTCAGCCTTGGTGAGGCAACTAGTCTAGGAGAAGGAAAACTCTGAATTCAAACCTGTTAAAAAATTGACCTTGTGTCATATCCTGCCCGAGCGGAGGGGTTGGGTAAATATGATAATTCTTCTTTTGATAATAATAATAATAATAATAATAATAATAATACATGGACGACATCAAACTGTTTGCTCAAAAGGGAAAAGAACTGGAAACTCTTATATACGCAGTGAAAATATACAGTCAGAACATAGGAATTGAATTTGGTATAGAAATATGTGCCATGCTAGTAAGGAAAAGCAGAAAACGACACTTAATGGTCGGAATGGAACTACCAAATCAATACTAAATTATAACGCTCGGAGAAAAGAAAAGGTACAAATACTTGAGCATCTTGGAAGCTGACACCATCAAACAAGAAGAGACGAAAGAAAAAAAAATTAAGAAATAATATTTCAGATGAACCAGAAAGTTACTCGAGACAAAACTATGTAACAGAAACCTTATCAAAGGAATAAATACCTGGGCTGTTTCCCCTCTTAAGATATTCGGGACCATTTTTGAAGTGGACTAGAGAAGAACTTAAACGAATGGATCAGAGAACAAGAAAACTAATGACCATGTATAAGACATTACAACACAGTGATGACGTTGACAGAGTATGTGTGCCAAGAAAAGAAGGGGGAAGAGGACTTGCCAGTATTGAAGACAGTGTTGACGCATCAATTCAATATCTAGAACACTACACTCAAAAGAGAGAAAGAAGACTGATAACAGCCACCAGATACAATGCTGACAACACGAGGACCAACAGAACAACAATAACCAGAAAACAAAAATGGGAAGAAAAAACAAATCTATGGACGTTTTAAACGACTAATAAGCAACAACTCACACGTAAAGACATGGAAGTGGCTATGAAAGGTAAACCTTAAGAGGGAAACAGAGTATCTCCTGATAGCAGGACACAACAACGCTAAAGGACCAATCATATCAAAGCAAGAATAGATAAGACGCAACAAAACAGCAAATGTAGGTTACGTGGTGATAGAGACGAAACTATCAATAACATAATAAGTGAATGCAGCAAATTAGCGCAGAAAGGGTATAAGACAAGACACGACTGTGTGGGTAGATTAATCCTCTGGGAATTGTGCAAGAAATTTAGATTTAACCAAACGAAACAATGGTATATGCACAATCCAACAGAAGACCGACACACACAAACTGTGTGGGTAAAGTGATCCTCTGGGAATTGTGCAAGAAATTTAGATTTAACCAAACGAAACAATGGTATATGCACAATCCAACAGAAGAACGACACACACAAACTTTGTAGGTAAAGTGATCCTCTTGGAATGGTGCAAGAAATTTAGATTTAACCAAACGAAACAATGGTATATGCACAATCCAACAGAAGAACGACACACACAAACTGTGTGGGTAGAGTAATCCTCTGGGAATTGTGCACGAAATTTAGATTTAACCAAACGAAACAATGGCATATGCACAATCCAACAAAAGAATGACACACACAAACTGTGTGGGTAAAGTGATCCTCTGGGAATTGTGCAAGAAATTTAGATTTAACCAAACGAAACAATGGTATATGCACAATCCAACAGAAGAACGACACTCACAAACTGTGTGGGTAGATTAATCCTCTGGGAATTGTGCAAGAAATTTAGATTTAACCAAACGAAACAATGGTATATGCACAATCCACCAGAAGAACGACACACACAAACTGTGTGGGTAAAGTGATCCTCTGGGAATTTTGCATAAAATTTAGATTTAACCAAACGAAACAATGGTGTATGCACAATCCAACAGATGTACGACACACACAAACTGTGTGGGTAAAGTGATTCTCTGGGAATTGTGCAATAAATTTTTTTAACCAAAGAATCAATGGTATATACACAATCCAACAGAAGAATGACACACACAAAATGTGTTGGTAAAGTGATCCGCTGGGAATTGTGCAAGAAATTTAGATTTAACCAAACGAAACAATGGTATATGCACAATCCAACAGAAGAACGACACACACAAACTGTGTGGGTAAAGTGATCCTCTGGGAATTGTGCAAGAAATTTAGATTTAACCAAACGAAACAATGGTATATGCATAATCCAACAGAAGACCGACATACACAAATTGTGTGGGTAAAGTGATCCTCTGGGAATTGTGCAAGAAAATTAGATTTAACCAAACGAAACAATGGTATATGCACAATCCAACAGAAGAACGACACACACAAACTGTGTGGGTAAAGTGATCCTCTGGGAATTGTGCAAGAAATTTAGATTTAACCAAACGAAACAATGGTATATGCACAATCCAACAGAAGAACGACACACACAAATTGTGTGGGTAAAGTGATCCTCTGGGAATTGTGCAAGAAATTTAGATTTAACCAAACGAAACAATGGTATATGCACAATCCAACAGAAGAACGACACACACAGACTGTGTGGGTAAAGTGATCCTCTGGGAATTGTGCAAGAAATTTAGATTTAACCAAACGAAACAATGGTATATGTACAATCCAACAGAAGAACGACACACACAAACTGTGTGGGTAAAGTGATCCTCTGGGAATTGTGCAAGAAATTTAGATTTAACCAAACGAAACAATGGTATATGCACAATCCAACGGAAGAACGACACACACAAACTGTGTGGGTAAAATGATCCTCTGGGAATTGTGCAAGAAATTTAGATTTAACCAAACGAAACAATGGTATATGCACAATCCAACAGAAGAACGACACACACAAACTGTGTGGGTAAAGTGATCCTCTGGGAATTGTGCAAGAAATTTAGATTTAACCAAACGAAACAATGGTATATGCACAATCCAAAAGAGGAACGACACACACAAACTCTTCTGGGATTTTGACATACAAACGGATCACCTACTCTCAGCCAAATGAACAGAACTTATAATTATCAATTACAACAAAAAAAAGGGAACTTGCAAAATTGTAGTTTTTTCTCTCCCGGCTAACCACAGAGTAAAATTAAAAGAATGTGTAAAGAAAGATAAATCCCTCGAAATTACAAGGGAAGAGAAAAACCTGTGGAATATGAAAGTGACGTTTATACCAATTATAATTGGTTCTCTTGGTGTAATATAATGGCCGAGGGATTTCGTTTTATATATTTTGCCTTTGTGTTTAGTTAGGCTGAGAATCTTTCGGCTCAGTGCATGGGATATTAATGTACAAACTTGAGCGCAGGTGTTGACGCACGCGCGGGGAGGATGTGTCGATCACAGATGTCAAAATAAAAATTCCAGATTGAAAGGTTGACCAGTGGATGTGAATGACGTCATGCACCGGAAGCGCGCGCGGAGGATTTTGGGGACTTCTAAAAAATCAATGAGTTGCGATCTGCCTCGGAGGAAGAAGGTTGACTTTCGCTCGCTCGCCGAGGCCTTGTGGCAGGTGTCACACGTGTTTTGGGGGAGATGGAAAAGTCAGATGTATCTCTGTCCTTATGTCGAAAACACTTTTCACTCAAAGGTAATAAAAAGTTTCGTACCTGAACTAAGAAGTCGTTACGTGTTTTTCGTGTTTCGGGATTCCTATGTTCTATGTTGTCTATATATGAACATTATGAACGTTTTACGTACCGGTATGGGTATGTCTATTTCCCATATTCATGTATGGCTATGTTACATTGATACAGTTATCATTACGTTATTGAGATCGGCCAGAATACTGAGAAGGGTCATGGAGACTTGAGGAGACTTACTGTCACTCAAACTCCTGTGAAGATCATCAGCTAACGCTGATGTGAAAAACTCTCATGGATAAATTATGCTAAAGATTAATTACTGCGGCCAGTAACAGCAGTGACAACATAAGGACAAACATAACAACCACAAAAACTAGAGAAAAGAAATAGGAAGAAAAACTACTCGATGAATATTTCAAGCGACCAACTGACGAAATCTCACATGAGAAGACATGGAAATGTCCACAGAAGGGAAAACGTAAGAGAAAAACTGAATCTCTTCTTATAGCAGCGAAAAACCAATGCTATAAGGACCGATGATGTTAAACCGGAAAAAAAGATCCTATGTGGCGATAGAGATGAGAAAATTAATCACATAATAAGCCTAATAAATGAATGTAATAAACGAGTGCAAAGGGAGAATACTGGATGAGGAAGGGGATTCACTGGGAGTTGTGCTAGAAACTGAAAATCGACCACATTACTAAATAGTATATGTAGACATCAAAATCCGTCTTGGAGAATGAGACACATACAATTCTATTGGATTTTGAACTACCTAATCCTAACCAGGAGACTTGAGTAGTGATAATTAACAAAACAAGATAAAAAAAAGAAAAAAGTGAACTTGTCGTATAGTAGACTTTGCCGTCCCAACGGACCACTGAGTTTGGTTTGATTTGGTTTTATGGCATATCAACCATTGTGGGTTATCTAATGTCAAATCCATTTTTATACATATAAACAGTTCTATTTCAAATAATTCAGTTTTATATTAGTGCACAGTCTCAATGTAAAAAAAAACTGTTCTATTTCAAACAATTCAGTTTAGCATTAGTGCAGAGTTTCACTGTCAAAAACAGTTCTATTTCAAACAATTCAGTTTAGCATAAGTAAACAGTTTACTTCCATTTGACCCATAGATCGGACCATATCAAGTACTACAACTCAGAGCGATGGCCATAAAGGGGTAATCCGCATTCCTCAACGCTCCAGCATTACTGGAACCTTAGCATCGGATTGTTTAGTGTCTTATCAAGGACACTCGTATGAGGAGTCTTACCCCTCTGCTAAGAAGCAGTCAGTTTATTCTACAGCCCCAACAACTTGGCAAGCGGACTACTGAGTGAAAATCAAAGAAAGCGAAAAAATAGACAAGTACTTGAACCTTGCCAGAGAACTAAGTAAGCTGTGTAGCGTGTGGGCATCGATGATAACAAATATAACAAGTTAAACTCCTGTGAAAGACCATCAGCTAAAACTGATGTGAAAAACCCTCAAAGAGTATTCAATAATAATAATAATAATTAGAAGATCTGGGAAATTGTTGGGTTTCATTCGTAATAAAGGTTCATGATCATATTGATGCTTCTGTTTTGAAAGAAAAGCTGAATTTCATAGATATCTTCGTTCTATCAAGAATTTAAAACATTAAAAGAATAAGGCTAAGAGCGAATGCAAAACCCCTCAACCACCCCAAGAAAAATCATTATTCTGGCGCAAATTAGATTGAAAGTTTAAGATAAGCAAGAATGCTCTTAAGAGTTCAATGGACTTGTCATTCAGACTGATAAATTACCACTTAAAAATGGAGTGAAAAGCTACAAGAAATATCAAAATAATAATATTAAAACCAATATTACCAGCACTAGCAAAAACAACTACAATTATAATAGTCTTGGCCAGGAGATCAGACTTAGAGGTAATCCATAAAAAAGAAAAGAAAAAAGAGAACTGGATGTAATGTGGCCGTCCCAGCGAACCACTGAGTGAAAAAAAAAAAACAAAAATACAAAACAAAACAAAGAAAGCGAAAAAATAGACGAATACTAAGACCTTGCCAGAGAACTAAGAAAGCTGTGGAATATTAGGGTGACGTTGATAGCAATTGATATTGGTACACTTAGAACGATTCCTAAAGGCTTGGAAAGGGGCCTGTGGGAATGGAAAATCAGAGGATGAATCTAGACAATCCAGACTACCGCATTGTTAATATCGGCTTGGATACTGAGAAGTGTCCTGAAAACCTGAGAAGATTTGTTGTCACTCAGAGTACAGTGAAATACCACCAATTAAAATTGGCGTGAACAAGTCACAAAGTATGAAATAATAATAATAATAATAATATTTCCTAAAGGCAGCGCAAAACAACGCTATAAGAACCAATCATATCGAGGCGAGAATAGATAAGACTCTACAAAATAGTGAATGTAGGCTATGCGGTGACATAGATGAAACCATCAATCACATAATAAGCGAATGCAGCAAATTAGCACAGAAAGAGTACACGACTAGACAAGACTGGGTGGGCAAGGTGATCCACTGAGAAATGTGCAAGAAATTTAAATTTGACCTTACCAATAAATGGTATATGCACACCCCAACACCTGTCCTGGAAAATGACACACATAAACTCCAATGGGACTTTGGCATACACACAGATCACCTAATCTCGGCCAGAAGACTAGACCTTATGATAATCAACAAAAAAAAAAAAAAGAAAAGAATTTGCAAAATTGTCGAGTTTGCTGTCCCGGCTGACCGCGGAATAAAAGGATGCGAAAAGAAGGATAAGTACCACAAACTCGCTAGGGAATTGAAAAAGCTGTGGAACATGAAAGTGACGATTGTACCAATTGTGATTGGTGCTTTTGGCACAATTTATTAAAAGGCCTGGAGGACTTGGAAGTTGGCGGACGGGTAGAGACTATCCAAATGACAGCATTACTGAGAACGGCCAGAATACTGAGAAGAGTCCTGGAGACTTGAGGATACTTGCTGTTACTCAAACTCCAGTGAGAAACCATCAGCTAAAACTGATGTGGAAAACTCTCAAGGAGTAAATAATAATAATAATAATAATAATAATAATAATAACCTCGACATGGCTAAGAAGTATAAACCACAAGAGAGAAACTTAATTTCTTTTAATCGCAGCACAAAATAATGCAATAAGGAACAATTATATCAAAACGAAAAGTGATAATACGCAAGAGAAAAGCAAGTACTTGTTATGTGGAGAGAGATGAAACATTTTATGTAATAAGAATCGAATGCAACAAACTAGCATAAAAGAACACAAGACAAAGTACGACTGGGTAGGAAAAGGTTATGCACTGAGAATTGTGTAAAGAATTAAAATTCGACCAAGTTGGTCAAAGGTATTTATGCAAACCAGAATCTGTCCAAGAAAATGAGACGAACATGTTTCTCTGGAACTTTGAGATGCAAACAAATTATCGAATCCCAGGCATAAGACCAGGTCTAGTGTTAAATAAGCAGGGAAAAAAAGAACTTGTCGTCTGGAAGATTCGGCGTTCTGGTGAACCTCTAAATAAAAAGAAAAAAAATGAAAAAAAAACAAAACAAAACAAAACATCATTACTTAGATCTTGCTTGAGAACTGAAAAATCGGTGCAACATGAAGGTGACGATGAAACTAATTTATAAAGGCTTGTAAAACAGACTAAATGAATTGGAAATCAGAGAAGTCAGGCGATTTTCTGTCACTCACTCTTCAGTCAAACATTACAAAAAAAAAAAAAAAAAGAATGACGCGAAAAATTCACAAGGTGTACTAACAACAAGAACAATGACAACAACAATTATAATACGCAACAAAATAGCAGATGTAGATGATGTGGTGACAGAGACGAAACGATTAATCGCATAATAAGCAAATGCAGCTAATTAGACTATAAGACTAGACACGATTGGTTGGGAAAGGTGAACCACTGGGAATTGTACAAGATGTTCAAATTTGACCATACGAACCAATGCTATATACAAAACCCGGAATCCATTCTAGAAAATGAGACACAAAAATTTCTTTCGGATTTGGAGATTCAAATTGATCACCTAATCTCAACCAGAGAAGCAGACTTAGTGATACTCAACAAGCTAACAGAAAAAGGGAGAATCTAGCGAATAGTGGACTTTACCGTTCTGATTGACCACAGGGTAAAACTGAAGTAAAGCGAAAAGAGAGATTAGTACCAAGACCTTGCCAGAGAACTGACAAAATATGATGGTGACGGTGATACCAATTGCGCTCGGTAAAGTCACCAAAGGACTGGAAATAGAAGGATGAGAGGAAAACATCCAAACTATAGCGTTGTTGAGATCGATTAGAATATTAAGAAGAGTCTTGGAGAGTTGAGGAGACTTGCTGTCCCTCAAAACTCCCGTAGAAAACCATCAGCTAACGTTTGTATAAAAAACTCTCAAATGAGTAAAATAAAAATAATAATTGAAGATTTGCTGTTCCAGCGGATCACAGAATGAAAATAAAAATGGCCAAAAGGTAGACAAATACAATATGAGGTTGACGGTGATACTAGTTGAAAATAGTGCCCTTGGAACGGTCCCAAAAGGTTTGAAAGAAAGATTGGAGAAGATAGAAATCAGAGGAAGAATCGAGACCATCCGGGCGACAGCATGGTTGAGATCGGCCATAAGAGTCTGGGAGATCTGAAGAAGATCTGAAGAGACTTGCTGTCACCCAGTGTTCTGTGAAAGACCACCTGCCAACGCTGATGGGAAAACCTCACTAAGAGTAAAATAATAATAGCAACAACAATAAAAACACCAATAATAATAATGATAGTTATGATGATGATGGCCGAGGGAATGGAAAATACGGAATCGCTTATTTTTCCTGCCCATTTGTGAAAGTTTAATACAAAATCCGATCTTCTTTGAATAATAATAGAGCCAATCATAACCGTTAATTTTCATCAATAAGATGATGATGATGATGATAGTGGTGGTGATGATGATGATAGATTTTCGATGGTTGTCTCGATGATGATGACCAGGAGATAGGGGGGGAGCTAAGATAGTATCGATAATAAATACGATATTAATTTTAATCGAATGTTGAAGATGATAAAAGTCTTACAATAATGATGACGAAGCTGATAAACATAGTAAATAGCATTTCTGATCATATTCTCTACTATAGCGACGACGTTCCACTTATTATTATCCTTGGTGCAACTAATAATAATAATAATGATAATATTCTGAAGATGATAATGCTGACGATGATGATGATTCTTAATACAAAGACACTGATGAAGGCTCCTTGATAATATGTCTAATGACCATGAAGAGCGTCTTGACAATAGAGACCTGATGAAGAGGCAAACGAAGATGAAAATAAAGATTACACTCATCTCAAGATACTGACAATGACAGCCTCTCTCAGCTGATGGCAAAGACGAAGGTAAGAGGAAAGGGAGATGAAAACAAGGAGCATGGTTGGTAGGGGAGCCGGGCGATGGAGACGCCGAACGGAAAAACAGAAAAAGAGACCCTGACTCCGACCGTTCGTTGGAATCGGGCGTAGGTGTGAGTGTGCGTGTGCATGGTTGTGGGAGGTGATGGGTGTGGGAGGGTGAGTCGCGTGCAGTCAGTCAGTCGCCCATCCGACAACCTAAGTTCTTCCGTCCCGCCACTCATCTTTGACTCAGTCACGTGAATGGAAATTAAAGTTCTCATCAGCCCAGCGTTGATTGTACCTTTCGCTTTGATTTTTGCTTTCAGGCAGGTTACGTGGGATGAACGGTTGATGTGCTCGAACGTGAACATCGGCGTCGATTTCTGCCTTGGGCTTCGGCGGTCCGATGTCCAAATTTTGAAAAATATAGAGGTCATCATTTCCTATCAAGTAAGTCGCTCCAAGCTATGGATTTCTGACGCCGCACAATCTTCCAGGAAGAATATGACTAATACTCATGAGAGCATTTCGAAAACAATTAGATTGAAAAATTTAAGATATAAAACGTAATAAATGCATGCGAAATGGCTAAGGAACTCGTTGGATTCCTGCTGAAACAGTAATCTAGGATGATCGTGATACTTCTAGATAGGAAGACGTTAAGGATTCTAATTAGCATTTTATAGTTCTCTTTATTATATCGAGAATTTGATGCACAAATGCAGACCCAAAAGAATCATTATTGAATTGCAATTTTTTACTGGAAATTGCTTTAATCTCTTAGAGCGGTTTCAAGATTATTGCTCTAATAACGAACCCATTATTATGTGACGTTTTTATATGGCTACTTTTAAAGATACAAAAAGAAAATGAAAGAAAAGAAAGGCAATGTTTGAGGTATAATGGTTACAGTCAATGGATATGGTGACCTGAGTTGAAATTCTGGACGACGCTGTCTTCATTTCACATAGCGCTAATAAACTTGGGAAAGTATGAATCCAACTATTTTCCTTCAACCTATGGGTAAATAGTGGGAAAGACTAGGCTCTTTAGCATTGGTTTGTCAACCATTTTAGGAGAAGGAAAAGTCTGTTAAACTTCGCTTAAAACTGACCTTGTGTCACATGCAGCTCGTGCGGAGGGTTTCTCTGTTCGTATTTATTTTGATTACATTCCTTGTATGCATGTAACGATTTCAGTCTCACATTATTTCAATCTTTGTCCAGTCAGCTGATGTTTTACAAAAAACAGTTATTGCCCAGTCGGCTGGAGCAGTAGAATACAGCGACTGCATCTCTGCAGAGGGATAAGACCGCCCAACGAGTGTCCTAGACATGACACTAAGCAATCTGATGGTGAGGTTCCAGTAATGCTGGAGCTTTGGGGAGTGTGGAGTACCCTTTCATTGCCATCGCTCCCAGGTCCACTCTGGCCTGGAGAGGTAGCACTTGATAGGGTCCTATCTATAGGTTAAATGGAACTTAACTGTGTACTTATGCTAAACTGAATTACATGAAATAGAACTGTTTTGATATTTAACTGTGTGTTGACCAAAACTTTACTTATACTGAATTGTATTGTTGGAATTAGAACTATATGACTAAAGTGAATAGCTTGAAATAGAAGTGTTTTTGACAATTAAACTGTGTACTCATGCTAGACTGAATTTTTTGAAATATAACTGATTATTTGTATAAAATGGATTTGGCATTAAATAACCTGCAAAGATTGATGTGCCATAAAACCCAAACAACCAACCAATCATGTCAATCTTTTACCTCCAACTTCCAAGTTCGGCTTGTGGTGTGGCATACAAAGATATCATTTTGCAGACGCAGTGGCGTAATGGCTAACGTGAGTCCCCGGGGCGTAATGGCTAACGCACTTGATTGTAGCCTCGACGTGGACGAGTTCAAACTCCAGTTGCTTTGTTACGTTCAATTTCAGAATAATGTCTTTGGGAAAGGTATGAACCCCCTTATATCCCCAATCTATGAGTTAAATATTATCACAGGTATTCTTCAACAAGGATGGCATTTGGCATTAAATAACCCCTGGAGGTTGATTATCCATGAAGCAAAGGAACCAATGCCATCCACTCAAAACATTTTGCAAAAAAGAAAAGCACTTTAATTTGAATGTTGAATGAGCAATTCGCGATTCTTTTCTCACAAAGATTAACATTAATCTACCTACGTTAAAAATTGGCAAGTAAATTTGTTAATTAGAAAATATTTGTAATCTTCAAATACCATATTCATGTGCATCTTGATTTCATCTAATAATACAAAGATATTTGCCTATAGTTATATGGTATCTAGAGTTCCTAGCAAATAAAATATAATATACAAAGCGATATTATTTCAAGTATTGTTATCTAATACTATAAGTATTATTATATTGCTATCTAATACAATAGGTATCATATTTTTAAAAAGATCAATTTGACACTGAAATTGGACCCTAATAAGAATAACCACTTCCGGTCAGAGTGGACCTGGGCGCAATGGTTACAAAGGGCTACTTCATACTCCCAGAAGCTACGCCACTGGATGCAGTTTCGTTTCATACTCAGGACTTTTGGAAAGAGTTGTCTTCCCTGAGGATCTTGGTAGTGAATTGTAATCCCCACCGACGAGGGTCAAAGAATATGTTTTCCAAACAGTTACGCTAAATCTACACATATTTACGAACTCCTCCGCTCGGGCAGGACATGACACAAGGTCAATTTTTAAGCGCAGTTTAACAGGTTTGAATTCAGAGTTTTCCTTCCCCTAGATTAGTTTCCCCACCAAGGCTGAAGAACTCAGTCTGCCCAACTACTTACCTATAGCTGGAGGGAGAATAATTGGATTCATACCTTTCCCAAAGGTATTAGTGCTATGTGAAATGCAATCAGTCTCGGCCAGGATTTGAACTCGTGTTGCCGTGTCCATTTCCTACGACGAAAACCATTACACCACGGGCACGTCTCAAATCTACGAGTACGCTTATTTTTCTGAACAGCCCAAGGAATAATGGCAGTGCCTCACGTCAAAAGTTGTGACATAGACAAGGCGGAATAGCTGTATGGGTTTGAATGTTGTGGTAAAAAATAACAAGAATATTAGTTCAGACACCTCGCCTAATGAAGATTATGACCAATCATAATTTAAAGTTTTATGGATAATGAAATAAAGAATAAATGAAATATTATTAATTACTGATAATTATTTTAGAATATGTTCTAAAGTAAATTCACCGGAAAACAGATGCACACATGCATATATTCTTATGTGAATATAAACATGCACGTATCTGCAAAAGTGTTCGCGTGCATCATAGAAAATTAAGAAGCAAGTTTTGTCATATGTTTATGCGGGTAGATTGAATAAGTGCGTGACATGGAGCATAAATGAAGATTGGGGAAGATCTAGCTATCTATCTCTAAAGGAAATAGGAAATAAAAAGAAGTTTCTCTTCTATCAATCTATAAAGCAAGATGGCGTGATATCTCGATAGATAGTTCTTTCTCTTTCTTTCTTTTCTTTTCTTACATTTCCTTTCCATTTTCTTTCTTTCTTTCTTTCTTTGTGCATCAAATAAGTGCATATTGTTATTTACTGGCACAAGGTTATTCTAACGAGAACCCAATGAAGACCAATCGCATGATAACTGATCACACTACACATGCGAAGTGGTATGCCAGATTCATTAGCTAAGCGTAGTGTTAAGGTATATGCATAAAAACATATACATAAGTACATACATGCGAGTCCTCGTGGTGTTGGGGTTAACGTGTTGGACTGCGATATCTCAGTAAGCGAGTTCGAACTACAGTCAAGGTATTAGGTTCTCTTTCGGGCTAATATCCTAGGGAAAGGTATGATACCTTTCCCTAGGATATTAGCCCGAAAGAGAACCTAATACCTTGACTGTAGTTCGAACTCGCTCACTGAGATATCGCAGTCCAACACGTTAACCCCCTTAAACCAACAACGTTAGTCCAACAACGTTAACCCCCTTAAACCGGCAAGCTATGAGCTAGATATTACTATTCTTCTACAAGGATGTATAATACATTAAATAATCCACGGAGGTTAATATGCCATTAAAAAATAAAAGCAAAAGCTACTGGATCGAACACATATAGGTAGATGTATTCATGCAACTATACATAAATGTCTCTCTCTCTCTCCCGCTCTCTCCCTCTCTTTCTTTCTCTCTCTCTCTCTTTATATATATATATATATAGTTCTCGCCAGTTGAAATAAATAGAGCTCATAATTTCAAAGAAGTCGCCACCTATCTCAAGAAACGGGTTGGTACGTTTTGGCACTCAAGTATTTTGGCGTCTTCGGCATATCTTGAATAGATTGGAATGGTGAAATATTGATAATTAAAGAACTGGATATATTTATTACAATAATACTTGAATCAAATAGGTTAAACGAATAATAAAGATTTTGGAGGTGCCCGTGGTGTAATGGTTATCGTCGCAGGAATTGGACACGGCGACACGAGTTCAAATCCTGGACGAGACTGATTGCATTTCACGTAGCACTAATACCCTTGGGAAAGGTATGAATCCAATTATTCTCCCTCCAACTATGGGCAAATAGTAGGGCAGACTAGGTTATTCAGCCTTGGTAAGGCAACTAGTCTAGGAGAAGGAAAACTCTGAATACAAACCTGTTAAACTCCGCTTAAAAAATTGACCTTGTGTCATATCCTGCCCGAGCGGAGGGGTTGGGTAAATATGATAAAGATTTCGTGGTAACTTTAGAAAAGATGGATTCATGCCTTTCTCAAAGGTATCAACACCAAGTGAAACGCTAACAACTGAGTCTAGGATTTGAAATCGGTTCGCCAAGATCATTATTATATGAATTTTGGAGCCCGAGATATTTGAATCGGTTCTAAACATTATGAGATCAATGGAAGAAACACATTTTCAGCTCCTCTGTTTGTCGTTTGCTGCCGTTCCTTTCTCGTCTTTTTATCCGCTGTGCTGCCTGTCGGTTGATATTCGTCACTCGTTTAAACACAAAAACATTTTTGACAAAATGAATAAATAATTAAATAAATAAAAAAAAAAAAAAAGAAAAAAAAATATATCACTGAAAACGAGTTTTGTATCTACTTCCAAATTCAGCCCACCTTAGGAGGGTGGAGACCAGCATCGAGAAAATCAAGAAGAGAACAAGTTTTTATATCCCGATTGCGAATTGGTCATAGAAGGCTTGCTCACTCTTTCATTTTGAAACAGGGACCACAACCACAGTGTTTAACCAGCCAGACAACTTGCACGGTTAAACACATTCTTATTGAATGCAGAACTTTCGCTGTTATCAGAAAGCGATTTTTCAAAGTTAATAACTTGACCGATCTGATCGAGAACGTCGAAACAGATGACATTCTGTCCTTCTTGAGAGAGACAGAGTTGTACCAAAAAATATGACAACTTAAAACTGGTTAATCTGTTGCAAACAAATGAAATCTTGCTAATAGAAAATTCTACCTACCTTAATATTCGTTTTGAAATCTTTGGTTGAATATGTATGTATATATATAGACAGAATTTGGCGTTGAATGACCTACAATGGTTGATATGCCATAAAACAATACTGATGTATCCATATATCCAAACATATTTAATTATGAGACTGCCGAAATACAATCTTCCCATTTTGATTGACTCCTGTTAGATTTGTGTTTGACTGAAGTAAATTTGGTAAACTTCTTTTTCTCTAGTCTAAGTTCATATTAGTTGATATATACAGATATTTATAGTTTACGTTAGTCTGGTATAGGGTCATAATATGAGGAAATCCAGAAAAGATCTGAATCACGATTCACAAGTGATCTATGAGACAAGCATGCTAATCATCTTTCATCGGTAGATCTATCTATCTATCTATCTATCTATCTATCTATCTATCTCAGTCTCTTAATCTATCTATCTATCTATCTATCTATCTATCTATCTATGTGTTTGTTTTTGTGTATGGCCTTGAGTGCGTGTGTGTGTGTGTGTGTGTGTGTGTGTGTGTGTGTGTGTGTGTGTGTGTGTGTGTGTGTGAGCACTTGCGCTTGTGTACGTGTTTGTCAGCGTGAGAGTGTGAAACTGGGTGTGAAAGAAAAGTGGTATTATCTATTGATTTTCTAACTTGGTCGAATGAATACAAAAATCGATAAAGATTTAAATGAAATCGAATAGACTAAAGTAATCGATTTGAGCGATAAAACTGCTTTTTGGTCATATATAAAAGATGTATTCAAAAAGTAAAGACAGAAGCTGTATTTACCAAGGCAGAAATAAATGATGAATGAAACATTAATTTTCTTCAAAATAGTCCCCTTGGAATTCAACATCAACTCCAGTGCGCTTACCGTTAGTCTAAAAGGCATGTCCCAATGGCATCGTAGCTAACGTACTGAACGGTGACATCGTAATAAGTATGTTCAAAATCCAGTCGCGCTATACCAATGATTTTCGGACAAAATCCCTTTGGGAAATGTAAGAACCTTTTTATTCTTCCATGTATGGATTAGACAGTACACTAGTACTTTTTCTATAAGGATGGCTTTAGCGTTCTATAAGGATGGCCTTAGCGTTCTATAAGGATGGTTTTAGTGTTCTATAAGGATGGCTTTAGCGTTCTATAAGGATGGTTTTAGCCACTAAACAAAGAAATCAAAAGCCATGAGTCTAAGCGCCTCTGAGATTTCTCTTGTGATGTCTGACGTATTTCTTTATTTCCTCCATGTTATCTAGTCTTACCCTTGAGATGAATTTTAAATTTAGAACATAAGGAAAAAAATCGAACGGAGGTAAAGCTGGTAATTACGGAGCATGCTGAACTTGCACAATCCGTTTTAGAAGTTTTGAGACTGATTTCTATGTTTTTTCAAATTTGCTCAGCCTGATCTAGACGCCTCGATGGCAGTTTCGTTTGGAGAGTTTGCTAAAAATTTCAGCCTCGATGGCAGTTTCGTTTGGAGAGTTTGCTAAAAATTTCAGCCTCGACGACAGTTTCGTTTGCAGAGTTTGCTAAAAATTTCATAAGCTCAAAAGTTCATATGATGACTTAATATCTGGTGTTGATGACTTTTTCATCAGTAGTATACAAACACTGAAACACCGATGGAAGAAATGCATGGGCTGCAAGGAGGACTATATTGAAAGCTCAATCTCATTTGATCACATTCCATGATTGTCTTATGAATTTTGCAGCTGAGCCTTGTGTTTACTTATATAAGTTATTCACTTGAATACACATTTTTATTCAAATCTTATTATTAAAAATAATCAAGTTTGATTTCGTTTGGTTTTATGGCACATTAACATTGTAGGTTATTTAAAGTCAAATTCACTTTTAAACATATAAACAGTTCTATTTCAAACAATTCATTTTTACGTAAGTACACAGTTTAAATGTCGAAACAGCTCTATTTCAAACAATTTAATTTAGCATAATTACACATTTTAAATATCAAAAACAGTTCTATTTCAAACAATTTCGTTCAGCATAAATACGCTGTTTAGTTCAATTCGACCAACTGATAGAACTCAATCGGGTGCTACTACTCCAGGCCAGAGTTGACCTTTAAGCGATGGCAATAAAGGGGTACTCCGCATTCCCCAGAGCTCCAGCATTACTGCAGCCCCACCATCAAATTGTTTAGTGTTATATCCAGGACAGTCATTGGCGGAGTCTTACCCCTCTGCAGAGGAGCAGTCGGTGTATTCCACAGCCTAAGAAGACTGGGCCAAAAATAAAGTTTATATATATATATATATATATATAGTGCAATTAAATGGAGACTCAAACTCGGTTAAGCCGTCATAATAAATTTATTTCGGCGGAGAATATTGTTGGTATATTCTCCGTCTCGTCAGATGACTCTTTTTACATGCTCTGTATTGTCCCAGAGATGTGGGGTGTGTGTGTGTGTGTGTGTGTATAAGTAAATAATGGAAAAGAATACGATAGCATGAAAAAAATACAAAAAGAAAATAATCCAGGAGATATATATATATATATATATATATATAAGTGTGCGTGTGAGTGTATGTGTGTCCGTGTGTCTGTTCGAGTACTGATAATATAAACCAAGCGCATTGGAACCATAAAATAAATGTTATGATAATTTTTTAAGGAAATTTTTTGTCATTTTTTGTTTTGAGTGTCACCGTATTTGAAGCCTTCTCAACTCTAAGAAATAACTAACATTGCATTAACTAATTAAGAAACGGCGATAACTTTTGTTTGATAGAAGAGGTCAGCTAGAATAGAAATAGATTAAAATAACAGATTTAGACACACACACACACACACACACACATATATATATATATATATATATATATATATAAACTCCTTTAAATATATATATATCATCATCATCATCTCGCACCGCCAGCACGGATATCCCTGACCCTCTCTCGCCACTTCTCCCTATCATTCATCGCCTCCGGCAGGTCTTCAGGGTTACATCCTGTGTCTTCACATAGTTGCTGTATGTAAGTTCGTGCTGGTCGTCCTGCTTTTGCACATCCATATGTGGGGGTCCACAGGAGTACATCGCTTATGAGCTCGTCCTTGCTTCTCCAGCAGTGTCCGCGTGTCTGGTTCGTCTAACTTGTATAGTTTTCGTGATGGGGGGCAAGTGTCCGTATAGTTGGTGTCTCGTGGGGTGTTGTCGCCAGGACTTGTTCAATACTGCTCTCAACATTCTTGTGTAATTTCCGTCTAGTTTCCTCTCCAGCCGCTTAGTTAGCGTCCATGTAGTGCATCCATATAGCAGTATCGACACAACCGCTGCCTGGAAGAATCTGCGTTTCATTTCATCGGTCAGATCTGACTTCCATATGATCGAGAGCCTATCGATAGCCGTCCATGCCTTCGTCAGTCGTGTGTCGATGTCTTTTTCGGTTGATGAGACGCTACTTCCTATATAATGTCATTTACAGACGGTTTCGATGTATCACAACTCTTCAGTGTGGCTAGACACGCTGGACGCTTCAAGCTGGGATTGAAACCCGTCGAACTTTACGTTAGGCCGATACCACAGCTTGACAGGTAGGTTTCGATCCCAGCTTGAAGCATCCAACGTGTCTAGCCTCACTGAAGAGTTGTGATTCAACGAAACATATATATATATATATATATATATATATATATATATATATATGACATGGAAATGAATAGTTTGTTGGTAACTTTGTTTTAAAAGAGTTAGAGCTGATTCGTTTGCATAGTTTCAAGTATTAACTATTCTATTCAATATCAATTATTTGAATTCATACATTTTAAATAGTTTCAAGTATTCCTATCTCAGCACAAATGACCCACAATCACTGACTTCTAGCGCTTTTAAGAAAAACAATCGGGTTGGCTACTTATTTGCCACCAGAGCATTTTGAAGAATACGGTCGGGAAAAATGACATATGTCCTAGGTCTTGACATGACCAGCTGATTGAGCGGATCAGGCTTCTGAGACCGTCTAATCCAGTAATGGCCAAAGTGACGTAGAGCTGGTCACGTGATAAAGTTAGTTGTCGGGTCAAGGACTGCTCTGCCAACAGGATCCCGTCCTCCTATATTACAGTTCACCACCCATGACTAACAGGAGGAGGAGGAGTTTGTCTTACACTTTTGCAGAGGTGTTGTCGGCATATTCTTCAGCCCTAGTCAACAGAGTGTTGAGGAAGAAATGTTATAAAAATAAAAAACATACAGTTTTTTAGAATTCGCATAACACAGTAGAAAAGCCAGGTTTTAAGTTTATTCCAAAAATAGTTATGTGCGTATACAAAATCCATGTGAAAACGACTTGTGTTACCATAACAACCGCTATGCAAATACCTCACGCTATCTTAACTATGGAATTTACTAAGGCCAGGGTATAAGAAATATATATATACATTAATATATATATATATATATATATATATATATATATATATATATATATATATATATAAATTCTCCCCACTCCTGGGGTTGAGCACTCTCGCGTAGGAATTACCGGTTGCCACTTGCAAAAATGCAAAGCTCTTCGAATTAATTGAGCCCTCGGTAAACATCAAGCGTGTATATGTAAACAAAGCAAAAGTGAAACATACACCTTAAATTCCCACTACTTCCTTTGAGTTTCCTCGTGGCTGTGCGGTAAAATATCCGGCTGGCGTAAAGTCAGCCAGGTTTCGATCGCAACTTGAAGCGACTTGTGTGTCTAGCCATGTTGATGCGTTGTGATACAACGAAACAGTCCGTCTGTGAATGACAATATATAGGTATGCATTAGTTCAACTATTCCATCACGATTTAGAGTTTTCTTTCTTAGCTGGTTGCCTAACCAAGAGAAAAAAAAAGTCTGCCAACTATTTATCTGTAGCTATTAGAAGAAGAGATTTAAGCATGTCTTTTTCAAGGGCATTAGCAAGAAGTGAAACGCAAACAGACAATAAAATTTGAATTCGGATCAACGATTCCATTCCCTGCAGTGATAAACATCACGCTAAGCGTGTATTGTGTAAATAAAGTAAAGTGTATTTTATTCACACACATGCATATATATATATATATATATATATATATGTATATATCATTGCAATGGAAGATTTTTCTGTTTACCCTAATATATCCGTTAAAACAAACCAATTTATATAAAATCATTCACTTAGAAATAATATTATTCGAAACCGTACAGCCGGAGTGGCAGAACAGAAGCAAAAACTATAGACTCTGTGATGACTTACAAAAACACAGGATATAATGGACAATGATTTTTACGATGCGTTGCTTTTAAAAACTGGAGTTAAATGTATTTTTTTAAGTATATGGAGTAATTACATTTTTTTCTGATAATTCCTCATCAAACCTAAGAGTTTCATTGTAGCGAAATAAAAAAAAATATATAAAAAAATCAGGACAAAACAATTCTGATTAAGAAATAAAATAATACACATATTCTAAGAATGAGATCAATTTTTTTTTTCTCTTAAATTAATTGCTCTTCCTAACCAAATATTTTTTAAAGAAAATCTTAAAAAAAACTTATATATTTTGAAAAAAGGGACCGGACTTAGAAAAAAAAATCATACAGGAAAAAATATTACATGTAAAAATAAATGTAGAACTTTGCTTTTCCAATCAAGTTCGCCGATTTAAGTTGTATTAGATTGTAAATAATTTAGATTTTATTAAACACAGATTTTAGCGGGATAAGATTTGAATACATAAGGATTACCGTCATTTTGATGCTAGTTTAAAGACACACACGTATATATATATATATATATATACATATGGAGAGAGATAGAGAGAAAGAGAGAGAGACAGAGAGAGACAGAGAGAGAGTGAGACGGGGGGAGACACACACACACATATGGAAATAGTGTGGGCGAAACAGATTCGACCCAATAACTCCCTCTCTCGCTTTCTCTCTCTCTCTAACACACACACATTGATAGACACATACATATATACGTACAAACACACACACACACACACAGTGAGAGAGAGAGAGAGAGAGAGAGAGAGAGAGAGAGAGAGAGAGAATGTGTGTGTGT